>CM059194.1:27645717-28128387 GCA_030323885.1 Branchipolynoe longqiensis
ACTATCAACTGTCATATAATGAGGTAATTAATGAACAGAAAAACCTTAAAACATTCTCATCCAGCTCTAACGTATCCCGATTACATGACTCCCATCCGGCCCCCCCCCCAATCGAAGCAGGCTCCCGAATAACATCCATTATTGCAGGATGATTCCGGAACAACCACATCTCTTCCACTGAGTACTGGCGACCCACAGGTAGCCCAGGCAACGACGCAATGGGCACTGCGTCACCACCCAAACCCTCCTGGTCAGGAATCCTCTCACTCCGTACCTCCTCATGAGTCCTACCCACGTATACAGAATCCTGAACAACACCCCTCCGATGCTGCACAGAACCTCCTCCCCGAGAACCACTATCCCCAGAAGAGGGCACCGGCTCCCTCGGACCCCCATCTCCACCACCGCCCCCCTCAGAAGGCGCCGGCAAATGGGGCGAGCCACCCGCGGAAACCGGGCGCGCACTAGGCACTGGATACTGCGTCTCACGATCATCTAACCGCATAGACTCAGTAACCCTCGCACCACTATCTCCAAGCCCCAAACCACGCTCAAACGCCTGTCTTTCAGCCTGAAAAGCTGCGCGCTCACCTGCAAGGATCTCCAGAGCAGAATCAAGACCAGCCCTCTCCGCAGCTAGCAATTGTTCACATCTCTGATTCTCTCCCTGCAACTGAACATTCAGCGCCTCCCGCCTGGACAAATCCACCGTCTGCTGCATGAAAGCAGCCTCCTGCTCCTCAACCAGCAAACGGTTAGAATTCACCTCCTCTGCGGCGATGCGCCGTGCCGCGTTTAGATCTGCTAAACCGCGCGTGAAGGATTCAGCATTGGAAACTCTCATATCATCCAACGCCCTCCTCTCCTCCGCCATCCGTTCAAACTGGACCCGCTTCCAAGCTCGCAGACGGCGGATACGCATCACCTCCTGACGCTCCCCCTCCGACTGCGATCCCGAAACCGTACGACCCATAACCGAATCATGCTCCGACCCAAATGTCAACGAGTCATCGGCTACGAGCCATGTCTCCAAAGACGGGAAAACCTCCCTACGACAGGGAACTCGGGGATCACTACGTCCAGCTCCCATCCCCACAGAACGGACAGCTGAACTCCCCCACGGCGAATACTCCAGCGGCACTTCTCGCATAGAACTCCTGCGTACGCCCAGACCTAAGTCATGGCGATACCCGATCGAACTGCTACCCTCATGTACACCCGCCCCCGAATCAGTATTGATCGACAGAGACCGCATAGCATTAAGAGCGAAGCCCCCCTTCACAGCACTTCCCGCAATGCCACCCACAGTATCATTATCATCAACTGAGAGAACATTTTGCGCCGCAGTCGATGGCGCAACATTACTCAATGCTGCGCCACCACTATCAGAACGCATGCTCAACTGCGTACCACCCCACCACCCTGCCTCGCTGCCAGTGTAAACAACAGCGCAATGCCTGGCGGCGGAGTTCCACTCAGCTGCGCTAACTGCACCCAATAACTATCAACGCATTCATCACCCGCAGGCGACCGCACTGGCACCAGTGCAGGAGTGGCTACACCCCCCCAACACACTGACCCCTGGCGGCGGTCCCCTATGACGCCGGCACCTGCATTTGTAATGGACGTCTTAACATCAACATTCCCAACAGGTGTATCATGAGCGTGGTGCAGTGTACTCACCACAGAAGCGTCCGCGCCCACCGGCAGTCCCACCGTGTCGGGACGCCCTGTACCATCAGTCTGGTACTGGCGCCCACTGCACAGTTGACCTGCCGTCGCCCCTCTCCATAATAAAAGATTACGAAGAGACCTTACCTTCGGAGTCCATGGCCCAGGTCCAATACTCACCCCTTATGCAGAAGGTGAGCTGGTCACGGCACCAATGTAATGGCCCACGGCCCTCCGAATCTCTCGCTCACACGGAAGAACACCAAGATTCAATTGAGTGTACGCTTCACCTTTGGTTTATTGAACCATCTGCTCTCCGCGGCGTCAGTAGTTGTCTGACCCGCTGTTGCGGTTTCCCAGGGACACCAGTTTCCCAGGGACACATCGCTTCTGCACACGCGTCAAAATCGAACAGCATCGTCACTAACCTTATAAATTTAATATAATGTTTTTGCTAAACATGTTTTCTATATGTGTACCAAGTGATTTGTTTGTAGGTAGTGTCGTTTTATTGATATTTCACTTGTTCTGTATTGTCTGTATGAAGACTGCTCACGGCCATTGACAATGCCTTCAGTTTGACCGTACGCGTAGTGCAAAACGTAAGTTTTATTACAAATTAATAGAAATCCAGAACCCTAACCTTATAAATTTAATATAGTCTTCATGGTAAAGATGTTTTCTATATGTGTACCAAGCGATTTGTTTCTACATGGTGTAATTTGGGAGATATTTGACTTCTTCTGTATGAAGATTTGCTCACGGCCGTTAACAATGCATTTCAATGGAAGTGTCCCTGTCAAACTGGTGTCCCTCGGAATCCGCATCACCGCCCCCTGACTCGCCAGATCCCACATCGACTCTATAGGTGTGTGTGGGGGGGTGGGTCAACCACACGCAGTAGAGGTCAGCACGGCTAGGGTCTGACCGGTGGTGACCCGTACCGCCACCTAGCGCAGTGTAATGGTACTGCGCTGATGGCGTCGTAGTCTCCGCTGCTACCGCATGATAGTAGAGCTCATGTTCAGACTACTACACTACTGTTTATAAAGCAAGTGTCATGTGAAATGTCCTAAAAATGTCAAGCTTAGTGTGGAAAATATTTGATTTTGGAGTCAGATTGGTTTCCATGCTATACTGCTATTTATTGGGTGTGAGCATCATTTGACCTACTTAAAAATGTAAGAATATGTTTATTTTCAATTATTCAGATGAAAAAGGACAAGCTTGTATATATGACTTTGACAGCATTTTGAATTTGTGGTACTGATGTCACAGTATTGGAACACAACTTCTGAGAACGACCCATATACATCATTATATACATCACTATATAATTAAATAATACATAAATAAATGCATAATTATATAATAATTATATTTGTCATCCTTATCGTATTTATTATCATTATCCCGGCCTCCCAGCACCGGGGTTCCCGGCCTCCCGCCACAGGGGTTCCCGGCCTCCTGGTACCAGGCCTCCCCTAAAATAATATGAATAGAAATAAAGAATTATTTCCTAATATTCACTGCTAATTTACTCAATCCGGTCCCAACTAAATGTCATGGAAATATTCAGGAAATTAGATATAATTTACCCACGCAGCCAATGAGAAGAAGAGAAGAGGAATGACATTTTTTTTTAATTTATTGGAGAACATGATCAGTATCGTGTATCGTGGTATCGTGAACAACAATAGTAAGTATCAGTCTGAGGATAACAAGTCAAAGTAGGATAATAGCAAACAATCTGTAATATCGAACAAGACATCAAATCAAAAACATAACATGTAATCAATAAGGCAGTCAATCATATCAGTAAATCGAGTAAGTAAATCATCCTTAGTCGAGAAACAAGTTAGTGAGAATAAAGAACAGAGAAAGAGAAAAGGCAGGCGAGAGAAGAAAAATCAGCCCTCAACCCCATGAGAAAAGGGAGGGAGGGTGGGGAAATCGACTGACGGGGTAGGCTGCTAGCGGTAAAGTGAGGAGAGGAGGGGCGTAGAGTTGAGTGAAGTAGTGCATTCGAGAAAAAGTAGTGCATGTGGCTATGTTCGTAAATTACCTATGTTGGCATGCCAACATACACAATTTACCCACGCAGCCAATAAGAAGAAGAGAAGAGGAATTCCTTTTTTTACATTTATTGGAGAACATAACCTGCAGGCAGGTCGGGCATCAGAGCGTGGAGAGCATGATCAGTATCCTGTATCGTGGTATCATGAACAACAATAGTAAGTATCAGTCTGAGGATAACAAGTCAAAGTAGGATAATAGGTAACAATGTGTAATATCGAACAAGACATCAAATCAAGAACATAACAGGTAATCAATAAGGCAGTCAATCATATCAGTAAATCAAGAGAGTAAATCATCATTAGTCGAGAAACAAGTTAGTGAGAATAAAGAATGGAGAAAGAGAAAAGGCAGGCAAGAGAAGAAAAATCAGCCCTCAACCCAACACAGACACGAGGGCTGATGGGACGGAGGAAATCACCGAAGACCCAGTATATGACGACAGGGCAGAGCTGGTCCAGGGACCAGCCTCCCTTAACACAGCAAATGACACTCCTGCACCGATGCAGGCCTGTACCGCACCCCTTCTAAGACTATGTAGTGAAAAAACGAGATCAGGCCCAAACAAAGCTGCGGAGGCAAGAGAAAGAACTCTAGCTAAGCGTGAGACTGTTAGCGGAGACCCATCAGGTAACAAGAAAGCGGGAGAAGAACCAGCGGGGTTAAACCGAAACTTGTACCTAGCCCACACTGCAACAGGGCAGCATGGGGAAGCAGGAAGGAGAGGGAGGAGATAAACAACCGGGGTTTGAGCTCTAGACCTAGTTTTAGAGGACTTTATAGAGACATACAGGGCAGTATTAGTCAAGAACAAATCAGACACTCGGAGTGTATGCGGACAAAGGAGTGCACATGAAGGGGAGGTGACATTGCTTTGTCTAGCTAAAGTAAAGTAGATAACGAGGAGGGTGGTGACAAATACAAAGGTGTGTTCCCCCAAGGAAGAGAGATAGGCAATAACGGATTTTAGTTGACATGGCGACATGGGGGAAGCTTGGGATGGTATATTACGGGAGGTCTTGGCTAATCCTTTTCTGAGGATTGAAACCGTGTAAGCACCGAACGGGTGCAGATCACCCCCCAAGCCCTCAAGGCAGGTCTTAGCACCGCTCAGGTAGTTTGCAATTGCACCTGGGGACATAAGACGCGACTGAAGGTAAATCGTGTAGGATAAGACATCATACACAGTCGGCTTCAGGGGATCGACCTGATGCTGTGAGCAGAATCTCTTGTAGACCTGCAGATGCAGCACCTTATTCGCCCAGGTCCCTCTTGCTAAGGAAGCGTAGAAAGCATTGACTAGCTCGAGATGTTGGGTTAGGGTGAAACCTGGAAGATAGAGGCATACAAATTACTATCTTCACAGAGAACACCACATGTAATCCATATCCGAGATCTGGCCAGTGTTGGCGGCGATGGTGGCTAAATGCCTCCTGGTGGGTGTCTATGCTGCTGTCGTGGAGTATTACAGCATTCTGGGAAGAAGTGGTGGCGTATTACCTTAAAGTCAATGAGCTTGTTTATAATGGTGAGCGGGGTAGCCCCCTTCACACCCCCCGCTTTGTTGAACCGTGCCATGACTGTCGACGTTAACTTGGTTGGGGTGGGTATTGGTGCGGGTGGCGGCGCTATCTCTGATGTGTCGCGGTCGGCCGGTGTGGACACCTCCTGTGTTGTTTCTAGAGTCTCCATGGGTGACGGCGAGCCCGGCTGTGGCGGGCTTTGCAGCGGGAGCAGGGCTTGCGATGTCACCGCTAGGGGCCCTTATGTGGGCGGTGTCGGCAGTGCCTCGACTCATGTCGTTGATTGGTGTTTTGGCAATGTTCACCCATGCCGATTGAGTGATACTGATGGCGTTACTGGCTCGTTCTTGGTGTGGGTTAAGGCTGGATATTTGCTTAGCGTTTCCTGCTGTGTTGCGGGTGTGTTGAGGTGGATGAGCGATGGGCGGTTCTTGCTGATTGCTGGTAGGGGGGTTTTCTGGGTGGCAGACTTGCAGACCCTTGCTTGTATGGATTTTTTTAGTTTTCGATGTCTCGCAGGTTTTCCTCCTGCACTGTTGTTTGGAGTCCTCATAGTATGTTTGAGATATTTTATAACAATATGCACAGGCGTGTACGACGTCCTGCGGTCCATCTTGGTGGTGCTGTTTCTGATTGCAGCATCTCGTTGAATTGTGCAGGGGCACTTGTGCGGCTCCGCTTCGATGCGCCCCTTAGCCCCTTTGTCGGTTGTGATTGGTGCCGGCCCATGGTCATCCCTGCTCAACATGGAGTTGCTGGTGTGGGTCGATGTTAAGTTTGCGTGGTCATTTTGAATTTCTTGGTGATCCTGCCATGCGATTTCCTCCTTCTCGACCATGTCGTATACATTCTGGGACCATTCCCTGACTATGGGCCATGGCTTCCGTGCACAGTCGTCTGTTATACACTTGAGGTGTTCAAACATATGCGGGAAGTCCCGACCGGCATATGCCTTCTGATCGGATGTACTCCCACTCGGTCATGGTATCGCTTGCCGCCAACTTCTGTGTGGCCGAGTTACACCCCAGTCGCTTAAGATACATATGGCTTGGATATGGGATTTGTTATAAACATGTCATCCAACCTTCCAGTCGCTTGTAGCATGCTTGGTATCTGTCGATGGCATCCATCTCCTCGAGTTTGTCATCGCATTCTCGGTGTTGGTGGCGGTCACCTCTGCTCTGTGACCGGCCGCTTTGTTGAACCGTGCCGTGACTGTCAACGTGAACTTGGTTCGGGTGGGTATTGGTGTGGGTGGTGGCCCTATCTCTGATGTGTCGCGGTCGGCCGGTATGGACGCCTCCTGTGTTGTTTCTAGAGTCTCCATGGACGCCGGCGAGCCCGGCTGTGGTGGGCTTTGCAGTGGGGGTGGATCTTGCGCTGTCACCGGTAGGGGCCCTGATGTGGGCGGTGTTGGCAGTGCCTCGACTCATGTCATTGATTGGTATTTTGGCAATGTTTGCCCGTGCCCATTGAGTGATGCCGATGGCGTTACCGGCTTGTTCTTGGTGTGGGTTAAGGCTTGATGTTGGCTTAGCGTTTCCCGCCGTGTTGCGGGTGTGTTGAGGTGGATGAGCAATGGGCGGTTCTTGCTGATTGCTGGTAGGGGAGTTTTCTGGGTTGCGGACTTGCAGACCCTTGCTTGTGAAGTGGGCGAGACTACTTGTCCTGTGACAATTCCGGGCTTGGGCCGATTAGCTCGCATTCTGAAATGCGGGCTACTCGCCAAGACAGACCCGCATTTGCCACCATTTGCGGGGTGCCGGGTTCCCTGCTGTAACGCGTTGCTAGGAGACATCAATTGTGACTTTCCTAGCAATGGTGGAAGGTCGAGCGCTCGGGCTCCGACCCATCGACGTCTTTATGCATGCTCTGATGTCTTAGACGAGATTTAGGCTTTTATTGTCGGAATTCCAAACTTATTTAACTTAATTATATGGGAGGGGATTTACTTCGTCATATCCATCATATTGCTGAACTTATATTATACTAGCTAGGGTAAGAATAAGCTGTGAGCTCTTGGAAAGGTAAATTGGAACGTTCCTTGCATTCTTTACTATTCTCCAGTCTTCTTGTATATTAACCGCTATGGTCAACTTGTTATTTGATTCCTTTATATGTAATTAAGGGCCTTATGCCTGGTAGGTCTTATGCAGCTGATTAACCCATCTGCGGGAAGATATTAACAGACATATTAACAGAATTAACGTAGTGCTATTTGGCTGAAAATAAGACATTAACTTAGGCTGATTATCAGTGACAGTAGCAGAAACACAGGGAGTGTCTGCTTAGTTCTGGATTAATTCGAGCATATTAACATACGCCGAATGACGGGGAGAATAGCCAGTTAGTTGAAATAATAAATAACTGCTTTGTTATATTAAATGCGGGGAGGGACAAAAAAACGTATTTCTATGAAATTCTGGCTGTCCGCCCTTAGCCCGGGAATGACAACGACGGAGACGGTCTACCTGCAGATGGGAGGAGAGGTGGCAGCGGCCCGCGGCAGGCCCAGGAAATTCCCATGGAAATAATTACATAAATTTACAAGTAGGCTCGCCTTAGGTGGGGGCGGAATAGCCGAACGGTTAAACTTGTATGGATTTTTTTTAGTTTTTGATGTCTTGCCGGTTTTCCTCCTGCACTGTTGTTCGGAGTCCTCATAGTATGTTTGAGATATTTTATAACAATATGCACAGGCGTGTACGACGTCTTGCGGTCCATCTTGGTGGTGCTGTTTTTGATTGCAGCGTCTCGTTGAATTGTGCATGGGCACTCGTACGACTCCGCTTCGATGCGGCCCCTAGCCCCTTTGTCAGTTGTGATTGGTGCCGGCCCATGGTCATCCCTGCTCAACGTGGAGTTGTGGGGGGGGGGGGGGGGATGCTCCAGGTGTGTTGAGGACAAGGGCTCGCGGCGGGGCCTCTCGTGGTGCTCTCGGTTGTTGTCCCTCCGCGGTGCTGCTGGTGATTGTGCGCCCGTCCGTGCCGGTGGCAATGATGGGGTATCCCGGAAGTCACGGCGGTGTAGGCCGGGAGTCATGGCGGGGGTAGGCCGGGAGTCATGGCAGGGTAGCCCTGGAGTTAGGGCGGGGTAGGCCGGGGAGTCATGGCAGGGTAGGCCGGGAGTCAGGCGGGGGTAAGCCGGGAGTCACCCTGGGGGTAGGCCGTGAGTCATGGCGAGGGTAGGCCGGGTGTCACGGCAGGATAATAGGAACAACCACACAAATGATAATTGTACACATATAATATGTACAATTATATCTAATATACATATATATATATATATAATATACATATATATATATATATATATATATATATATATATGACACAGAACACTTCTACCATATAATGTCTAGCATTTAACATACATGAATAATAATTTATTGCAAGATTCATCTAACAAGATGTTATTTTAACTAGGTGCTACCTACAGAAACTTTCTAGATTAAGGCAATATCAACATCATTTGCGGAATATTCTAAACATGTACTAAGAACATTAATAATAATAGCAATAATACAAGAATAATAAAAAATAAAAAATAACATTAGAGAATAAGAGCAAATTACAAAAGATCTCCGATAATTGTAGGAAAGCATATTGGAATAAATGTATTCATTAAATATAGTCATCAAGCTCATTCAATCTCATGTTGTTCACAAGCAGACCAACATGTGGTGACAGGTGAATATACCCCAGAGGTACAGTAATCCCACTCCATCCCCACCCCCACCTCCAGTGGCCATAACTGTGTAGACTGCTAAAACAACAATACATTTGCCTGTGTATATATTAGAGTAATGGTTTATATGATGCCATACAACATGATTTGTTCATATTCCTGGTTATTTCTCATTATCTATGTATATTATTTTGATTTTTAAAGAAACTGATTATTTTAACAGACCAAGGTGGTTTCCCCAGTTAAAATGACTAAGTCTATAATACAAGCATTTTAATGTCATAGACAACATAAGAATTCTCAAATTTAATGTAATTTCAATTTAATTATGGACAGAATATTCATGGGAACATAGTTTCATCAAAGTCACTGCAAAGAGCTATTGAAGCCCTTTCTAATGGTATGCTTTGTTATGTTATCTTTTCAATATTAAACAAGTTGTAGACTGTGACAGGTCACCCCTATTTGTTTCTATATGAAAACTGTCTTGGTTGTTCAATACCCCTTGAGAAAGCAAGACGTTTTGAATTCCCTGTCCTGGCCCCTACCTGTTTAGACTATATCAGTGATTTGATGATCATACCTGTGAGGAGACATTAATATAATGGGCATGACTTGCTGATACAGGTAGTCGTGGATTTTGGATTATGCAAATAATGGTTGCACAACTCATTTAAATTGTCTTGTTCAACTATAGCTTTGTCGGTAGTATATGTTTTATTGGTTTATTCAGGTGTTATAGGCTGGTGGGTATACTTTGGTAGTTGTTATTTCTTTTACTCTTTTTGACAGTTTGCCGCAGGCTTCTGCAATAACAGGTTCGATGAAATTGACTCAGTATTCTCTTATATGTGATGACAAATGTTTAATAAGTGCACCAGTATCCAGGTTAGATGTGTACAATCAAATCTAGGTGCCCGACGGGACTGCCACGTCAGACGCCTCACAGGCGGCAAGGTGGCGCCACCTGGTGTAGTCACCGTTGCTCAGTCCTGATAGAGTCCATACAACGGCATCAGGGTGGGGGTGGGGGGGGGGGGAGCTGAGGGTGGGAGCTTGGGGGTGGGGGGGTTGTATGTATGTTCCTGAGCATCAAGGGTGTCTGTCACACTGCACACTGGTCCCGGCTGGGTAAGCTGCACATGTATGCTTTAATAGCTGCTGAGCAGGTGTAACAAGTATCAGACAAACCTGCTGGATTGTTCCTGTGTGAAATACTCAAAGAGGGAGAGAGAGTCAAATAGAGACAAAGAGACAGAAAGATATCAGTCATCTTCTACCAGCAAATGCAAAACTGGCGACGCATGAGGAATAATTCACTTTCGCATATCCTTATTACACACTTTTTCTACATGAACACACGCACCAGAACCAGCTTTTCCATTCTCACCGATGGTATTGAAGATACACATTTAAAATAAACACACATAACAAAGAAGGTGGACTCCGTCAAGGTAAGAACTGTTCATTGTTTTAAAAGAAGAACGTGGACTCTATCGAGGTAAGAACTGCAGCTGTGCATTTCTGAACAAAAGAAGGTGCACTTTATTGAAGTAAGAACTGCAGCTGTGCATTTCTGAACAAAGGAAGGTGCACTCTTTTGAAGTAAGAACTGCAGCTGTGCATTTCTGAACAAAAGAAGGTGCACTCTATCGCGGTAAGAACTGGCCCTGTAGACAAAAAAAGTAGGCCGACTCTACTTACCTAAGAATTGTGGCTGTGCACTTCAAACAAAAGAAGTTAGACAATTTTTACCTCAGAACAGGGGCAGTGCGTCCATTCCAAACAAAAGAAGGTGCACTCCATCGGAATAAGAACTGCGCTGTATATATATTGAACAAAGGAGGGCCGATTCTTTCCAACTAACTTGAGAATTGTGTCTAAAAGACAAACACCTGGACACATAGACACACGGCAGACAAAAGAAGACTGAACTATTTCTAACTAACTTGAAGACTGTCTAGGCACACACACACACACACTTCAGACAAAAGAAGGCACACTGTTTCGGACGAGCTAAGAACTGCCGGAAGCATAATGTGCAACTCCAGCTTGCAGGACCTGCGTACCCGCGGCTTCTACGTGGCCCTGCTCGGGGAGTACTTGGGCACGCTACTGCTCGTGCTCGTCGGGTGCGGCGCTGCCCAGAACGTTGGCGTCTCCAGCCTGCACATCGCGTTGGCGTTCGGTCTCAGCGTCGCTGGCATCGTGTGGTCGATCGCATCAGTGTCTGGTGGCCACATCAACCCGGCGGTAACGGCCGGCTTCCTGGTGTGCAGACGCATCTCACTGGCGAGGGCCTCGCTCTACATGGCCATGCAGACAGTCGGCGCCATCACAGGGGCAGCACTGCTCAAGGTGGGTGAGAAAGTTGGTTGGTAGTTGAAGTTGTACATCCTGGCAACATATATGGTCATATCAGGCCGGGTACCGACTTGTGACAGTGTGCACTCATTGTGAATTTATGTTATAGTGCTTCCCCACTGAAAGACCAGGCCACCAGCACCATTACCTGATATCCCCACTCAGTCACATTATCCTTACACTGAACCAACCAGTCCTTGCAATATCCTAATAATGCCAAACCCCAGGCTAGGACGCAACAAGTATAGATTTTTAAGTCATTGGGTTGACTTGACCAGGGCTCGAACCCGCGGGTTCGAATCCCTCGATCTACCAACATGGGAGACGGATGGTCAACTCATTCAGCCATCCCGTCTGCAGCCATCCCGTCTGGGGGTGTGTGTGGAAGGGTGGGTGTGTAGGTGGTGGGGGGTGAGTGTATGTGGGAGGGTGGAGGGTGATATGGGGATACGCGCACGTGCGTGCGTGCGCAGTCATTTACACATGCATGCACGCATGCGTACTGAAGCACACCAACCCGTCCTGATATAACCGTAGACCTTGCTAGGACGTGAAACGCCAAGAAACAAGGACAAAAAACAAAGCACACTACCCACACACGTATGGATGCGCACATGCACCCCGAAATACACCTTCCACACACATACACATCCACACACGCGCACACATCCACGTCAAGTACACACCACACCCACACACACGCGCAGACATGCACACCAAGACACAACCATACATATGTGCACACCAATACACATCGCCCCACATACACTCACACATGCGCAGATATGCACACAAATGAACTAATAATGTAGTTAGTAATATACATATATAGATAGATAGATACATAGATAGACAAACAGATATATATACATAGATAGATAGATCAATAGATAGATATATGGATAGATAGATAGATAATTAGATAGATAGATATATAGATAGATGGATAGACAGACAGACATATAGATAGATGAATAGATAGATAGATAATTAGATATATAGATATATAGATAGATGGATAGACAGACAGACAGACAGACAGACATATAGATAGATGGATAGATAGATAGAAAAATAGATAGATACTTTAAAAAAGCATGCATATACTGATGACAACCTGCAGGTGGCACCAGCACGGCAAACATGGGAACTGGGCATTGAAGACTACCAAGCCAGAGGATGACAGGAGCGACCAGGGCGACTTGGAGCCGCCGGTATCAGCTATGGCTTCGCTGTCACTACAGGAACGTGAGAAGATCGCACGCGAAGGCATCGAGGCACTTAAGGCTGAGCTGAGGGTATCGGCCCTCGAGGAGGAATTCGAGGAATTAATTGCCAAGCGTGAAAGACGACAGAATCGAGGGAGGATGGCCGATAGGCAAGACAGCTCTGCGACGACAAAGGTTGTGACGGGACACCCTGCCGCAATGACGGTTGGGCCTGCAGACGACTACCGGAGCACGAGTGAGACTGCACTTCCCCCACCGACATGGACCCATGGAACCGAGGGGGACGACGGCGACCTACATCGCAGATCGCGACGACGCTCACGAGGATCGAGCAAGAGGAGACGATCTTCAAGATCCAGCAGTGATGGCAGTTCTTCAAGGCAACGACGAAGTAAGTGGTCACTCAAGCGATATGCATCAGGAAAGGGCGTTCGAAAGTTAAATGCTCATGAGCTAATTTGGGCATCGTGTCTCTGGTGCCTTGACATACCTGGACTTACCGTGAGTAACTACAAGGCGATTATCCAGCACATTAGCTTTATTTCCACCAGAGCAAGTGACGATCATTACAAGGATATTGCTCACGTAGATCACGTGCTGGCGATTCGTAAACTTGCTGAAACCATTGGTTTCGAAGCTTTCGGTAAGGCACACCAAGACGAAAGCATTGTACATTACGGCCCACATAATATGAAAGCTAGGAAGGCCGAGGCGGGAACTTTACTAGCCAAAAGCGCTCAATCGGTACCAGTTCACGTAGGGCTTGCTACGCATGGAATGGTGATTCCGGCTGTAACAGGACTGAGGATGACTGCAGGTTCGCCCATATCTGCTCCCACTGCGGCTCGAAATCTCATAAGCGTTCAAAATGTAAAGATTGACCACCAAGCTCGGATCTACTGGGGACACTGGACGTTGATAACGAGGATACCTGCGATGACCGTGGGATTACACGCAGCCGGCCTACTTCTGTTTTTCCGGCCGGATGCTTCCACAGTGACCCAAAAATTGACAGAGATCTGGTTCGAACCAATGACTGTGTTCAATGTGCTTCAGATATTGCTAACATAACCAACACTTACTTGCTTGATTCGTTCCCCTTTGATCATGTTCAACGCATAACCTGTAATGTTGATGATTATCCTGGGGTTGAGGCTCTTGGTGTGGGTGATGTTAACATAAGCAAGTCTCATTTTTCCACAATTGGGGATGGTTTGCAATGGGTGCAACCACATGGCACCAGTAGTGATGATCTGTTATTTGTAGAGTCTGACGATCATGGTGACCTGTGTGTACAAGTTAGGGAACGGCCTGGTGCGCCACCAGTGGCAGTTAAGGTCACTAAGGAATGTGTGCAAGGTTGCTGTTCATGTGTGCATGCTATCGCGGGGGTCGCTAGCCAACTTAAACCATGTAGGTTTTTTGTAGAGTTATTTATGAGGGGTGACACTGATCCCGACTGGGTCTACCTCATGATAGGAGTGACTTTCGGGTTTCGTGTGATCAATCCCACTTGTGACAGTAGCTATATGCCTGACCGTCCCAAGAAGAAATCAGCTTGGGATTATGAGATCATCATTAACAAATTTAGTGATGAGAAGGCAGCTGGTGTCATCTCGGTAGTTCACGACCTTCCAATATGCACTCATGACGCTTTCGTCGTCCCCAAGGACGACGGCGGCGGTCGTGTAGTAATCGACTGCAGTAGGCCCTCCTCGCTATCGGTTAACTCATGAGGTTTGTACCAAATTCTCTTACAAGGGCTTAAACGATGTGACTGAAATGTTAGAGAAGGGGGATTGTCTCAGAACCGTGGACATAAAAGATGCCTATCGTGCTGTATCGATCCACCCCGATGATCGGCACCGGCAGGGTCTGAGACATCGTAAGACATTGGGTGAGGACTTTACCTATTTCCTAGACAATCGCCTCAGTATGGGATTATCCTCTAGCCCTTATATCTTTACTAAGATTTCTGATTTTGTAGTCCAATGTTGTGTGCGTGAGGGATTGGTCGGGGTTGTGAACTACTTGGATGACTTCTGTCTTGTAGGAGGTACCGCTAGTGAGGTGCGTAAGGCTCAGAGAACACTAATAGCGATCCTAAGGAGGCTCGGCTTCTTTGTTAGTTTTAGGAAGGTCAGTGCGGTCGACACCAAGGTGCGTTTTCTTGGTATTGACGTCGACACCAAGGTGCGTTTTCTTGGTATTGACGTCGACTCGGTCCAATTACAGCTTAGCCTCCCCCAAGATAAATTGGACAAAACACTAGAAATTTCGAGCAAACTTCATGGCCGGAAGAAAGCATTGAGGAAGGAGCTTGAGCGGGTGGGGGGCCTCCTCGCACATTGCTCTAAGGTAATTAGGGGGTGTAGGACTTTCACCCGGCGTATATACGACCTTATCGCCAAACTAAAACAGCCGTTCCATAGAGCCAGATTAAACGCGGGTGTCAAGGAGGACCTCAGCTGGTGGCTGAATTTTGCCAAGTCTTTCAATGGTAAGGCTAGGATATTGGGTAAGTTTGCCCCGGTCGTATCGACTTACAGCGATGCTTCAAACTGGGGCTTCGGGGCCTTGCATGACCAGGATTGGCTAGTCGGGACTTTCGCCGAGGGGCACTCTGATTCTCTAGATGCTTATGCAGGCCACCACCATCATATTCCCCCAGCTGATGTTAAGACTGCCCACATCAATGTTCAGGAGATGTGGGCGGTCTACGCTGCATGCCTTCGCTGGAGTGGTGGTTGGCAGGACAGCACAGTCATGATGGTGACTGACAGCGCAGTTGTTCAGGCTGCCTTGAACACTGGAAGGTCTAGGTGCAGGGGAATCATGTACTTCCTCCGGAGGATTTTCTGGCTGGCCGTTGAATTCAATTTCGAGTTCAGTTCTGTGTATATACGCACCCATGTTAACGTCGTTTGTGACACATTGAGCAGGCTAATTAGTAAGAATAGCTCAGATAGGATCAGGAGTGTTGATTGCACGAGAGCACTTTGTTGTACCGAGATTTTTGATATTCCGTATTTCTCTTTCAGGAATAGCTGTTCTAAAGGCGGAGAAGCAGGGATACCAGCAGCAATCCTACGCGAGGAATTCGGCTCTAGCAAGGGGGGTTCAGATCAGAAAATATTTCGAGTATGTTGAAAACTACCAATCATCACGTTCCCCGATACCATGCTCGACGGAGCAGGTTGCGCTATATGCCACTTGGCTCGCCCGTTCGCTCAAGTATGGTTCGGTTCTAAATTACCTAAGTGGTCTGAATTTTTTCCTGAGGCAGCAGGGCGAGGCGGGAATTGATTATAAGAGCTTTGTGTTGGCTTCGACCTTGAGGGGGATCCGCAGAGTGAAGGGAGATGCCCCCCGTCGAGCAATGCCTCTGCTGCCTCATATGCTGCGTAAGATGTTTGCACTACTGACAAATAATCATGGCCATGTAGCTTGGCGTGCGGCAGTCATATGTTCATTCAGGGGGCTATTAAGGAAGTCTCAGGTGACTATGTCTGATGCCGCCCTTTCTAGAGCCGACTTCGTCTTTTATGATTGGGGATTAGTTCTGACCGTGCATCGATCAAAGACGATTCAATTCAGAGAAAGAGTCCTTGAAATCCCCATTGCACGATGTTGCGACATTGATCTCTGTGCGGTGTATTGGACCGAGACTCACTTCCGTCAGATCCCGGCTGAACCTACCGCCCTTGCCTTTCGCCTTCCTTGCCTGGCGGGGGGCTCACGGCCTCTGCCATATAGTATCTACCAGGAGACCTTAAAAAAATTTGCTTCAAGGGCAGGGCTCGATGCTACCTCCCTCTCTTCTCATTCCTTAAGGAGGGGGGGCTGCACCTTTCTGGCCATGTGCGGTGCCACGATAGAAGAACTTAAGGCCAGGGGTGACTGGGCATCAGAGACCGTCTATGATTATCTTAAGACCCCATTAGGCACTCGTATAGTTAACGACATGAGGGTCACCGCCTCACTCTGTGCCGATCTCACGACTGGTGGGTTGGGGGGTTGACGTGCAGCCGTCCCCCTTTGGCCTGTTTATTATGCTCGCCATGTCGCACAATAAAAAGTGACCGACCCACCTCTCGTTCTCTCTCTCTTATTACATAGCCCTACCTTATGGGATGTATAATTAATTATGCGTATATAAGTAGGCGGAGTATATATTTCTTATTATTATTATTATTACCACGATTATTCTACCATTACACCATAAGTATTATGTCCAATCGCTGACTTGCCTCGATTTGCCCCCGTTGCCCCCGGCAACACCGCTGAACGGGTAGCCCTTGGCCAGTCTACTGCTTGTTTTCAAACTTTACCGGTAAGCCTGTTTATTATGCTCGCCATGTCGCACAATAAAAAGTGACTGACCCACCTCTCGTTCTCTCTCTCTTATTACATAGCCCTACCTTATAGCATACATGTATATATATAGCATAGGTCACTAAGATACTCACAAAATGCATTATAGAGAATACAGGGTGAGTACGTTTGAAAGGAATGCAAAACAAATATGTGTTGTGAAGATAGGACAAGACTCAGATAAAACAACAGAAGACTCAGATAAAACAACGTCTTCGACGAAGTGAGGGCTGGTTAGTGAGGCAGGTGGGTGGGTAGGTTGTTGGTTGGTTGTTGGGATTTTACATCCTGGCAACATCTAAGGTCATATCAGGATGGGTACCGACTTGTGAGAGTGCGCACTCATGGTGACCTTATTGTGCTGCCCCACTAGGAAATCAGGCCGCCAGCATGATGACCTGATATCCCACTCAGTCAAATTATCTTGACACTGAGCTAACCAGTCCTTGCCGTATCCTAATAATGAATATGTTCAGGACACAACTCTCCAAAATTAAGCATTTTGAGCTAAGAAACATACAATTTCAGTTACTTTACAGGCTGATGTTTGCATCACCATCTATTAGACATAAGTAATTCTTGTTCTAAATATTAAAATATCAAATGTGTCAACAAAAGCTTGTTTCAAAGAAATCATCATCATCATCATCATGTTATTGGTCACGATGCGACAAAGACTGCTTTCATTACTTGACTGCCGCTCTCCATTTAGCTCTCTGCTATGAGAGTTGCATCCATGAGTCGGTCTTAATGTCTCTCAGCTTCAGGTTTCTCTTGATGGTAACACGGGCGACGACCAAGCCGGTATGGTGTTTTGTGCGGTTGTACATTTCATGAAAGCTGCCTGCAAAAGTGTTGAAGTGCTGCTGGCTTTTACAAGTTACCAGTGGCACTCTCTCGGGGAGCAAATAGAGGTTTCACAATGGCAAGAACATGTCAAGACAGGCGCAAAAACTATTTGTCCCTGCAATGGCTGGTCGGGAGATGTTGGGAGTTCCATACATCAACCGCCCTTAATGTTGTCACAGTGACATGGTTTTCTGCTTAGGGTTTGCTCCCTTAGCCTTCGGTTCTGTCAAGAACCGTACCACACGGCAGTGGTTTACAACTCTGCAGGGCAGGGGCGTCAAACTCCCTGAGGTATTGCAATACCTGCAATACCTGCATACCCTCATTAATACAACAACATAAAAGCATTAAAAAACACGTAGGACTTTCACTGGTAGCTGTTATCCCACAGGTACCAGCACAAATGTGATGTCATCGCTCCTAGCACCCCCAGCCAAGACATGGGTTATTGGGGTCGAGTCGCTTTGCACACGGCACATGTGTGCTGGTACCTGTAGGATTTCAAAGAAATATATAACCAATATCTGATTAACCCTACTCATTTTCTAGTTCTACATATGCCATTAACCATAGGATATAAATAAAAACATGAATAAAATAAGTAAAACTATCTCTGGCTATGGCTCTAACACTAGTCTGAGTGCCCATATGTGTCTCAATCTAAATGCACATGGCATAAGATGTGCTGATTATATTGATGTAAATGCAATGCTGGATAAAAGATTAATATCTTAATTTATTATATATATTTGTTTAGTTGGCATTCTATGTTTCAAACAAGAGCTGAGATGAGCTGAAACTAGCACATTTTACAGCTGCACCAAGTGTCTTAGCATGCGCCATGGACCTCGTGGAGGTGTGTTATTCTTCAAAGCATCCCACAATGCACCACGGCTGGAATGGCGATGTAGTCTATTGCCCTCAGTAATGTACACTAGGGTGGGTGGGTGGCTGCGTGGGTAAGTGGGTGGGGTTGGGGGGGGTGGTCGGTTGATGCAAATGTCATTTTCTGGAATAACAGAAAAATGATGACATAGACACCTTCTGTTATTCACAATACTCGTGTAAGTTCTTATCCATCTTTCATACACTTATGCACTTTAATACAGGGTAGGATTTACAAATATTTCGGATAATAATCACAATCCAAAGTTTAAAAAACGGGATGGCCGAATGAGTTGAGCGTCTGTATCCCATTTTGAGATTAGAACGCACAGGTTCGAACTATGGTTGAGTCAAACCAATTACTTAAAAATGTATAGTTGTCACTTCCCAGCGAGACGCTCGGCATTATTAGGACAGAGCAAGGACAAGGACAAGGACTGGTTGGCTCAATGTCAGGATAATGTGACTGAGTGGGATATCAGGTCATGGGATTGGTGGACTGGTCTCCCAGTGGGGCAACACTATGAAGTCGCCATGAGTGCATGCTGTCACAAGTCGGTACCGATCCTGATATGAGCTTAGATGTTGCCAGGATGTTAAACCCCAACCACCAATCCTGAGTTGTCTGGTGTAGTTTCAGTGTGGGCTATCGGAGTGGCAGGTGACAGATGTAGTATTGTGAGACCACCAGGTAAATGACAGGTCACCTTACCACGTGACCCTCTACACCTGAGTGTGCGTCTCCTATAACTTATAAGTATCACCGCATATTTGGTTACCATGCCAACATTCTACCTGTGGATGTGCTGGCTACCACAAAACAAGGACCCGTTGATTTTCTTTTTAATTCTCTCCCGTAATTTGAACTTTAAAAACAGAATGAGGATTGTGTCAAGCAGTTGTTTCCCTTCTGCTTTTTGTTGTTTTGGGGAGTTTTTTTTTGGTTTGTTGTTATTATGTTCTCACACCTGTTTCAAATTAAGTCTTGCATAGCAACGTTGACAGACATAATGAAGTGGTTAAATGGACGTAAAGTAGGTTTATTTCTACTCGGATTTTAACTGGTGTTCGGATTATTTTGTTCCTCGGTTTCCACCTACTGTTAAGGCATCCTTAAGGGCCCTGCAACAAGATAACTTGATTTATTCACAGTTTGTATGATCAAATATGACTGATCATAAGTTGTCTATATTGAAACAACCTATTATTTACTAGTTATTTAGGCAAATATGGTCTGAGGGTCTCTGTGATCAAGCTGTGGCTACTACTAGTACTTTCCAAGTTTGCAATATGCCTTAATGTACCCACTGGGGCATATTACAGACTTGGACTGTACTGCAAAACCAGAGGGGATGGCCGAATGAGTTGAGCGTCCATCTCCCGTCTTGGTAGATCGTGGGATTCGAACCCGCCGGTTCGGACCCTGGTCTAGTCAATCCAATGACTTAAACATTGATACTGGTCGCTTCCTAGCCTGGCTCTCGGAATTATTATGACAGGGAAAGGACTGGTTGGCTCAGTGTCAGGATGATGTGACTGAGAGGGATATCATGTCATGGTGCTGGTACCCTGGTCTCCCAGTGGGGAAGCACTATAAAGTTGCCATGAGTGTACACTGTCACAAGTCGGTACCCATCTTGATATGACCTCAGATGTTGCCAGGCTGTGAAACTCCAACAAGTAACCAACGAAGTCCGGCAAATATTACCATCACTTGAAGTAAATTTGAAGGTCTTTGAGTCTGCCTTATAACCGATGTAAGTCCACCCTTCCCTTCCGTGCGTGACGTCACAGAACTACTAACGATAGTCCTGGAGTACTCAGAGTCAAATGGTGCCAAGCTACTGGGCTTGCACTCAAATAGCCAATTCCAATTATAACTTTTCATTGAGGTATAGAGAATACTAATCAAAGGAATAAATAAACTGGCGTCACCAGATCTTTAACCAAGACACTTGTCGAAAGTTTCAGAGTCACATGAATGTGAGTTTCTGCCATTTTCTCACATAAATACATTAGGCAATATTGATCAACAGAGTAATGAACAAATTGTGTATAATGGATGTGGGCATGATGTTGGGTTATGACATTTTGTTTTTTTCTTGAAGATTTATACTGCCTATCATGGATAAGTCTGAATAGACTTGTTTTCACCATTAGACAGTTTGTCGATAGAAAGCCTGAGCTTGCACTTTTACCGACCCAACGGATTGTTAACTTCCCATACCACATAGATATGGTATGAGAGCAACTGGCCTTTGATGACACTGTAAGTTATACACCACAGTGGAAATCCAAATTGGCAGAGGTGGGGGCACAGGGAATCTAACCACCGAGCTTCAGATTAGGAGTCTGACCTAGAACAAAAGTCAGACACTCTAACCACTCCGCCACAGAGAACATGTAATAATTACCTTATCACCAAACGGGTTTTAATTAACTGGCTGCTAGCCAATCAGACACACCTCTCTCCCTCCCCAAACACAGCCCATCCCCTCCCCTAACACACACCCTTCCCCTATTGGCTACATGCCAACTGACCTCTTGCCAACTGGCCAACTAGATGGCAGTAGACGGCGCAAGCCAATGCTCCCATATTAGACTTTTACGTCGACGCTTGACGGTGTTATACCCCTGTCACACTACGACGTAACGAGCCAACGTAAGCCTGACGTAGTGATTTTTCGTCATTACGTTGACGTATGTTGGATTATGTTATGATGACATCAGAATGATGTTAGACTGATGTCGAGCTATGTCACATTATGTCATGTTACGTCGGCGTGCGTCAAAGTTTTGAACCTGTTCAAAACTTTCGACGTAACTAGAACATAAGGGTTTACGTTTGCCGTATGTTCTGTACACGTTCGGCGAACGTCAATGACATTAAATGGACGTTAGTCAAACGCTGGTCACTATGTTGCACTATGTTGCACTATGTTGCACTACATTGGACTACGTTGCACTATGTTGCATTACATTGCATTACGTTGACCCACATTAAAGGTGGTGGGAACGTGCAGTCCGCGTAGTGAAAACGCCGGGATAACGGACGCCTAACGGATGTTCAACGTACATTTACCGTTTTGCCACCGTTTCATGACGTAAGTAACATAAGGTACCATAAAGCAACGTAGTTCTGGCAATGGAATAACGTACATAACATTCCCTGATCGTAGTTACGTTGTCCTCTCTCGTTGAATGACGCCATCACTATGCTCTACCGCCGTTACTCTCTCGTCCAATACGCTGCATCCACGTTCAACTTGTGCCCAAATTTGCATACTACGCCGAGAAGTTCGACGTTTTTAACGTTCTCCCTATGTTGACGTTGTTACATCATAGTGTGACAGAGCCTTTAGATGGCGCAACACGGCGCAAGCGACGTTAGCGACCTTGTACGTTAAAGCATTCAGACTTTCACGGCGATGTTCCACTCGTAACTCCCCACTGTTTTGCGCCATCACACGGCACTAACCGGCGTAAAGTTGATGGCATCACACGCCATCAAAATACTAAACAGGCCTTAAAATATATGTGCTGTGAGGTATTACATGTGGATGCTCTGATGAAAGCATAACATTTATAAACGCAAAACATTTGTTTGGATTTTATTCAACATTTCCAACTGATATCTTTTTGCGTTTCTTAAAGTTGCATAGTCCGACGGTTTTGAGTCTTTGTCATTTTCTGAGATAACTATATTAGGTTGATCATTATAATCTACCTTACTTTAGTTTGAAGAATCTTATTTTAAATGGTTAACTTTTGAAATATTTGAAGTGCAACGATGCATTATTAATGTTGGCAAGCATGTATTGGGTGTATACCAGCAGATAGATCAGGTGTAATGGAATCCCTACCAAAGGTACATAAGGGGCCGTCTAATGTTATCAACATTTTCAAGGTAGTACAAAGAGTGCTATTTTTCCTGACCCCCCCCCCCCACCCCCTAAAGTAGTACACATCAACATTTTACTAAAGACCCAAACTATGGTAGGGTAAGCGCTTGCAAGGTCTCCCCACATAATCAACTAATGTACACAAAAATACATATAAAATTCACCGAAAAATATCGATATTTTATTGGACAATAAAAATTGACAACTGTTGATGGCCCCCTAACCCGCATGGGTAAATAAATGTTAAAACCGCTATTTTGCAAACCATTGCTGCAGGTCGTGACACCTACGTCATCATTCACCATCAACACATCTCTCGGGGCGCTGTCGCTGGGCTCCGGCATCACCGCAGGCCAGGGGTTCCTCACCGAGCTGCTGGTCACCTTCATCTTCGTCTTCATCATCTTCTCCGCTGTCGACTCTGGGCGTGATGATATCGGTGGATCCGTGCCGCTCACCATCGGACTCACCATCACAATGTGCCACCTGTGGGCGGTAAGTTTGAATGGACTTCTCGATGCAATGCTTCACAATTTTTGTATTCAACTATTATTTTTCTCTTCAAAGTGTTCCCATTACATGGTTGTGTGCTATTATTATATTTCCATCCTACCTCGTCATCACTCACCCGTCCCCCACCCGTCCCCTACCCGTCCCCCACCCATCCCCCGCCCGTCCCCAACCCGTCCCTCCACCCGTCCCCAGCCCATCCCCCCTCCCGTCCCCATACACATCCCCGCCCATCCCTCGCCCGTCCCCCACCCGTCCCTCCACCCGTCACCCACCCATCTCCCACCCGTCCCGCATCCATCCCCCACCCGTCCCCCACCCGGTCCCCGACCCGTCCCCCATCCGTCACCCACCCGTCTCCCACCACCGTCCCCACCGTCCCTCCCACCAGTCCCCATCCCGTCATCCCCCACCCGGTCCCATCCATCTCCCACCCCGCATCCCTCCTCCACCCGTCCCCCACCCGTCCCCGACCCGTCCCCCATCCGTCCCCCCACCCGTCCCCCACCCATCCCCACTCCCCCACCAGTCCCCACCCATCCCCAACCCATCCCCACCCGTCCCACCCATCCCCCACCCGTCCCTCACCCGTCCCCCACCCGTCCCGTACCGTCTCACACCCATCCCCTGCCCCTCCCTCACCCATCCGCCGCCCCTCCCCACCCGTCCCCCCCGCACCGTACCCGCCCCCACCCGCCCCGTTCCATCCCCCACCCGTCCCCACCCATCCCCTACCCGTCCCCCACCCCCCCTCACCTGTCCCCCCCCTCCCCCCCGTCCCCCAACTCTCCCCACCCGTCCCCCCCATCCCCCCCCATCCTCACCCGTCACCTACCCGTCTCCCACCCGTCCCCCACACCCCCGACCCGTCCCCGACCCGTCCCCCACCCTTCCCTAACCCGTCCCCCACCCCCCCCTACCCGTCCCCGACCCGTCCCCCACCCGTCCCCCGCCCATCCCCCACCAGTCCCCCACCCCCCCACCCGTTCCCCACCCATCCCCAACCCATCCCACTCGTCCCTCACCCATCTCTCCCACCCGTCCCCCACCCTTCCCCTCCCCCCCACCCATCCCCCCGTCCCCAACCCGTCCCCCCCCGTCCCCCACCCGTCCCCCCCCACCCGTCCCCCACCCGTCCCCCACCCCCGTCCCCCACCCGTCCCCCACCCGTCCCCACCCGTCCCCCACCCGTCCCCCACCGTCCCCCCCCCCCCCCCCACCCGTCCCCCACCCGACCCTTCCCCGACCCCCCCCACGCATTCCCTACCGGTCCCACCCGTCCCACACCCGTCCCCTACCCTTCTCCAACCCATCCCCCACCCTTCCCCGACCCGTCCCCCACCTATCCCCCACCCGTCCCCCACCCGTCCCCCACCCTTCCCCCCCCCATCCCCAACCTGTCTCCCACCCGTCCTTCACCAATCCCATACCCGTCCCCCACCCGTCCCCCACCCTTCCCCTACCCATCCCCCACACATCACCCACCCGTCCCACACCCGTCCCCCACCCATCCCCCACCCGTCCCCTACCCATCCCCCACACATCACCCACCCGTCCCACACCGTCCCCACCCGTCCCACACCCGTCTCCCACCCATCCTCCACTCGTCCCTCCACCCGTCCCTCACTCGTCCCTCCAACTGTCCCCCACCCGTCCCCCACCCATCCCCCACCCTTCCCCGACCCGCCCCCCTCATCCCCTACCCGTCCCCCACCCGTCCCCCACCCGTCCCCCACCTGTCCCCCACCTGTCCCCCATCCAACCCCCACCCGTCCCCCACTCGTCCCCCACCCTTCCCCCACCCGGTCTCCGACCCATCCCCCATCCGTCCCCCACCTGTCCCCTACCCCCCACCTGTCCCCCACTCGTCCCTTACCCATCCCCCCCCATCTACAACCTGTCCCCCACCCGTCTACCACCCGTTACCCGCCAATCCCCCACCAGTCCCCTACCCGTCCCCCACCAATATTCAAACCCGTCCCCATCCTTCCCTCACCCGTCCCCCACCCATCCCCTACCCATC
Source organism: Branchipolynoe longqiensis (assembly GCA_030323885.1). Classification (NCBI taxonomy): domain Eukaryota; kingdom Metazoa; phylum Annelida; class Polychaeta; order Phyllodocida; family Polynoidae; genus Branchipolynoe; species Branchipolynoe longqiensis. Next base: position 27,670,811 of record CM059194.1, read on the forward strand.
TCCCACCCACCCCCCCCGCCCCTCCCCCCCCACCCGTCCCGTACCCGTCCCCCCACCCGTCCCCCACCGTCCCCCACCTGTCCCCTACCCGTCCCCCACCCGTCCCCCACCCGTCCCCCACCCATCCCCCACCCGTCCCCCACCGGTCCCCTGCCCATCCCCACCTGTCCCCTACCCGTCCCCTACCCGCTCCGAACCCGTCCCCCCGCCTTCCCCGACCCGTCCCCCACCCGTCCCTCACCAATGCCCTACCAGTCTCCCACCTGTCCCCCACCCTCCCCCACCAGTCCCTCCCCCCCCCCCCCCCCACCGCCCCCCCCCCCCCCCCCCCCCACCATCCCTCCCCCATCCCCCACCCATCTCCCACCCATCCCCCACCCATCCCTTACCCTTCTTCCACCATCCCCCAAGCCATCCCCGACCCCTCCCCCACCCGTCCTCCACCCGTCCCCCACCTCCCCCACCGTCCCCCCCACCCGTCCCCCACCCATCCCCCACCCTCCCCGACCCGTCCCCCACCCATCCCCTACCCTTCCCCCACCCGTCCCCCATCCGTCCCCCATCCGTCCCCACCCTTCCCCGACACGTCCCGTCCCCCACCTGTCCCTCACCCATCCCACACCCATCCCCTACCCGTCCCCCACCTGTCCCCCACCCTTCCATGACCCCCCCCCCCCCCACCCGTCCCCCCCCCCCCCCCACCCCCACCCGTCCCCACCCGTCCCCCCACCCGTCCACCACCCCCCCCCCACGTCCCCGGTTGTCCCGGCTTCTTTCTACTTCCGGTTCCCTGCGTTTTTCCTTTTACTTCCAGAATCCCTCTTCATCCATCGAACTGCTGGACCGTGAAGCAGGAAGGGATGCGCCAGTGAACATGAATAACATATATAGAGAGAGAGAGTTCAAACTTATTTCCGTGACTTTTGGCCACTGTCATATTTGCGTCCTAATTTTTGACCCACCTTTTATGTTTAATTACATCCAATTTCAGCCTTTCATTTGAAATCACATCATAACCTCACACGTTCACAGATGTTAATTTAATGTCAATCACATAGGCTGGCATTAATCACTGATTAATTGATTGGTATTTTCTTTACGCAATAATCACTAGAATCACCTCGATGGCATATGATATATATAGATCCAATTTGTATCACTGAAGAAAGGAAAACCTGAAACCGAGGAATCATTGCATAACAATTCGGGAACCACCTAAGGGACCGCAAGGGGACCAGTGGGGTATCAGTGGGGGACCAGTGGGGAACCAGTGGGGACCAGTGGAGACCAGTGGGGACCAGTGGGGACCAGTGGGGACCAGTGGGGACCTAGCGGGGGATCAGCGGGGGACCAGTGGGGGACCGCCGGTATTACGGTTTTAAAAGGACCGAGTTTAAAACGGGGCTTTTCGCAATGTGCATGCGTCACAGTCGAATGGCGAGCTTGAACAACATTTCTGAATTTCTGACTTGTTCTGTCTGTAGAAGAGCTCAAACAAGGATTCTTTCTTGAATCATTTTAGTGAATCTTTTTTGTTTAATAGAATATATTATCCTCTGCACTAACAAGTTAACAAGCAATAAACAAGTTAATAAACATGGGTACAATCTCAATCAGGCAAAACATTGTGAGGAAACGGCAAAAAACACATGGTACACATGTTAGAATAACTATATGCATGTCGTTATTGACAGAGAATATTGATGAAATAGGTGAAAAAATGGCTCGTTATCCGCATAAGATAGTTGTCCGTTAGACACAGAGGCAATGCTATTAAATTAAAGGGGTGCTGTGACGGCACCAGCACTTTTTGCCTTTATTGACAGAGGCTGTTATTGACAGAGTAAACTGTATGTATGTCATTATCAAATTTGTTATTTGTTTGTTGGGGTTTCACGTCCTTGCAACATCTAAGTTCATATCAGGGTGGGTACTGACATGTGTCAGTGAGGACCCATGGTGACTTTATAGTGTTGCCCCACTGGCCACCAAGCTAGCCAGTCCTGTAATGCTTATTGGCAGCAAAGACTCAGCCATACTATAGTCGGTACCGCATACGTATGACTGATTAGTGGCTACTACCTGCTGTCACTACTTGCAGCGGTCACTGAGTGACCATTTCGCCGTCCAACCTCGGCTCAGTGCGGCCCCTGAGCACCTTAACAACAACTTAATTAAGTTTTACTCTTGGGTTGACACCCAGGTAGGTATTTTTCAACCCGACCTATGATTCAATTATTTACAAATGTCGATTATGAAGCGAAAATGGAGACATTATAATCCACAGACTCCTTTTTAAACATCGCCTTCAATGCTAGATTGGAACTGCTTACATCCTCAGCCACCCCCTGTCTCATGTTGTTGGGGATAGCATTTCGAGTTTGTTTTATTTAACGGCACCGATAGAGCACATTGATTTTTATCATTGGCTATTGGACATCAAACAAATGGTCATTCTGATATATTTCTTTGGAGGAAACCTGCTGCCGCCGCATAGGCTACTCTTTCCGATAAGAAGCAAGGGGTCTTTTATATGCACTTTTCCACAGACAGGACAGCACATACCACAGCCTTTGATGAACCAGTTGTGGACCACTGGTTGGAACGGAAAATAGCCCAAACTGCAAATGGGTCCACTGAGCAGGATTCGATCCGATGACCCACACCTTCACAGGTGGACATTCGACCGCCTGAGCTACGTCCTGCTTCCCCGCAGTTTGAGATGCAGTGTTAGCAGAAGGTTTTTTTAATTCTGTTAGATAAAATATGGTAAGATGCAAGGGTGTGTTTAAAAGGTTAATGCCGAGGGTATGTTTGTGACTACACGAAGTAGTTTAAGTAAGTAGGTTGTTAGTAATGATGGGATAAACTATGTTTTGGAGGATTGTAAGTTTCAGTCTGGTTAGTAGTGTTCGGTGTTCATGTTTATAGCAATACCACACGTCTGATATGCAGACTCGTAAAAGGAATTTTCTGTTGTTCTTGCGCAAATAATTTGGTTGATTTAAAAGAATATATACAGTAATAATTTGGTTCACATTTACTGATTATTCATGAAAGGACTACATCGTAATGTCACGTGATCAGATTTTGAACCAGTGTTCAGACATGGTTGGTTGGTTGTTGGAGTTTTACATCCTGACAACATCTAAGGTCATATCAGGGCGGGTACTGACTTCTGACAGTGCACACTCACAACAACTTCTATAGTGCTGCCCCACTGGGAGACCGGTCTGCTGGAACCATGATCCGATATCCCACTCAGTCACATTAACCTGACACTGAGCTAACCAGTCCTTGCTCTATCCTATTAATGCCGAGCGGCAGGCCAAGAAGCGACAAGTATCAATTTTGAAATTCATTGGTTTGCCTCGACCGGGAATTGAACTCCCGATCTCCCGTAGGGGAAGACTGCGCTCTACCGACTCGGCCACGTTATGGGTTTATGCGATTTTAATGTGTGTATATGGCTAGTTTCCTGAGGGATGGGGGCATTTTTCTGGGTGGTAGAGGTGCTTTCTTACAGAAGATGACTCAACGGTCCGTCGTTTCAGTCCACTGCGCTTTAAGATCACGACTGTGGCATTAAATTACCAACTCGCTTAGGCCCTGTCACACTACGACGTATGGCGACGGCGTATGTGTAACATGCCGAAATAATTTGAAAATCATAATAGGTCGAGATACAGCAACCTTTTTGCTCTGCGGAAGGTCCCAGCGACATATGAAGCGTATGCGTAGCCTATGCCTGGCGTACGTCTACCGTATGCAAAGAATATGATGACTTATACTCGGCATATTGGGATGTATTTTGACGATTGGACCAGCGTATGAGTAACGTACGCTGACATATACCGAACTTGCTCTTAAAGTATCCTGACATACCACTAAAGTACACGTAGCGCATCAGGAACATATGAGCCACACGTCGACACACGTTGACAATTTTGAACATGCACAAATTTGTTTTCAGAGCCTCAACGCATGCCGACATAAGATGACGTATAATGCTGTATGCAAAGCATACCCAACATATGACCAATGTATACATAATGTATGATGCCGTACGCCGACGTGTTGGTCGAAAATCACATACGTTGGCATAGGCTAAGGCTATACGTCGTAGTGTGACATCACTTTTACAGAACATTGTGAGTATGTTATATACACTGAGGGCGCAGGTTCAACGTATGGCTAACCTATGCCTACCTACCCCTAATGTGTGCATAACGTATGCCGCGTAGTCTAGCGTATGAGAAACGTATGAGCCACACGCTGGTATAGGTTTTTAATTTTTAACACGCAAACAAAGTTCTTGCGGCTCGACCTATGCTGACCTATGACGACCTATGAAAAGTGTATAGGACCTATGCCCAACCTATGTGTAACCTATGATGGCCTATCCCGACGTGTTGGTCGTAAAGCGCATAGGTCGGCATACACTAATGCCATAGGTCATAATGTGACAGGCCCTTTACATGTAATATGTTTATAGTTTTATTTTTGCACTTTCTTTGCAATGGGGCTTTCTTGTGACCCACACCTAAGCAGCTGGCCGTTTTTGCATTATATTTGGTTGGTTGGTTGGTTGTTGGAGTTTTATGTCTTGGCAACATCTAGGGTCATATCAAGATGGGTACCGACTTGTGATACTGCGCACTCATGGCAACGTTATAGTGCTGCCTATTGGGAGACCAGGCTGCCGGCACCATGACCTGATATGGTCACATTATACTAAGCTCACTGAGCAAACCAGACCTTGCCCTGTCATACTAATGCCGAGCACCAAGCTAGGAAGCGGCAAATGTCGATTTTGTAAGTAATTGATTTGACTCGACCAGAATTTGAACTGAACTCCCGATCTCCCGCGCGGGAGCCCTGCGTTCTACCAATTCGGCTACCCCAGCCGGTGGTGGTAGTGATGGTCATGGTGATGGTCATGGGCATGGGCATGCTCATGGGCATGGGCATGGGCATGTGCATGGCATGGGCATGGCATGGGCATGACATGGGCATGGGCATGGGCATGGGCATGGGCATGGGCATGGGCATGGCATGGGCATGGGCATGGCCATGGGCATGGTGGTGACGGTAGTGGTGATGATGGTGATAGTCATGATCATGGTGGTGGGAGTGCTGATGGTAATGATGGTGGTGGTAGTGATGGTGGTGGTCATGCTGATAGTCAGTCATGGTGATGATGATGATGATGATAATGATGACAGTGTGTCCGTGTCCGTGTCCGTGCCCGTGTCCGTGTCAGTGTCAGTGTCAGTGCCCGTGTCCGTGTCAGTGTCAGTGTCCGTGTCCGTGTCAGTGTCAGTGTCCGTTTTGTGTCTGTTATGTGTCCGTGTCCTTGTCCGTTCCGTATCCGTGACCGTGTCCGTGTCAGTGTCAGTGTCAGTGTCAGTGTTATAGTCAGTGTCAGTGTCAGTGTCAGTGTCAGTGTCAGTGTCAGTGTCAGTGTCCGTGACCGTGTCCGTGTCCGTGTCCGTGTCCATGTCCGTGTCCGTGTCCGTGTCCGTGTCAAATCACGTCCAGGTTTGCTCATACAGAGACTGATTAGATCTCCGCTGAGATCGGTGACAGTCGGCAATGTGGCGGGCACACACCTGTGAGATTTGAGATAGAGGCCTGAGAAGTAGGTCATGTCTTTCATTTTCTTGTGATTTTACAATGTTTTCGACAGTTGAACGAACGTCGTGACTAAGTTCTGTTGTTGGTGTGTATGTATGTCAGTATGTGTCTCTGTCTGCTTTCAGTTTTAAAGGGGCTGTCACATTACGACGCATCTCACAAGCGCATGGCGAACGCGTAAAATCACTTTTTACGTCAAGATGCGTCAAACTTTTCGGCGTGGGGGCCAAAGCTGGAAGTATGCATACCATATGGGCAAAGTATGGCTATCGTGCCTCCCAGCGAAAAACACTCGAATTATGCTCACAGCACGTTCAGAGAATGCTGGTGAACGGTATGTATGTTATTCGATCACCAGAAGTATGCGTTGTATGTTACATACCTCAAGACACGGTGGAGAAACGCAAAACGTATGTTAGATATACATTGAACAGACGTTATCCAAGCATTGTCAGTATGCAGACTGTACATTTCCACTGCCCTTAACGTAGGTCAGTGTAGTGCAATGTAGTGCAATGTAGTGCAATGTAATACAATGTAGTGCAATGTAGTGCAATGTAGTGAACAACATATGTCTAACATAGGCCTAATGTATACATAACATACGGCCAACGTAACACCCATACATTGTCATACGTCGAAAGTTTTGTGCATGCACAAAACTTGTGCGACCCCCTAACGAGTGTCAACATACATCGACGTACACATAATGAACACGTAACACATGACGACATATCCCGACGTAGCAGCCAAAAATCACTTACGTCGGTGTACATTTGTGCGATGCGTCGTAATGTGACAGCCCCTTTACACTTAGCATTCATTGGCAGTGTGCATGGCAGTGAGCAGCAAATGGGTCAGGACGCATGTCTGTGAGTGGCCTGTGGGTCAGGGTTTGTTGGTTGTTAAAGTTTTATGTCCTGGTACCATCTAAGGTCATATGAGGATGGGTACCCTATGGCTATTGTTAGTAGTTCTGTGACGTCACACATGGAAAGGAAGGGTGGACATACAAAGATTATAATGCAACCTCAAAGACCTTCAAATTTACTTTAGGCGATGGTAATATTTGCAGTACTTGGTTGGTTGGTTTGTAAAATATTCCGATTTACAGCATTGGGGGGAATGCAAATGTACTATTACTAAACAGGTATACCTGACCAAGTGCATGTATGTATGTATATGTAAGTGCTGGTGGTGCCTGAGTAGAATGTAAATAGACATAGTGGTGCTGGCAGGGTTGTGTGTGAGGGGCACTCAGGGCCTACTCCCTCCCCCTCTGCTGGGTAGGATCACGACACTCAGGCTCAAGGCAGGTGATGGCCAGGGGTGCCACACAGCTTGGTGGTGGTGGGCAGACCACTGGTACCCATGGGGACCAGGAATGCTGGATCGCTATTGGTAGGGCCAAGAATGCTTGTTTCCCATTGGGGGGAAAGGGTGGGGTGATACTCTACAATGAACCCATGTACCATATAAATAATAAACCAGAGGGCTTGACTCTTTCTCTCTTCCTTTACACTTTATACTCTTCCTTTCTCTTTTTCTGTATTCATTCCACTATAGCCTGCCTGCACAACCACAGATTCGAGCTTTAGCCATTCTACAAAACGGGATACCTAGTCTTTACATAATTGGTGACCACGACGAGTGGTAAATCTATTAGTGAGTAGCGGATTCAACTTTACAGGTTGTTGGACTTTTATGTCCTGGCAACATCTAAGGTCATATCAGGATGGGTACTGGCTTGTGACAGTGCGCACTCATGGCAACTTGTATGGTGCTGCCCCACTAGGAGACCAGGCTACCAGCACTATGGACCCAATAGCCCACTCAGTTACATTATCCTGACACTGAGCCAACCAGTCCTTGCCCTATCCTTATTAATGCCAAATGCCAGGCTAGGATGCGACAAGTATAAATATTATAAGTCATTGGTTTGACGCGAACAGGGACCCTGACCCATGGGTTCGAATCCCATGATCTACCAACACGGGTGGGTGAGGGTACATGTCTGTGAGAGGCATATGGGTCAGTGCGCATGTCCTAGGCCTGGCACCCACTCCAATGAGACCACCTGCCCCTCGTGTCGACCAGTGACGGGGTCCTGGGTTAAAGTTGCATGGTCCGATGAAATATAATTTTGTCAAAATTAAAACAACTACTTACATTTGATGCTATATATCCAACTTAGATATTGGTCTATTAGCTAATGATTTGGGACAGTATATACAGAATAACCAGTGAGTTTATAACCTCACCCCTTTGAACACTCAGTTTGAAACACCCATTATGCAGGAAGGCCATTAACCAATTAGGCCAATCTCGTGACCCCATTAGCCCCCCCAACCAAGTAGGCCTGCTGTGCAGGGTCATAGAGGGGAAGGGGATATGAGGTGGATGTGTGTGTATGTGTCTGTGTGTTTCCTGACCTGATTTTACAGAGACACAGAGACAGACATACACACAGACATACACACACAGACTTACATACACAAGACATACACACACATACATACACACACAGACATACACACATACAGACATGCAGAGACATACACACATAGACATACACACACAGACACATATACATATACATACAGACAGACATACATACACACAGACATACACACACAGCCATACACACACAGACATACATACACAGACATACACACACATACAGACACCCATAGATAGGCACACACAGACAGACATACACAGACAGCACACACATACACAGAAACACACACATGCACACACCTGACATACACAGACACACATACACCCAACCTGACTTTGCAGAGAGAGAGCCACACACACAGACACCCACAGACACACACAGACACCCACAGACAGACACACACAGACATACACACACAGACATACACACATACATACACACATACACACACAGACACATACATACACATACATACATACACATCATGTTAGATGGTTAGCTGTCAGTTACGTGACTCCCACATTGCTACCGGCGCGTTCCACACTCCTCCTAAAATAGCTGCGCAAGTTCCCCAACTGTGTAGGCGTCAATGCGCATGCGCAGATGGCCTCAAGTAACCCCCACCCACATGACCTGCCCTTCGGTGAACAACGCGCATACACACAACTAGATAGAGTATTCACCCCGTACTCGCAGTACACGGGTGAATACCAACCCACAGACACAGACACAGACACACACAGACACACACAGACACACACAGACACACACAGACACACACAGACACACACAGACACAAACAGACACACACACAGACACACACAGACACACACAGACACACACAGACACACGCACATACACACACACAGACACACACAGACACACACAGACACACACACAGACACACACAGACACACGCACATACACACACACATACCTCCGCGAACACACACATATGTATGTGTACTTAAAGTTGTCTGTCCCAATATGACCTTAGATGTTGCTAGGACGTAAAACTCCAACAACCAACCAAAGTAAAGCTCCAGTCACACCTCACCGGATTGGGGTACCAGATAGAAAACGGTCACTGTCCGGTGAAATACGGCACTGTACGGTTTATATACGGTTGGCATCCAGTGTGTCCGTTCTGTGTCCGGGGATGTCCGGTGAGTACAGTAGCAAGTTTTGAACATGCACAAAACTTGTACCGGACACCGCCGGACTGAGGTGTATATGACCTTAGATGTTGCCAGGACGTAAAACACCAACAACCAACCAACGTTAGGTTGCGCATAGTCCGATGGTTTAGAGTTTCTGTCATTTTCTGATATTAGATTGATCATTATAATTTACTGTACTCCCCCAAAAAATACATTTCTGTATATGCAATATAATTCATATGAGTTAAGGACAACGTGTGGAGACAATTAGTTAACAGGAAATCCTCCAGGTGGCAGTAGTGGTACATGTAGTGGAACCGGAACAGCTGAAGTGAAATAGAAGCTAGGGAAATACAGGTGTACATCAGGAATACTGCTATAATCAGATATGTGAGAAGGGACTATCTCTGTTATATATATTCACATAATGAATTACATAGTCCCTGAGATTGATGTAGCGATGTGGCAAGGCTGACATTAAGTAAGACGGTGTATGTTACTGCAACTGCTGCTCAGGTAGTAATTAATGGTTACTTTCTCATCTGACCCTATGTATAGCTGTGTTTACACGGGCGAGTGTAAAACGATTTGAGACAATCAATTTATATGAATCGTTGTAGTGGCGTGTTTACACGGAACGAGTTTGAAGGCTGTAATCGATATCTGCGCATGAGCAAGTCCATACTAACCAGCAGCCTTAGTGGTGAGCGTGTAGCCGGCGAGCACTGCTATTTGTTTAGTTTACACTCGTCGATTCGACAATATGAATAACGACGCCAATGTAGCTGCTACGTTAATATTGCTTGGAATTTAGGGTTAATTTAATTAAATTTCATTATTTGAGTATGTAATTCTGTTAAATATGATCGCATTCAATAGATTTCGGCCTAATCGGTCCCTAACACTGCCGGGCACTAGTGTATAGTTACACCTGAGCCTGTATCCGGTGAGCACGACTATTTTACACTATCGCCGCCCGGGAACCAGCTGTATCGCTTCATCTATACTACCTCGCAAGGTGGTTTACATATACCGATTTATATGAATCGATTCAGCCCTAAAACGCCTCATCGTCGCGTTTACACGGCAAATGGAAATCGATCTAGACAAGTGGTTTTATATGAGGCGTTTTAACTCGCCCGTGTAAACACGGCTTATGACTGTCAGTTTCGAATGACTCTGTGTGATCTATTTATATCAGGTGAAGCTAACACTGCATTGTCTGATGAAAGCACTTAAAGGTCCTGTCACACGACGACGTTTTGCCTTAGCGTATGCCGACGTATGTACGTCGGTGTACGATATGGGTATGTTAGGCATACGTCATCATACATCATCATACGCTGCTCTACGGCGTCTTACGACGACGCATACGGTAGGCATACGCTATGTATATGTTAAACATACTGTAAACGTGCCGGCTGGTGGTGTGGGTGGTGTAAATAGGTCAAATGAAAGCACTACAGGTAATGAAGGAAAACAGGGTAAGAGTGAAAAGTAAGAGAGTGAGACTCTTCAATTTATTGGCTTATATAGGCTTATCAGCATTCAAGATGGGCGTGGTCACATGATTCAATTCATCAATCACAGTACAATGCATTGGTCACATGACTTAATCCTCCAATTAGAATACAATGCAGTGGTCAATGATCATAACAATACCATGTGGGGGGGAGGGGGCATGTGAGGTGACTCTTCCAAAGACTGTTCTTAGCCAAGCTCGGAAGTGACACTCCCTCCAAAGACTATTCAATTATACAAATTCTATACTTAATGAATAATAGTTTACCAATTTCACACATCCTCCATATGCCTTTGGGTTTTTATAGTTTAATTTTTATCATTATATAGACAGTTTGCAATTTATTATAGTAATTTCACCTCGGTTCACATGTATTATATCGGACAATTTTACAATACGGTGCTGTCACATTACGACACATCGCGCAAACGTACGTCGACGTATGTGCTTTTTTGCTGCTACATCGGGATACATGGTTATGAGTTACGCATGCATTAGGCGCTAGTTGGTATACGTCAATGTATGTCGACGTTCGTCGAGATACGGCGTCACATGTTAGGGGGTTGGCAAAGTTTTGTGCATGCACAAAACTTTCGACGCACGACAATGTTCGACAACGTGTGGATTTTACGCCCGCCATACGTTATGTATGCGTTAGGCGTACGTTGATGTATGTTAGACGTATGTTAGTCAAACGTTGTTCACTATGTTGCATTACGTTGACCTACTTTAAAGGCAGTGGGAACGTACAGTCCACATACTGATACCATATGGATAACGTACACCTAACATACGTCTAAAGTAAGCTTAGCGTTTCTCCAGCGTGTCTTGACGTATGTAACGTATGATGTGTAGTTCTGGTGATCAAATAACGTATATAACGTTCTGTGAATGTACCACAAGCGTAATTCGAGCATTTTTCACTGGGAGGTATGTTAGCCATACGACGGTCATACGTTGGCCATATGCTGTGTATGCAGTATGTATATGTCCAACTTTGCCCCCATGCCGAAAAGTAAACAAGTGATTTTACGCGTTGGCAGTGCGCTGGCAAGATGCGTCGTAATGTGACAGGGCCAATACATCCTTACACGCCAGACGAACGTTAGACACACGTTGATATGCGTTTTTCGAACGTCGACCCTGTGGGCATGTAGAGTCCGCGTATTGCCCATGTATCGACGACATGAGACAACGTGTGAATAATGGTTGTCTAGCATGTGTCTAACATGCGTCTGGCATTGCTCCAACATGCCTTGGCGTATATAACATGTTTGGCGTTCTTCTGGCGAAAGAATAACGTATATAATGTTCGCTGGCATTCTGCGAACGTTGCCTGAGCATATGTGAGCGTGTTGCGAGCGTTTTTTGCCGGGAGGCACGTTAGCCATACATTGGCCATACGTTGGCCATACACTCTGATACGTTATATGATACACTCTCATATGCTGGAACACGCGAACAATAGGTTGGAGAAACGTTCTGCATACTCTCAGCATTCGATGAGCACATCGTGTATCAGGTATGTATACCCTATACATACGCTACCAATACGTTGGACATTCGTTCTGCATATGTTTTGTATGTTGTGTACACATCCAACTTTATACCCCTGTCACACTACGACGTAACGAGCTAACGTAAGCCTGACGTGGTCACATTTGGTCATTACGTTGTCGTACGTTGGGTTACATTATTATGACGTCATAATGACGTTAGACTGATGTCGAGCTACGTCATGTTACGTCATGTTATGTCGGCGTGCGTCAATGTTTTGAACCTGTTCAAAACTTTCGACGTGACGCGAACGTAAGGGTTTACGTTCGCCGTACGTTCTGTACACGTTTGGCGAATGTCAATGACGTTAAACGGACGTTAGTCAAACGTTCCTCACTATGTTCCACTACGTTCCACTCATTGACCCACATTAAAGCCGGTGGAAACGTCCAAGCGGGGTAATGGGAAAGTCAGGAGAACGTCTGGAGAACGTCAGGAGAACGTCAGGAGAACGTCAGGAGAACATACGTTCAGCGTTTCGCCAACGTTTAATGATGTTCATTACGTAAGGTAATGTAAAGCAATGTAGTTCTGGCAATGGAATAACGTTCATAACGTTCTGTCAGCGTCATTACGTTGTCCTCTCTCGTTGAATGACGGTATCACTATGCTTTACCGACGTTACGCTCTCGTCCACTATGCTGCATCCACGTTCAATTTGTGCCCAAATTTGCATACTACGCCGAGAAGTTCAACGTTCTTCACGTTCTCCCTACGTTGTCGTCGTTACGTCGTAGTGTGACAGGGCCTTTACCCCACCCCCGCGCCGAAAAGTTCGATGAATCTCGACGTGTTGGAAGACCATTTCAGCCGTTGGGCATAAGCTGAGGCAATACGTCATAGTGTGATAGGGCCATAAGTTTCTAAACCAAAACACCTGTATAGATTTGATTCTATATCTCTGAACTTGGATACGGGTGCACTTATTAAGCATTTGTTGCTGCAGATAATAGCCCTGTCACATTACCTTTCTCTCCAACGCGCGTCGACGTATGTCACTTTTTGGCGAAACGTCGGGAGACATCTGGAAGCGTTACGTGCGCGTTACACGTGCGTTACGTGCGCATCGGTACACGTCGGTACATGTTGATGGACGGCGAGGATTGTCGGCGCGCGTCGGCACGCGTCGGCGAGCATCGAAAGTTTTGTGCTTGCACAAAACTTTTCACGTGTGCCGACGCATACAACTTATTTTGCGCGTTGGCGGCGCGCCGGCGAGAAGCGTCGTAATGTGACATCCCCATAAAGGGTACTGATGCAATTTAATAGAACCTGTTGCTTGCTTCCATGATAATTCGTATCAAATCGTTCTGGTGTACACCTTTAATTTGTTTGTTGTTGTTTTATGTCCTAGCAACATGTAAGGTAATATCAGGACGGGTACCGACTTGTGGCAGTGCGCGCTCATGGTGGCTTTGTAGTGCTGCCCCACTGGGAGACCAGGCCGCCAGCACAGGGAAAATTTCAATCATGGACAATTGGCCTTCCTCATTCCACTGCTTCTTGCTCTATCCTAAGTTTGTTTTATTTATCAACGCCTCTACATCACATTGATTTTCATCATCGGCTATTGGACTTCAAACATGGTCATTCTGACATATTTCTTTGGAGGAAACCAGCTGCTGCCACATAGGCTACTCTTTCCGATAAGCAGCAATGGCCTTTTATATGCACTTTCCCAGACCTATCCTAGTAATGTGGAGTGCCAGGCTAGGCAGCGACAGATGTCAATCTTTAAGTTATTGGTTTGACTCGGCCTGGCTGCTGGCATCATGACCCAATCACCCACTACCACATTATCCTGATACTTAGCAAACCAGTCATTGCCCTATCCTATTAATGCTGAGTGCCACGCTAGCTAGCGACAAGTATCAATTTCAAGTCAAATCACTGGCATAAAAGATTGGTTGCAATGGTTGCATTGCATGTGATTCGAAAGGAACGACTCCTCACCACCACAACAACTGAACCACTCATAACATTAGCGCTTTCATGCCCTGCATCCCTCCCCCCTTATAAGGGGGCTTGCTGCTGTCTAGCAGCACTTCACAGTGAGCCGACACAGCGACCACACCTCCAGTTTCTTCCGCCCACTCACCTGTCTTTTTGTACTTTAAGACTTTACCTGTATTACTTCCTAAGCCGGACCCGAATGTGTTTGTCCGCCCATTCTGAAAATAAACCTCTTTTCTTGTACCTGCACTCCCTTGTCGAGTCATTCTTCATCAACCAGATGGGATGGCCGAATGGGTTGAGCGTCCATCTCCCATTTGGTAGATGGTGCAATCAAGGGTTCGAACCCTGGTCGAGTCAAACCAATGACTTAAAAATATATACTTGTCGCTTCCTAGCCAGGCGCTCAGCATTATTAGGATAGGGCAAGGACTGGTTGGCTCAGAATCAGGATAATGTGACCGAGTGGAACATCAGGTCATGTTCGTGATGGCCTGATCTCCCAGTGGGGCAATACTATAAAGTCACCATGACTGCTCATTGTCACAAGTCGGTACCTTAGATGTTGCCAGGACGTAAAACTCCAACAACCAACCGTTCTTCATCGAACTATGCTCGCCTGCATTATGCATCCTGGTGCTCATCATTATTAGGATCGCAGTGAATATGGCCTATGCTGCAGACACGGCGTAAAGCAACCACCAATCAATCAATCAATCATTACAGTACAACCCCGTTAAACCAAGCTCGGTTAAACCAAGCTCGGTTGAACCAAACGATCGGTTAATCCAAACTTTTTTCGGCAGCCCGGCAAAATACTACCATTTATCATATAAACAAAGTTGGTTAAACCAGAGTCGTTAATCCAAACAATCGGTTAATTCAAACAAAATTGTCGGGCACCAGGCCACTTCCGGTATGGCTAAACAAAATGTTCATGTGGTTATAAGGTCATCTAAGACTATTTTATATGATACATGGTAGTATTTTGCCGGGCCGCCGACAAAAGTTTGGATTAACCGATCGTTTGGTTTAACTGAGGTTGGTTTAACTGGGTTATACTGTATATACATAAAAAAAACAATAATCAAAGTGTCCACATACATTGTATATTGCATTCATAATGCACCCACATTTTTACCAAAGCCAAGTCAAAGTCGAAACCAAAGCTCGGTTAAACCAATGATCGGTTAATCCAAACTATTTTCTAGGGTCCTTTCAAGTCTGGTTTATCGGGGTTATACTGTATTAAGATGCGACAAGGAGCAGTGGAATGAGGATGATTAGTTGTCCACAGCTGAAATGTCGTCTGCTTAATCAACGAAATAACAACAACAAAAGGAGGGGGTGGACTATTCATATCGCTGGTAGGAAATCGGTGAATGTTCCTGTTGAGAGGACTATTTTTCTTTGGAGACAATATATGAAGAGTTCATGTGCAAACCCTGTAAACGCAAACCAAAGATTTTAAATAAAATAAAAGATGTTCACGGGAAGGTAATTTTAATTTTCACTAATTCAACTTTTCTTGTGAAGAAATGGTTATGGAGGAATGAACATAAATATAGGAATATAACAAAATTAACCTTTTTGAAGATTTGACTTCAATGTTTATCTCAATTTTTGGATTGGCGTTTACATGGTTTTGTGCCTCAACTCCTCATTTATTTGTAATGTATTTTATGTATTGTATAACTTGTTTTGCCAATATTATACGAGAGTCAATATTGTAGAACTGTTGTGGGAGTTAACCTCTGTATTTCTCGAGCGGCATGGGTAGCAGGATAACTGCATCGAGGCAGTCTAGTTTGGCTCGTTCACCGTGCGCTTCCGGGCATAAACCCACCAACTGGGCCCATTGCGACTGAACTTGTCGTGTTGCTGTGTGGCCGGAGGGCGGGGGGTTGTTTTGGGGGGGGGGGGGGTTGGGGGGGGGGGGGGGGGGGGGGGGGGGTGTGGTAGCTAGTAGCCATCTGAACGCTGGAGGAAGGCCATCATGCCAGGTATTCTGTGTATGATATGCTTCGTATAGATCGACTATTTCATGTGATCCAGGCTGAGGCTGAGTGGGGAAAGGAGGGGGGAGAAGAGGGGGAAGAGGGGGAAGGAGGGAAGGAGGGAGAGGGGGAAGAGGGAAGAAGAGGGGGAGGGAGGGGGGGAAGAAGGGAAAGGGAAGGAGGACGGGGTACAGGGGGAAGAGGGGAGGGAGGGACGGGGAAGAGGAAGAGGGGCGGGGGGAGGGAATGGGAGAACGGGGGAGGGGAGAGGGAGGGACGGGGGAGAGAGGGAAGGAGGGAATGAGGGACGGGGAAGAGAGGAAGGAGGGACGGGGCAGAGGAGGAAGGAGGGCCAGGGGGGGAGAGAGGGATAGGAGGATTAGGGAAGGACGGGGGAAGGAGGGGAGAGAGGGAATGAGGGACGGGGGGAGAGGTGAAGAAGGGAGGGGTGGAGAGAGGAAGGGGGACGGGGGAGAGAGGGAAGGAGGAGGGACGGGAAGAAAGGGAAGGAGGGGAAGGAGGGAGACGGGGGAGGAAGGGAAAGGGGAGGAAAGGGAAGGGAGGGAGAGGGGAGAGAAGGATGAGGGAATGGGAGAGAGGGATAGGAGGGGTACGAGTGAAGGAGGGCTGAGAGAGGGAAGGTGGGGACGGGGAGAGAGGGAAGGAGGAGGGGGAAAGAGGGAATGAGAGATGAGGGAGGGGGAGAGAGGGAAGGAGGGCGGGGGGGAGAGAGGGAAGGGGGAGGGGGATTTTGGACGGAGGGACGGGGAGAAGGGAAGGAGGGACGGGGAGAGAGGGAGGGGGAGACGAGGAAGGAGGGACGGGGGAGAGAGTGAAGGAGGAACGAGGGAAGGAGGGCTGGGGGAAAGGGGGCGAGAGGGAAGGAGGGACGGGAGAGAGGAAAGAGGGACAGGGGGAGAAGAGAAGGAGGGAAAGTAGAGAGATTGGAAGGGGAACGAGGGAGAAGAGGAGGGGGACGGGGAGACTAGGGACGGGGAGAGAGGGAAGGAGGAACGAGGGAAGGAGGGCGGGGGGAAGGGGGAGAGAGGGAATGAGGGACGGGGGAGAGAGGGAAGGAGGGACAGGGGAGAGAGGGAAGGAGGGAAGAGGGAGAGAGGGAAAGGGGAACGAGGGAACGAGGGGCGGGGAGAGAGGGAAGGGGGGACGAGGGAAGGAGGGTCGGGGAGAGAGGGAAGGGGGGATTGGGGATAGAGGGAAGGGGGGACTGGGGAGAGAGGGAAGGTGGGGCGGGGGAAAGAAAGACATATTGAGTGAGGTAGGGAGGGGAAGGAGCTATAATAATAATAACATATTTATTTCCACATGATCAATGTACACACAACTTGATATTTATATCAGTAATTCTTTCACATGAAAACGGAGAAAGCAGAAGTACAATACTTATGAGGTGCTTTCCCCATTAAAAAATAGCACAGATACATTTATTATGCCATAGAAATAATAAATAGAAAAATATAAGTTAAGAGCATATCAACATTACCCTCAATACTCTAAATTACATCTCAATATGTATGTACTAGACTACTATTTATTTTCCCTCTGGTAAAGCTTAAATATTATCTTTTTATAAATTTGTTGAAACATATAGATGTTTATTGAACATTTGATATTATCGTCAAGTGAATTCCATATTTTTATACCACATATAGATTATACATTGAGACTTTAAAGTTGTTCTTGCAAATACTAGTCTTAGGTTGTTAATCTGTCTTGTATCGAACTAATTTTGAATAAAGACTGTAGATTTGTTGGCAGTAGCCCTTTGTTTGCATTGTAAATTATCATACTACATTTGATCTTAATCAAGTCTATTAATTTTAATACATGAAGATCAAAGAACAGCTTATTAGTGTGCTCTCGATATCCAACACTGCAAACAATTCTCACTGCTTTCTTCTGTAGCAAATAAATACACTCCATATTTATGTTATATCCATTTCCCCATACTTCACAAAAATAGGATACATAAGGCAGAAATAATGAGAAGCTAATGGGGCTGTCACATTACGACGTTTCTCACCAACGCGCGTCGACGCGTAACGACGTGTCGCCTTTTTGGGCGAAACGTCGGGACGCGTTACCGGCGCGTTACAAACGCGTTACCGGCGCGTCGGTACACTTTGAGTGACAGCTAGGTCTGGACGGATACATTGGCGCGCGTCGGGCCGCGTCGAAGGTTTTGTGCATGCACAAAACTTTCGACGCGCGTCAACGTGTTGGGTCGCGCGTTACGGGCGCGTTTCTAGCACGTCGACACGCGTTATGGGGTTGGGGGGGGGGTTGTGGGGTTGTTTTTGGGGAGAGAGGGGGGAGGGGAGGATGGGAGGGAGTGGAGGACGGGGTGAGGGGAGGATGGGCGGGGGAAGGACAGGGGAAGGACATAGGGATTGAGTGAGTGAATGAGTGAGAGAGGCATGGATGAAAGGGACATGAAAAGAGGGACTGGGTGAGGAAGGGAGTGAAAGAGTGAGGGAGTCAGCCAGTCTCTCAGTGAGTCAGTGAATCACTGAGTCAGTCAGTGAGTCACTCAATGATTCAGTCAGTCCGTCTGTGAGTCAATCATTAAGTGAGTCAGTGACTCTATCAATCTGAGATGCACTCAGTTAGTGAGTCAATAACTCAGCGAGTTAGTCAGTAAGTCAGAATGTGAGTCAGTCTATCAGTCAATCATGAGTCAGTGAGTCATTCAGTTAGTCAGTATATGAGTCAGTGACTCAGTCAATCTCTGAGGCAGTTATTTAGTGAATCAATAACTCAGTGAGTCAGTATGTAAGTCAGTATTTGAGTCAGTCAATCAGTCAATCATGAGTCAGTCATTCAGTCATTCAGTCAGTCGTCAGTTAGTGAGTCATGCATGAGTCAGTGAGTCAGTAAGCCAGTCAGTGAGTCAGTCAATGAGTTAGTGAGTCAGTCAGTGAGTCAATCAGTAAGTCAGTCAGTAAGTCGGTATTTGAGTCAGTCAATCATGAGTTGGTGAGTCAGTCAGTCAGTCGGTATGTGCTCTATTATTCAGTGAGTCATGCATGAGTCAGTCAGTAAGCCACTCAGTGAGTTATTCAGTGAGTCAGTCAAGAAGTTAGTGAGTCAGTTAGTCGTTGCATAGTTCGATGGTTGTGAGCTTCTGTCATTTAATATAAATATATTTTCTTGATCATTATAATCTTTCGTACTCTAGTTTGAAGCAACTTTTATTTTAAATGGCTAACTTTTGAGATATTGGAAGTGCAAACATGCCAAATTAATTTGGCAAGCATGCCAAAACTCTGAGACCACAGGCTTCTGCTGTTACAGTTTCTATTAGATTGCCTCACTATGCCCTTCTATGTGGCGACAAATGTTTAATAAGCGCACTATTATCTAAGTTAGATATGTAGAATCAAATCTACATAATTCTTTTGATTTTGAAATTTGATGTTTTCATCAGACTATGCAGCTTTAAGTCAGTCATTCAGTCAGTGAGTCAGTGAGTCATTCAGTCAGTGAGTCAGTGAGTCAGTGAGTCAGTGAGTCAGTGAGTCAGTGAGTCAGTGAGTCAGTGAGTTAGTGAGTCAGTGAGTTAGTGAGTCAGTGAGTTAGTGAGTCAGTGAGTTATGAGACAAGGTTAATTCACGCATTGTCGGCAACCAGAACCATTGTCGGGGCCAGAACTGCTGCACACTATCAATCTTCCCCGACACAAATGATAGTTGCCATTTTGCCGGAACCGAACACACCTGTAAATATCGCATAAAACCCTTCAACGGTTGCGCTGGCCACGGGGTCACCTAGCAACCGGTAAACAAACCTGTATGCCGGACTGACTAGCAATGAAACCCCAACCCGAAGTTATAGCGAAGAAAGGTTCCGTTCTTACACTTCAATGTTGCTAGGACGTAAAATAACAACACAACCAAAAAAACACACCAAAAGATCCATTTAGACATTGCAGACTTAAATATATATATATATATATATATATATATATAAGTATATGTTATGTACATATATGTATATATGAAAGAGTTCGGGCGCAAAACCATGTTAACGCCAATCCACAAATGTAGTTTAATTAAGAGATTTTTACCTGAAAATAATTTGATTCTCACTAATTCCACTTTTCATATGGTTATGGAGCAATAAACAAAAGAGAAGGAATATTTTTTAAAAGAGGTTTTTGGGGGTTTGATTCCAACAGCTGTCCAAAGTGTATCTGTATTTTTGGATTGGCGTTTACATGGTTTTGCACCTGAACTCTTCACATGTATAGTTTTGAAAGTCAGTAGAGTGACAGTTGGCTCACGGTGTAGAGGAGGCAGGGAGGAGAGAGTGTTCGCTCCACAGTGAATAACAAGGAAGTTAAGGTGGTTAGAGAGAAACATTAAGGGGCTGCCATTATTTATATCCACAAAATAAATTACATAGTACATATAGATTGCAAAGTAAGTAAACACGGAGCTCCTGGTCATTAAAGTTGCATAGTCTGATGCTTTTGAGATTCCTCCATTTTTGTTCAGATAAATATATCAGTGTATATTATATATTGATCCTGATATCATAGCTTAGGTTTGAAATAATTTTGACTGTAAATCATTAACTTTTGATATATTTGAAGGAAACACAGACCACATTAAATATAAATCACCATGAGTATGCACTGCCACAAGTGGCTAGGCCTATCGATCGTCACATGACCTCAGATGTTGCTAGGATGCACAGCCCCAACAAACAACAATTATATGTAGCAGTGTGTATATATTAGTTACATAGCTAAGCACCACCTCAGTAACCCGGACCAGCTGACCGCTTGACTGAGCCCAAGGTCGGCTAGCAACCAGTAAACAAATCTCTCACCTGGGGCTAGTCATGGAGCCCCTTTCCTGGGTGATAGGCGAAATAGACTGTTGTTGTTTTAGTAGTTTACAATTTTGTTTATGATAAATGATATATGGTTAGTTTTTTGGGGGTACATTAGTTGATTAAGCATGGGAAATTTCAATCGCGGACAATTGGTCTTCCTCATTACACTGTTCCTTGCCATATCCTAGTAATGCTGAGTGCCAGGCTAGGTAGCGACAAGTATCAATTTTTAAGTCATTGGTTTGACTCGGCCAGGGTTCGAACTGATGTTTGTTTATTTTATTTTGTATTTTTATTATAAATTATATATAGTTAGTTGTACATTAGCTATCTACTTCAAGATTAACCATTTTATTCGTGTTATCCCAGTTAGCATAATTAAGGCTAGACACTAACAGCTAAGATGAAAAGGCAACTACCAAATTGAGACTATTGCTGTTTAGTGATGAAAACAAACTGCAATGAGACTTACTCGTTATGGATAAACCATCACAAAAATACACACACAAAATAGAGATGGATAGATAGATGCAGAGATATAGATATACAGATATATCGAGATACAGAGATACAGAGACACAGAGATACAGAGACACAAAGATACAGAGACACAGAGACAAAAATATACAGAGACAGAGAGATATAGAGATACAGAGATATAGAGACACAGATATACAGGATACAGAGACACAGAGACACAAAGATACAGAGACACATAGATACAGAGACACAGAGATACAGAGACACAGAGACAAAAATATACAGAGACAGAGAGATACAGAGACAGAGAGATACAGAGACACAGAGACAAAAAGATACAGAGACAGAGATACAGAGATACAGAGACACAGATATACAGGATACAGAGATACAGAGACACATAGATACAGAGACACAGAGATACAGAGACACAGAGATACAGAGACACAGAGACAACAATATACAGAGACAGAGAGATACAGAGATACATAGGTATAGAGACACAGATATACAGGATACAGAGACACAGAGACACAACGATACAGATATACAGAGACACAGAGATACAGAGACACATAGATACAGAGACACAGAGATACAGAGACACAGAGACAAACAGATACAGAGACAGAGAGATACAGAGATACAGAGATACAGAGACACAGATATACAGGATACAGAGATACAGAGACACATAGATACAGAGACACAGAGATACAGAGACACATAGACAAAAATATACAGAGACAGAGAGATACAGAGATACAGAGATACAGAGACACAGATATACAGGATACATAGATACATAGATATAGAGACACAGATATACAGGATACAGAGACACAGAGACACAAAGACACAGATATACAGAGACACAGAGATACAGAGCCACATAGATACAGAGACACAGAGATACAGAGACACAGAGACAAAAAGAGACAGAGACAGAGAGATACAGAGATACAGAGACACAGATATACAGGATACAGAGATACAGAGACACATAGATACAGAGACACAGAGATACAGAGACACAGAGACAAAAAGATACAGAGACAGAGAGATACAGAGATACAGAGACACAGAGATACAGAGATACAGAGATACAGATACACATATATACAGGCTACAGAGACACAGAGACCCAGAGACAGAGATACAGAGACACAGAGAGAGAGATAAGTGTAGATACTCATCCTCTACTTAACCAGGCAGCCTTTGACCTATGTGCACATTGTGGCTGTAGAATTATGTGCGCGCAGATTTCTATGCTACTTACTAGTATCACCGCCTCTTGTCAGTTGGAGCCCAAATCCACTCACCTCACAAATATTCGAGTGTGCCATCAAAGTGTGACAGCTTCACACCCAGTTCATTCTCCAAGTTGTGAGTGTGACTAAAACTGTCACAACAAGCGTGTCACACCTCAGTTTGAACGCTTGTGCCTTGATGGATGGGGGGCTCGACTTTGGGCCGTGTTGAGGTGAAGGAGAGGCCGGGTGTCATTACTCCTGGGATACAGCTTCAAATTATTTTATTGGTTAAAATGTTTATTCAACATGGTGTAATGGTTGTAGTAGTTTGCAGTGATTTCTCAGGCAAAGAGCCGTGTAGACAGGTAGGCATGGGTAGAGTGGTGACCTCACGGAGCCTAGGTGTTGTAATGGTTGTAGTAGTCTGCACTGATCTCTCACCCAAAAAGCCGCGTAGACAGGTAGGCATGGGTAGGGTGATGACATCGTGGAGCGTAGGTGGGGTAATGGTTGTAGGAGTCTGCACTGATCTCTCAGGCAAAGAGCCACGTAGACAGGTAGGCATGGGTATGGTGGTGACATCATGGAGCCTAGGTGGTGTAATGGTTGTAGTAGTCTGCACTGATCTCTCAGGCAAAGAGCTACGTAGACAGGTAGGCATGGGTAGGGTAGTGAAATCATGGAGTCTACATGGTGAAATGGTTGTAGTAGTCTGCACTGATCTCTCAGGCAAATATCCACATAGACAGATAGGCATGGGTAGGGTGGTGACATCATGGAGCCAAGGTGGTGTAATGGTTGTAGTAGTCTGCACTGATCTCTCAGGCAAAGAGCCACATAGACAGGTAGGCGTGGGTAGGGTGGTGACATCATGGAGCCTAGGTGGTGTAATGGTTGTAATAACCTCAATCCTCAATGGTGTTGCACTGCAACATGGGTAATTTCAGGCTACGGAAACGAGCCCCACTACTACCTGAATTACCGTTGCCAATGACACAGCACTTTTTGTTGGTACATTAGTTGTTTAAGCAGGGGAAAATTCATTCATGGACGATTGGTCTTCCTCATTCCACTGCTCCTTGCCCTATCCTAATAATGCCGAGTGCCTGGCTAGGAAGCGCCAAGTATAAATTTTTAAGTCATTGGTTTGACTCGAGCAGGATTCGAACCCACGAGCCCACGATCTACCAACACTTGGTGCCACCTTATGGAGCCCATTGGAACACTGACTTACCATACACTTATCTCAGCATCGACCGGGGCTAGTAATGACAAAAACAAGCCAGAATATTCAATTTTAAAACATATGACTGGTGCCTTCATGTGTTTTGAATTATCCTGACAACTAACTAAATAGTTGTTGGCCTGACCTAGTAATGATGACAAGCACCAGGGTAGGAACAGGGCCGTAGCTAGTGCATGGGTTTTATTTGTTTTTCTTGAAGATTTATACTGCCTATAATGGATAAGTCTGAATAGACTTCTTTTCACCATTAGATAATTTGTCGATAGAAAGCCCGAGCCTATACTTTTTCCGATCCAAGGGATTTTTAACCTCCCACAACACATAGACATGGTATGACAGCAATGGACCTTTGATGATGCTGTAATGATGCATCAGTGGAAATCCAAATTGGCAGAGGTGGGGGGCATGCGGAATCAAACCACCAACCTTCAAATTAGGAGTCCGACCTAGAAAATAGTCAGACACTTTAACCACTCTGCCACAGAGAACACCACCATTAAGATACAGGATGTGAAAAACCAATGAAAACACGCACACACAAAATGAAAAAGTATGTAATCTCCCTGAAATGGCTGAAAACGACGTTTCAGAGGTTCTAGATTTCAAAATGTCCTGGGGGGAATACTCCCATCCTATTCCTCGTGCCTCAAACCTTTGGCCCTCATCTATTCGAAGCATTTATTTGTCACCTTAAACAAATCTACCTTCGCAAACAATAATTCCTAGCTACGGCGATCAGGTATCGACATATATGTATCAATGTTACAAAGTCTTTAGTTTGATTCGGTTTGTTGTTTGTTTGTTTGTTGTTGTTTTACGTCCTAGCAACATCTAGGGTCATATCAGGACGGGTACCGACTTGTAACAGTGCGCACTCCTGGCGACTTTATAGTGCTGTCCCACTGGGAAACCAGGCCGCCGGCACCATGACCTGGTATCCCACTCAGTCACCTTATCCTGACACTGAGCACACCAGTCCTTGCCCTATCCTAATAATGCCGAGCGCCTGGCTAGGAAGCGACAAGTATCAATTTTAAAGTCATTGGTTTGACTCGACCGGGACTCGAACCCACGACCCCATGATCTACCAGCACGGGAGACGGACGCTCTAACTCATTCGGCCATCCCGTCTGGTCTGTAGTTTGATTCGGCCAGGGATCGAACTCAGAAACTTGCCGCGCTGGAAGCGGGCGCCTCACCCACTCTGCTATCCTGTCCGGTTTCCTAATATGGGTGGCTATATTTTAGAATGATAAGACATACTGTAAGGTTACGTTATTACTTATTATAATATGCTGACGTCGGCATAAATCCATTATATTTATTAAATATGTGAGAACCTACTCATGTGTTGAAATATTGTACTAAACAATATATAACAGAGCCAGGCTAGAAAGAATAGGCCAGGTGGCAGCACCGGGCGAGGCAGGAGGCCTGACCAGTCACTTGAATAGCTGTGTGTCATTAGTTGTGTTGTGTCATTTGGTGTAAACTAAGGAGACAGTTCATGAGTAATCAGTTTACGGATAATTATACTTGTATAATTACTTATACAGCACATAATTATAATAATATTTAAAATATTTATTATAATAACCAAAATGGTAAATAAATGCATGTGCTTTACATAGCTCTAGGGGGTAAAATACCAGAGTGCTTTACATCTCTGTGTTCAGTCAAATAAACCCATAAGTGACTTCGCAAACATTTTCCTGATTTCACCGCTATTAACCTCAGGCTTTTCTTACCGGAAGTGGTTGTTTTGTTTGCGCCCAAGTTTCCATGACTACCACCTGTTTTGATTGTTCAGGTGGCTGGATCTGGTTACTAGGCTACTTTATTGCATGCATGTTATTTCTGCTCGGATGAATGGCACTTGTACCATCACCAGAATATAGTCCCACAGTAATTAGCGAAATAGCTCTGGATACGCCCAATAAAGAAAGTCAGCCATGGTTGTAGCTACTCGTAGGCACCATAATGGGTCTCATTATAGTGCGAAGTGATTTCATATGGGACTCAGCCTTCAGCTTCGAGCCATTTGAAATCACTCCTCCAACCCACTCAGACTATGGCTATATGTATGAAAAGATCATGTCTTTCAATTATATTAAGCTTAACCCAGGGATCAAGTCTTTACCTGCATCACAACCAATGTCCTGTAGTTGTTAATTGTTGTTACCTTACGTGATACTTAACTTGCATGACAACCAATGCTCTGGCAGGTGTATATGTGTGTATGTGGGCGAGTGAGTGTACATGTTTCTGGGCATATGTGCGTGTGTGTGGGGGGGGGGGGGGCTGGTGTGCCTATGGGCGGGTGTGTGTATGTGTGTGAGGGCAGATGAGGGGGAAGGTATATATATATATATATGTGTGTATGTGGGTGAGTGTGTGTGCATATGTGTGTGCGTGTGTGTGGCCGGTGGCTGGATGGCTGGATGGCTGGATGGCTAGGCTGGGGAGGTAGGTGTAGGTGGTTGGGGTGTAGTTCCGCTGTTTGCCGCTGCGCCATCTGGCGCTCCAAGCGCGGGACGTCCGGGTGGCAATGTTACTTAGCCGGGTTATCGTGTGGAGTGAACGCCTCCCTGCAGCAGCTGCTCATACCTACCCGGCGGGGCTGGCCACACTCACACTCCTCACACTCCTCACACTCCTCACACTTCTCACACTTCTCACACTTCTCACACTTCTCACACTTCTCACACTTCTCACACTTCTCACACTTCTCACACTTCTCACACTTCTCACACTTCTCACACTTCTCACACTTCTCACACTTCTCACACTTCTCACACTTCTCACACTTCTCACACTTCTCACACTCCTCTCACACTTCTCACACTTCTCACACTTCTCACACTTCTCACACTTCTCACACTTCTCACACTTCTCACACTTCTCACACTTCTCACACTTCTCACACTTCTCACACTCCTCACACTCCTCACACACCTCACACTCCTCACAATCCTCACACTCCTCACACTCCTCACACTCACAACTCGTGACGTCACTTCACGCTCTGCCGTCAGAGAGAAACAATCGACAGCCATAATACACATCTTGATCGCACTGCAAAGCCTACAGCAGAAGAAGGAAAACTAAACAAATCACCAAATCAACCGCGCTTCATTTGATAGAATCCCCAGGAACCAGCTAAGAGAAACCTTACCAGCGGGGAACCAGCGGAGCATCTCCAGAGATGGGTTGTTGCGGAGGAAGCTGCGCTGACCTGCGATCGCGCAAGTTTTACACGGCACTGGTTGCCGAGTTGCTGGGCACGGCCCTGCTCACCATGGTGGCCTGCGGAGCCGTAGAGGGCACCGGCCGCTCCTACCTGCACATCGCCATCGCTTTTGGGCTCTCCGTCGCCAGCATTGTCTGGTCGATAGCCCATGTGTCCGGTGGCCACATCAACCCCGCGGTCACGGCCGGCTTCCTGATTACCCGACGGATCTCCGCGCTCAGGGGGCTGCTGTACATAGTGGTTCAGACGATCGGGGCCATTGTCGGCGCGCTGATTCTGAGGGCACTCACACCGGTTGGTTCGAGAGTTGTTAACGAGTCTCTCGGCACCGTCGGGCTCGGTCATCGCGTAACAGCTGCGCAGGGCTTCGGGGTGGAGTTGCTCATCTCCTTCATCTTCGTCTTCGTCATCTTCTCTGCCGTGGATGCCGGGCGTGGCGATATCGGCGGGTCCGTGCCGCTCACCATCGGACTCACCATCACCATGTGCCACCTGTGGGCGGTAAGTTTGTTGGAGTGTTCGCTGGGTTTTAAAGATTACTTTTATTACCGATATGAAAATGTAATGAAAACCAAATTTGACCATTCCCTTGCCTTCGAGCAACCTAAACGAACTCTATGCTGCTCGAGCTAAATCATGGTGTAGGCCTATATTATAACATGCCAATAATATCACGCATCATTAAATGTTGCTGCCTTGTTAGTTCTTTGAGTTGCCACTATCCGGAAATGGCGCCCCGTTCGTCCCAACCGCACTCGCGGTATGTTAGGAGGCGCCACCAACACGCCAGTTCGCTATCCTAGCATTCGGCGCTTTACAAGGATAACATACACATAATGAATTATACAACACATATATTTGCTATTCGCTCGGTCAGAAAATCCGAGCGGTCTTAGCACTCCCTAATTGGTGGTCGAAATGGCCGGATGACTTGAGCGCCCGCCTCCCGTTTTGGTACTTTCTGGCCGAGTGACAGACTAGGTAACAACAAGTATCAATTATGTAAGTCATTGCTTTGACTCGGTCAGGTTTTGAACTTCTGACCTTTCACTCGCTAAGCATGCACCCTACCGATTGCGCCACCATGTCTGATATAATAAAAAAGATTCGGGGGGTACATTAGTTGTTTAAGCAGGGGGAATTTCAGTCGCAGACGATTGGTCTTCCTCATTCCATTGCTCCTTGCCCTATCCTAATAATGCCGAGCACCTGGCTAGGAAGTGACAAGTATCAATTTTTAAGTCATTGGTTTGACTCGACCAGGATTCGAACCCACAATCCCACGATCTACCAACACGGGAGACAGATGCTCTCACTCATTCAGCCATCCGGTCTGGTTTGCTATATTTTTGGGTATTTGTTTGGTCGTTGTCTCGTGAACGCCTGTCTGGGCACCTCCGAGCAACCTGGATAGCAACTCACATGCACGCAATCAGGGTAATCCACCTTCAAGGGGTGTGCCCAGCTGCAGCCGCCTTTTAGCCGTCGACATCTGTTCAGACGGGATGGTCGAATGAGTTGAGCTTCCGTCTCCCGTTTTGGTAGATCATGGGACTCGAAGCCATGGGTTCGAACCCATGTCGAGTCATAGCAATGGCTTTAAGATGTATACTTGTTGCTACCTAGCCAGACACTTGGCATTATTAGGATAGGGCAAGGACGGGTGGGCTCAGTGTCAGGATAATGTGGCTGAGTGGGATATCAGGTCATGGTGTTGGCAGACTGGTCTCCCAATGGGGGAGCACTATAAAGTCACCATGACTGCAGACTGTTACAAGTCTGTACTCATCCTGATATGACCTTAGATGTTGCAGGACGTAAAACTTTCCCAACCAATCAATCCTGTGAAAGAAATTTCACTTCAATAAATGATTGGTAGCATCTTTTCGTGGGTCCAGCCAGAACATTTCTCGGTCCAAACCTAATTATTGATTGGTTGTTGAAGGTTTATGTCCTGGCACCATCTAAGGTCAGATCAGGATGGGTACCGCCTTGTAACAGTGTGCACTTATGGCGAATTTATAGTGCTGTCCCATGACCTGATATGCCACTCAGTCATATTATCCTGACACTGATCTAACCAGTCCTTGCCCTATCCTATTAATACCGAGCGCTGAGCTAGGAAGCGACAAGTATCAATTGTGTAAGTCATTGGTTTGAATCGACCGGGAATCGAACTCATGATCTCCCGTATGGGAAGCCTGCGCTCTACCGATTTGGTATCCGCGTCCCCTAATCATTAAGGATGTAATCGATTATGATTCAGGACCCTGCCGGTCGTCAGAATTTAAAATAGAACACCCCGAGGTGTACCTAAAAGCACAAAACAATCATAAAATACTTTAAATCCTATCTTGCTGTCATTATATTGGTTTATTTTTGTTAAACATTACCTCCACCCCGAGCAAATTCTTTAATGCAACCAGAGTCTGTACAATTTGCGCATGTGCGAAATAATTGCTAGGATGATCTTAGGTGGTTAATCGATTACGGACCATGGTTGCCGTTGTTGTTCCTTGACAGCAGAATATAAATAATACAGTCAGAAACATTTGTTCAGTTCCCAAAGTTTGGAGGCTGGGACTATCGTCGATCAAGATGGCGGATCCCGTGGTGGGTAGGCTCTCCCCCTCGTGACCGATGAACCTCTATCAACGAATGACCGTCGTCGTGGGTAGTGTGAATCAACCATGTTACACGAGGAGATAATTGAGGCGGGGTGGATTCTGACAGTGAATGAACACAGATGCGGGTACTGTCTGAGTCGTGGGACTCCCAGGTCCTCGGTATATATATATACATATATACATATATACATATGTCATGGGGGTGATGAAAATGGGAAATATTGTGCCTAGAGCAGGACTCGAACCCACATCTCTTTGCATTCCGGGCCATTGTGCTAACCATAACACCACCTAGGCTCCCTGATATCAACACACTACCCACGCCTACCTGTCTATGTGGTCACTTGCCTGAGAGGTCACTGCAGCCTACTTCACTCGTCCCCCTGGAATTGTAAGTCTTTTAATGCTTACAATTACAGACATACAGGCAATGCACTAACACATACACAGGGTAGGTTCAACAACCATATAGCGCATAGCTTGTACAGGATGCTGGTCATGGCACCAGTGTCATGGGGGTGATGAAAATGGGAAATATTGTGCCTAGAGTGGGACTCGAACCCACATCTCTTTGCATTCCGGGACATTGTGCTAACCATTACACCACCTAGGCTCCCTGATATCAACACACTACCCACGCCTACCTGTCTATGCGGTCACTTGCCTGAGAGGTCAGTGCAGCCTACTACACTTATATATATATATATTTATATATATGGCGACCTTATAGTGCTGTCCCATGACCCATTATCCCGCTCAGTCATATTATCCTGACACTGAGCTAACCAGTCCTTGCACTACCTTATTAATGCCGAGCGCTGAGCTAGGAAGCGACAAGTATCAATTTTGTGTAAGTCATTGGTTTGAATATATATATATATATATATATATATATATATATATATATTCTCAGTATCACTAGTTCATAATATTTTACCATATATATAATGAGACTGTCTCAAAAGGTGCTATGCAATATGGGACAAAACTTTGTCCATTGTAACGATCAACATACTATCTGCTTCTGCATTAGCTCAGGATAAACTGAATTGTTTTTCACATGGTGTTTTATAATCCTAATAGAATACATATTGATTTGAAGCAAATGTCCTTGTGTTTTCAGTGTACCCGTTTCTGTGCCGTTTTGTGTCAATCATTACAATGGACAAAAAAAAAGAGTTATCACCTTCTGAGACAGGCTCATTATATATATACTCGGTATCAATATTTCATCATATTTCATCACATATGTATGTACATATTCAGCTTCACCATTTCATCATATTTCTATAATATATATATACATACATATATATACTCAGTACCAGCATTACACCATATTTTATCTATATATATATATATATATATATACTTAGTACTACCAGTTTACCATATTTCTACCGTATAAGGTTGGGGGGGGGGCGGCTATTGTAACAGCCGCGGCACCCACTCACACAGCCCACTTGCCGCTCGCCGGCTGCCTCACTCTGCCCTGTGATGCCAGCCTGTAAAATTTTATATTTTATTCCGGTAGGGCACTATGCGCCCAGCCAGATACTGACTATTGACTTACTGTGAAATAAAGTTGTATCCTCCATTCCATTTCCGTCTCAGTGCGTAGCTTACATATATACTTAGTACTACCAGTTTACCATATTTCTACCGTATAAAATCCTCCGGTGCGATTATGGTTCCCCACGCCTATTGGGGGCGCCACCGGTCCCAAATGGTGTGGAAGAGGCAGAACATAGAATAATAGGTACAATAATAAAGTATATAAGAACAATAATTCCCTTCCACCCCTCGTATAATGCGCTATGCATCATATATGCAAACAAAAATTCCAGTGCGCGAGTGACAGTATTCGCGGCACTGGTACCGGTGGGGGGTGGTGGCGCCACCTGTCCCACCATGAAGAGGAGGTCACCCATACAGTAGTAAAACATAAGGGTGGCCAAATAAGGAATCTTCCATTACATGCCTTTATATTTGCATACGTTTTATACATCACATATATATATGGGTCGTTCTCAGAAGTTGCGCATCAATACTCTGACATCAGTACCACAAAATCAAAATGCTGTCGAAGTCCTATATACAAGTTTCCTCAATGTGTATATCCCCTTTGCATCTGAATAATTGAAAATAAACATATTCTGACATTTTTAAGTAGGTCAAATGATGCTCACACCCAGTAAATAGCAGTATAGCATGGAAACCAATCTGACTCCAAAATCAAATATTTTCCACACAAAGCTTGACATTTTTAGGACATTTCACATGCCACTTGCTTTATAAACAGTAGTAATAATAATTTGAAACCTCATTGCTATGGCTTTGTCTTATTTGTGATGATTAAAGAGAAAGGCAGAAAAATATTAGCAAGGTAACAGTCCAAGTGGAATCAACAATTTTACACAATGTTTAGGGGCAATTCTGGGATTTATCTTTTACTATACCATAACTGGGTCCATGCTTAGCCAAATGGTGAAAATAGTTCCTGTACTGTATCTGTACTCAGTGTTTGATACAGAGTTCCATAGTACTTGCAAGTGGAAACGAAATGTTGCGATGTTAATGACTCCAGAAAAGGTTAACTATTTCAGAATTTTTATAATTTCTTTTAGAAATAAATGTCTTCAACTTAATGAAGACATTGTATATGACAATTTGAAGTGAAATGTGCTGTTGTTCAGAGGTCTTTAGTAAGTTTGTAACACTTTATTTTCAATGCTGTTGACAATGTCACAAATTAGTGATGTAATTTTCTATTTATTTAGCTACATCCATCCCAATAAGATACATAATACACAATTCATTACGCGTGTGCGGGCAGGGTGGTGGGGGAGGGCAGAGGTGGGGGTGTTCGGAAGTGGCAATGTAAGGAGGGACATGTGATGTTGTATATTAATGCACTCACATTTACAGCTAGGCAACAATGCAAACACTAACCACAGAGACAACCAGTGTTATGGCTTCGCAGCTAGGCCCAAGTGTTGATGACATCCCCCCTCCCCCTGACCTCCCCCCCCGCTGCCTCCGTCCCCCCCCCCTCTCCTCTCTTCGGTACTTTCCACCATTTAACAGGGATTTTAACAGATCCAGTAATGTTTGTGCTTTTTAGAATGGCATCCATTATTTATTGAATGTTTCAATCCAATTCAATCACAACTAGTAGATGGGACTGTGTAGGGCGTCCGCTTGTGAAATTTGCATTATAGCGTTTACATAAAGCACCAGGTTTGATTGTTGGAGTTTGTATGTTTTTTTGTGTTTTTTTGTGATGGCTGTATCTATGCTGCCGATAGCGGTTTAAGTCTAATGACTTGTTTTCGCCGCTAGACAGTAATAGTCTTGTGACTCCCCTTCTTGTTATCACTTTCAGTTGTTGTGTAGCTAACTACTGCATGCAATCTTTCTCTGTTTGTAAGCATTGTCCCACATCCCCCAAACCTCTGTGAGTTTGTTTGTTCTACAATCGGATAATTGTTTGGTTACCAATAGTTCATTTTTCTGAATGTCTTTACCTTGCTGTCTTAGCAGTCAGTAGGTTTTGATTTTAAGTTTAAAGTTTAGCTTTTGTATGTATCATACCTAGCATCTATACCCTCTAAAACTGTGCTTTATCAGTGTATTTTCTATTTATTTATTTATCTATCTTTCTTTTTCCTTTTTAATTCATTTTATTTGTTGTTGTCATTAGTCTAGCAGTGCATTTAGCTCTCTTTTGATTAACGTTTTATATGTTTCTATTGTCCCTGCACTTCTTTCTTCTACTCCCAGTGTATTCCATTCCCTTGCCTTCATGTACTCGGTACTCCTCTCATATGATCTGTTTTTGGCTGTGTTTATTATCAGTCTGGGGCCATCACTACCTCTTGTTGCCTGTTTTGTTACCCACACCCTCCCAGGCTTCCTTGTCTCCCTGAATGCTGCTATTTTGAAATGTGCTTTTCTCCTGTCATTTAGTGTGTTGACTCTTGCTTTCCTATGGAGATCATCGGTTGGGTGTCTATGTTCCACCTTTAGACATATCTTAAGTGCTCTATTTTGTAGTCTTTCTAGTTTATCCAACATATTTGTGTTACCCCCATATATATTACATCACCATAGTCGAAGTATGGTAGTATCATACCTTTTTAGATTTTAATAGCCTTATTTGTAGTTAGGTATTTTCTGGTATTCGCTAATATTCAGATTTTCTGGTTTGCCTTCTTGATTACTTCTTTTATGCTATCATTGTAGTTTAGTTTCCTATCAAGAGTCATCCCTAGATATCTGTAGTTGGTCTGATAATCAAGAACATTTCCTCCCAAAATTATTGCCATAGTTGATTTTCCCACTGCCAAACACTAGGACCTTCGACGTCTTGTGGTTTATGGAAATCTTGTTGGAGTTACACCAATTATCTAAAGCTACTAGTTTCTCATTTAGCTTATCTCTGTTCTCTTTTCTGCTATTGCGTGTTGTGTATATCATGGTGTCATCAGCATATAGTTGGAATTTGATTCCCTCTAAGGACTTCTCCAGATCATTGATGTAAATGATGAAGAGGAGTGGGCCTAATACTGAACCTTGAGGGGCGACACAGGGTACCTAGATACTTTCTGATGTTTTGCCATTTACTTTTGTTCTCTGACTTCTCTCACTGATGTAATTCCTTATCCAGTCTAGTGTTCTTCCTCTTATTCTTACTCTTTCTAGCTTTTTTTATCAGTATGTCATGATTCACTGTATCGAATGCTTTGCTAAAATCTATGAATGTGGCAGTTGTCTGTTCACCTTCATTCATACCTCTCAGTATGTCATTTGTTAGATTGGATATAGTTTGTGTTGTGGAGAATCCCTTTCTGAACCCTCCCTGTTTGTCATTTAGTTTTTTCTCACTATCTAGATGTTTCATGATGTGCTTGTACATTAATTTCTCTATCAGCTTGCCTGGCAGAGGTAGGAATGATATGGGGCGGTAGTTGCCCATGTCCCCTTTGTCTCCACCCTTGTGTATTGGTACCACTGTAGCCTGCTTCCAGGGCATGGGAAAAATACCCATCTCAAATGAATTATTGATTAAGTCACATATAACATTTGGTATGGCGAGCATAGCATCTTTAATTATTCTGGCTTGTAGATTCTGTATTCCTGATGCCTTTCCTAGATCTATTCTCTTAACTAGTCTAATCACTTCATTCTCTCTTACTCTTGCTGTCTCTGTACTATTTTCAACGGCATCACTTGTGTATTCCTAGCTTCCTCTGAATTGTTCTGCTAACTTTGCTCCTATATCTGTGAAGTGTTTATTTAGTCTATCTGGTGCTCTCTCACTTGATATGGTGTTCCCTTCTCCATCTGTTAGCACTATTTTGCATTTCTCCTTATCTCCCGGTAATGCCATCTCTAAATTTTTCCAGAATTTCTTGGAGTCATTACCTGATTTATTATCTTGTTCTTCAATGTAAGCGGTCTTTGCCTGCCTGACTAGCCTTAGGGTTTTTCTTTTCGCAGTTTTGTAGTTGTTGATGTCATCTATCTTATTTGTGATTCTAGTCTTCTCTCCAAATTTTGTCTTAAATTTGATACTATCTATTATTTCCTCACCTATCTATGGGTCCTGGTTGTCCCTCATCTTGATTGTCTTAATTGGACACATTTTATCCATTAATTTTTTAATCCTACCTACAACATTTTCCCATTTCCTATTTGGGTCCCTAGAGTCCATTACATTTTCCCAATCTGTTCCCTGCATCTGCTGTGTGAATTCAAATACATCACAGGCTTTGTAGGACCTACCTAGTTTTACTTTGATTGTGTGCTTCACTGTGATTTTCTTTTCACCCTCACCTCCACCCTACATCTCAGCTCCACCCCACACCACCTCCACCCACAACACAAACTATATCCTAAAAGAAAATCACAGTGATATGTACACTGTTTGTCAAAATTAGGTCTAGAGTAGAGCTAGTGTCTGTCAGTCTTGTCGTTTCTACTATCAGTTTTTGTAGGCCCATTTGCTTTACTAATGATTTCATTTGTTCTTGATCCGTATTTCTTTTACTATAGTCTATATTCATATCTCCCAGGATAAAAACATCTATATTCTTGTTTCTTGTGATATTTTCAATTGCCTCTTCAAGGTGGTCTATAAATTTATTTACATTACCCCTTGGTGGCCTATATACTGAGGCTACCGCTATGTTGATTTGCTTGCTGTTTTCAATTAGTAGCCACATAATTTCTATGTCATCGGTTGATGTGTTGTATTCACTCAGTTTGTTTTCTATAACCTGGTGCTTGCTATTTATATATATTGCCAGACCCCCTCCTCGTTTGACATTTCCATCCTCTCCTGTAGATTCTCTATCGAATCTGAATAGTTCATCCAGCTCCAGGTTGTATGCCTGCTTCTTGTGATTTTTATTGAGCCATGTTTCTGATAAGGTTAATACATCAAATTTATCGTACTTTATGTGTACCTTAATTATGTCAATTTTGCTGGTAAGACTTTGACAGTTTAAGTGTGCTATGTGCAGCCCCTTGCCTAGTCTGTTTTCAATACTTGCTAACATACTCATTATTATATTTTCTTTCTTTACTTATTTGTTTCTTTCTTTCATTCTTTATGTATTTTTGTTGCTGTTGTTTCTTTCACTTAGTTTGTTATTTGTTTAGTGCTCAGGCTAGGTTAGTGTTGTTTCTTACCAGTCACCTGAATAGAGACTTTTACCATATGGCCCTTCAGTCGCTGTGCCGTTTGTAAGTCATGAGAGTGTGGTGTGTCAGCTGTACACTCCCTAGGATTTCACACCCCCATTTTTACGTCCGAGAAATATCTGTGGTTAAATAGTAAAAACCTCTCTAAATCGACCAACCATGGGACCGACTTTAAATGGTCCATTTACGGAGGTGGTTGGTTTAGGGATGTTTTTTAATTGTTACAATGGTATTGTATTGGCGATTGTTTGGGACCCAAATAAAGCTCGATCAGTACAGGGGAGTGGTCGATCTGTGGAGGTGGTCTGTTAGAGAGGTTTTAGTGCATAAGGATCGGCACCGACCTGTGACAGTGCGCACTCATGATAAATTTATAGTGCTGCCCAATTGGGATACCGGGCCAATGGCACCATTACCCAATATCTCATTCAGTCACTTTATGCTTATACTGAATTAAACAGTCCTCGCCATACCCTAGCAATGCCAAGCATCAGGCTATGTAGCGACAAGTATCAATTTTGTAAGTCATTGATTTGACTGGGTCGGGGTTCAAACTCACGACTTCCCACGTGAAAAGCCACCTTGTGCTCTTACTGTTTGGGTCATCTACTCTTGTCTTTTGACGTTATATTTTAATGACTTGTTCGCCGGTAGACGGCGTCCCAGGTCAAGTTTATTGCAACAATTTCCACACTTTCAGATTTTGATAATGTGGAACTCGCAGCCCCATAAATCCGTGATGTGCATGTTGTTCATTAAGGCTTAATACTGCGCTTTCCGTGGTTACTGATGGTGAGTGTAACCTAGATGAACATAATCAGATCAGCTACATAACACCCCCCTCCTCCACCTCCACCACCACCTCCACTAGCGCCCCCATCTCCACCCCCGACCTCCATCCCCACCTCCACATTCACGCCCACCTCCACCCTTACCCCAACCTCCACCACCACCTCAACCCCCACCTCCACCCCCACCTACACGATCACGTCCACCCCCACCTCCACTCCCACCTTCACACCACAACCACTTCCACCACCACCTCAACCCCCACCTCCACCCCCACCTCCACGATCACGTCCACCCCCACCTCCACTCCCACCTTCACACCACAACCACTTCCACCCCCACCTCTACCCCCACCCCCACCTCCACCCCCACCCCGACCCGCACTCTCACTACTACCTCCCAACCCCCCTCCACTCCCACTTCCCCCACCTTTACCCACCACCCACCACTTCCACCGCCATCCCACCCGCACTCCCACCATTACCCCCACCCCCACCTCCACTCCCACTTCCACCCCACACCCCACTCCCACCTCCACCCACACCCACTCCCACCACTACCCCACCTCACCTCCCTACACCTCAGCTCCACCCCACACCACCTCCACCGACACCCCCACCCCCACCTCCACTATCACGTCCACCCCACCTCCACTCCTACCCCACCACAACCACTTCCACCCCACCCCCATCCCCACCTCACCCCCACCCCCACCCGCACTCCCACTACTACCTCCCAACCCCACCTCCACTCCCACTTCCCCACCTTTACCACCACCACCACCACTTCCACCGCCACCGCCACCCGCACTCCCACCATTACCCCCACCCCCACCTCCACTCCCACTTCCACCCCACACCCCCACTCCCACCTCCACCCCACACCCCACTCCCACCACTACCCCCACCCTCACCTCCACCCTACACCTCAGCTCCACCCCACACCACCTCCACCCACACCCACACCCCACCTCCACTATCACGTCCACCCCACCTCCACTCCCACTTCCACCCCACACCCCCACTCCCACCTCCACCCCACTCCACCACTACCCCCACCCTCACCTCCACTCTACACCTCAGCTCCACCCCACACCACCTCCACCCACACCCCCACCCCCACCTCCACTATCACGTCCACCCCACTCCACTCCCACTCCACACCACCACTTCCACCGCCACCCCCACCCGCACTCCCACCAGTACCCTACCCCCACTCCACTCCCACCTCACTCCCACTCCACCACCACCACTTCCACCCACCTCCCACCACCACCTCTACCCTCACCCACCCGCACTCCCTCCACTACCCACAACCCCACCTCCACTCCCACATCCCCTCACCTCTACCACTACCACCACCACCACCACTTCCACCGCCACCCCCACCCGCACTCCCACCACTACCCCTACCCCCACTCCACTCCCACCTCCACTCCACCTCCAACCCACACCCCCACTCCCACCCTACCCCCACCCCACCTCCACCCCACACCTCACCGCCCCCCACACCACCTCCACCCCCACAACCCACCTCCACCTCCACCCCCACCCCTACCCTACCTCCTCCCAACTGCCCCCTCCAGGGATGAGGTAATTGCAGTTTGCTTGGTTTAGGTTTCAACATTCGACTGCCTTCTACAGAATAATTACAATAACAACGAAGGTTGAAAGGCGAAACTTGACCTCAGATACCCCCAACCCTAAACAATACTTTCACCCCGAGTAACGGTGAATGAAGACCATGTTTAAAGACTGGACGTAGTGGCTAAATCGGTTAGAATGCAGGCTTCACCTCTGGAAGGAAGGCGGGGATTCGAATCCCAGCCGAGTCAAACCGATTATTTATCAAATTGATACTTGTTGCCATCTCGCCTGATTGACGCTCAACATTACTAACATTGGGCAATCACTGGTTAGCTCCCAATGCAGCAGCACTATAAAGTCGCCATGGCGGCGACTGGATTGTCTCTCTTCAACGTTTAAGGTTTATTTATTAATCTACATGATTTCAGCCATTATGCACAAGAAAAGTAGTATGCTATGATAGCTAATCATGTGAACAAAATATCTAGCCAATTAGATTGGGAATTCATGTAATTATGTTCATAAACCCAATAAACAACACGTTTTTTATAGGGTTGTTTTCCCCGCCCTGTCGATGAGAAAAGAAGTTTGTTTTATTTAACGATGCCTCTAGAGCACATTAATTTTCATCATCGGCTATTTGACATCAAACACATATGGTCATTCTGGCATATTTCTTTGGAGGAAACCCACTGCCACACATAGGCTACTCTTTTTGATAAGCACTAAGGGGTCTTTTATATGCACTTTCTCACAGACAGGACAGTACATACCACAGCCTTTGATGAACCAGTTGTGGACCACTGGTTGGAATGGAAAATAGCCCAAACTGCAAATGTGTCCACTGAGCAGGATCGATCGCATGACCCACAGCTTCACAGGTGGATATTATTATATTGTCTAAGCTACCATTGTCGACGAGAGAGTGCTTGGGAAGTGGCTACCCGACCTCTTACCCACCCTAAATAACTCCCCTAGAATAATACGGTAATTTCGAATTGTACAAACCTGTCATATCTAATAATGATATTTCCAAATATTTAAAACTGTCTAAGTCCTGTTTTTGTGTGGGTTCTTTTTTTGTTGGTTACATTAGTTGATTAAAGTTGCATAGTCCGATGGTTTTGAGTTTCTGTCATTTTTCTGAGATAAATATATTTAATTGATCATTACTATCTACTTTACTACAGTTTGACATAACTTTTATATTAAATGTATAACTTTTGAGATATTTGAAGTACAAACATGTAAAATTAGTCTTGACAAGCACATCAAAACTCTGACACCATAGGATTCTGCAGTAACATTGTTCTATTAAATTGACTCAGTATTCCCTTCTGTGCAGAAAGAAATGCTTGATAAATGCACCAGTAGCTAAGGAAGATATGTAGAATATAATGTAGATAATTGTTTTGGTTTTGAAAATTTGATATTTCATCGGACTATGCAGCTTTAAACAAGGGGAGTTTCAATCGCAAACAATTCGTCTTCCTCATTTCACTGTTCCTTATCATATCCTAGTAATACCAACATGCCAGGCTAGGTAGCGCTTGTTTGTTTGTTGTCGTTTTACTTCCTAGCAACATCTAAGGTAATATCAGGATGGGTACAGATTTGTGACAGTGCGCACTCATGGCGACTTTATAGCCGACGGCCCCATGACCCAATATCCCACTCAGTCACATTATCCTGACACTGTTCTAGCCAGTCCTTGTACTATCCTATTAATGCTAAGCGCCAGGCCAGGTAGCAACAAGTATCAATTTTATAAATCATTGGTTTAACTCGGGTGGGATTCAAAGTCCCGACCATCCTTCCGCACGGAAGGCCTGCGCTCTAGCGATTCGGCCACCGCGTCCGGTTCCTAGATAGCGAGGAGTATAGCAGTTTTTATGTCATTAGTTTTACTCTGCAGGGGTTCACCAGACCAGATGGCTGAATGAGTTAGAGCGTCCACTCCCGTGTTGGTAGATCGTGGGATCGTGGGTTCGAATCCTGGTCGTTTCAAAACAATGATTTAAAAATGTATACTTGTGGCTTCCTAGCCAGGCACTCGGAATTATTAGGATAGGGCAAGGACTGGTCTGCTCAGTGTCAGGATAATGTGACTGAGTTGGATATCAGGTGATGGTGCTGGCAGCCTGGTCTCCCAGTGGGGAAGAACTATTAAGTCAACATGAGTGTGCACTGTCAAAAGTCGGTACCCATCCTGATATGAACTTAGATGTTCCGAGGACGTAAAACTACAAAGAAACGAAGAAACCAAAGGGGTTCGAACTTCCAAGGTTGGAATTCCACAACCTGCCAAAACGTTAAAGAACGATCAATTCATTCAGCCCTTCTGCTTGTTGAGCCTCTGTAAATAAGCAATGTTATCGATCAGGTGGGTGGTGTTTAATAATACTGCTGTAATACACCAGGAACAGACTGCTCCTAGAAATCCATATCCGGTTAGAATTGATTTCACTTGACTTTAAGTTAACCATATATAAAGAAAATGCTTGTTTTATTTAACGATGCCTCTAGAGCACATTCATTTTTATCATCGGCTATTGGACGTCAAATATATGGTCATTGTGACATATTTCTTTGGAGGAAACCTGCTGCCACCACATAGGCTACTCTTTCTGATAAGCAGCAAGGGTCATTGATATGCACTTCCCCACAGACAGGACCAGTTGTGGACCACTGGTTGGAATGGAAAATAGCCCAAACTGCAAATGGGTCCACTAAGCGGGATCGATGGGATGACCAACACCTTCACAGGTGGTGGACACTCTACCGCCTGAACTACGTCCCGCTCCAAGTTAACCATATAGGTAGAGCAGCTCTGATTGAAAACCTCATTTAGGGACAATCTTCTTTTTTTTGGGGGGGGGGGGTATTATAGTTGATAAACCTTGGACATTTTCAATTGCGGAAAATTGGTGTTCCTCATTCCACTGTTCCTTGCCCTATGCTATTAATGCCAACTGCTATGTATAGAAAAGTCTGAAATTTTAAGTTTTTGGTTTAACTCGGCCAGGATTCGAACCCTGAGGGTTGGAATCCTGCGATCTACCAAAATGGGAGGCAGCCGCTAAATTCATTCGGCCATCTCGTCTTCTTGGCGGTATTCCAAATGAATTACTCACTTATAAACAATCTTAAAAGTCGCGCTCTGCGCATACTGTAAAGCTTGCTCCTGTGGTAATGTGGTGATGTGGTGATGTGGTGGTGTGGTGATGTGGTGGTGTGGTGATGGTGTAGTGGTGTGGTGACGGTGTGGTAATGGTGTAGTGGTGTGGTGGTGCAGGTGGAGGTGTGGTGGTGTGGTGATGTCATGGTGTGTGGCGGTGGTGTTTGTTTGTTGTTGTTTTACGTCCTAGCAACTTCTGAGGTCATATCAGGATGGGTACTGACTTGTGACAGTGTGCACTCATGGCGATTTTATAGTGCTGTCCCACTGGGAAACCAGGCCGCTGGCACCATGACCTGGTATCCCACCCAGTCACATTATCCTGACACTGAGCACACCAACCAGTCCTTGCCCTGTCCTAATAATGCCGAGTGCCTGGCTAGGAAGCAACATGTATCAATTTTTAAGTCATTGGTTTGACTCGACCAAGGTTCGAACCCACGACCCCATGATCTACCAACATGGGAGACGGACGCTCTAACTCATTCAGCCATCCGGTCTGGTGAACCCTGCAGAGTATGCTCTAACTCATTCGGCCATCCCGTCTGGTCTGGTGGTGGTGTAGTAGTGGTGTGCTGGTGTAGTGGCGGGTTGTGCTGGTGCTGGTGTGGTGTCATGTTGGGACGGGGTTGGAGGGAGGGTGGGTAAATACTTCTATTATTAGATGTAGCATTGAT
Organism: Branchipolynoe longqiensis; assembly: GCA_030323885.1. Taxonomy (NCBI): domain Eukaryota; kingdom Metazoa; phylum Annelida; class Polychaeta; order Phyllodocida; family Polynoidae; genus Branchipolynoe; species Branchipolynoe longqiensis. Next base: position 27,713,749 of record CM059194.1, read on the forward strand.
GCCATCACAATTCCAGTCAAACATGTCCACAGTCCGCTGTCTTTATTTATTGTTACTGTCGTTAAAGTTGTGTGGTGCGTTCTGGAGAGGGGAACAGTTTGTTTGTTGTTGTTTTACTTCCTAGCAACATCTAAGGTCATATCAGGACGGGGGAGAGGGGAACAAGGAACAAGGGATGATTCCAGGAAACCCATTACACCAAACCTCATTATGCGCATGTCAGGTGTGAGAGGAGGTGGTGGGGTTGTTTTCCAGGCAGGTATTTAACAGGTGAGATGACACTCACTCGAAGCAAGCCTTCAGGCCCTAGACGTGTTTGTCATGTCACTAATTATCGCTCATGGCCTATCTGGGAAAGCTACTACAGTAAAACCTCTCTAACCGACCACCTCCACAGATCGAACACTCCTCTAAACCGACCACCTCTGAAAATGGACCGTTTAACGTCGGGCTCATGGTCGGTCGTTTTAGAGAGGTTTTACTGTATTAAAAATGTCGCTTGTCCATAGTCATAACATTGAGACTGTGTGATTTAGGAGTTTGGATGGTGTACCATCCGGTAAGGAGTGAAGAGGGCCAGACGTGGGTAGGTGTTTTGTTTGTTGGAGTTTTACATCCTGACAACATCTAAGGTCATAGCAGCATGGCATTGTCTTAAAAAGCCTGACCTTCTGTAGCATATGTTTGTTTAACGACCCCCCAGCACAAAAAGTAAACATCGGCTAAAAATGGGGGTCCACCTTCCCACTCTGTAGCAGGACAAACTTGATGGTCATCCTTGACGATCGGGTCATGTGATTTTATCATGTATTCCTCATATGAATTTGTAATGTATTTTTAGCAAAAGATCACACTTAGAATGGGGTATTTGAAATCGAACCCAGTAGGTCGTGATTGGTCTGCATAGGACCATTAGACAGAATGTCCCATGGCATTTAGTAGTACTTCTGTGACGTCACACAAGGAACGTAGGTTATATGGCATATTCAAAAACCTTCAGATTTACATTAATTGGTAGTCAGATTTGCACTATTTTCAAAGATAATTAAAGCTGCATAGTCCGATGAAAACTTCAAATTTTCAAAACCCAAAAAATTATCTACATTTGATTCTACATATCTAACTTAGATATGGGTGCACTTATCAAACGTGTGTCAGCACATTGAAGGGAATACCAAGCCAATTTAATAGAACCTCTTACTGCAGAAACCTATGGTGTCAGCATTTTGGCGTGCTTGTCAAAATATAATTGCACATGTTTGCACTTCAAAAATCTCAAAAGTTAACCATTTAAAATAAAAGTTACTTCAAACTAAAAGTAAGGTAGATAATAGTGATCAACCTAAAATATTTATCTCAGAAACTGACAACAACTCAAAACCCATTGGGCTATGCAACTTTAAAGTGAAAATATGCCAAATTAATGTTGGCGTTCATGTCAAAATGTTGAATATCATAGGCTTCAATAGTAGCAGGTATCATTAACTTGATTTAGCATATCCCTTCTATGCAGCAATAAATAGTTAATAAATGCGCCAGTGTCTAAGTTAGAAAGATATGATCAAATCTAGGTGAGTGCTTTAGTTTTGGAAAGGTGATGCTTTAATCATACGATGTAGCTTTAATAGCCCTGTCACACTATGATACATTGTGCAACCGTGCACCAACGTAGATGATTTTGCACCAATACGTCAGTCTACGTCGATATGCATTACTCAAATGTTAAGCTTTCATTATGCGTATGTTGGTATATGTCAATGTTCGTCGTTATACGCCGACACTCATTAAGGGGTGCGAAAGTTTTGTGCATGCACAAAACTTTTGACATTCAACAATGTGTGGCTTTTATGTCCGGCATATGCTATGTATATGTTAGACATACATCGATGTATGTTAGACATACGTTAGACAAATGTTGTTCACTACATAACACTACATTGCCCTACGTCAGTCGGATGGAGAGCCAGCAGAAACATACAGTCCCTGTATTGACAACATATTAACAACGTATGGATAACATAATCTAACGTATGTCTAACGTACATTTTGTGTTTCTCCGCCATGTCTTGATGTATGTAATGTATAAGGCATAATCTGGCAGTCAAATTATGTATATAACCTTCACCGGAGTTCTGTGAGCATACCGTGAGCGTATTGCGAGCTTTTTTCGCTGGGAGGCACATTGGCCATATTGTAAAAATATACGCATTTTCGGTTCGGAATTATATATTGGCAGAGAGCATTATTATTCTTGGGCGACGGAGTGGGGACAAGGTTATGCAATGGAAAAGCAAGGGATTCCCCACTCACACTATGACATGTTAGACTATGTGAAATATATGTTCATACATGATGCCTGAGATTATGATACGATGTTCCTATATAAGAGACAGTTCATGTTTGGTGAAATGTTTCTTCTATGCACCCATAAAGAGTACAAGTGGAAGAAAAGGACATTTTTAATATGTATATATATTTGTAACTATCTACAACTACCTGTCACTTCAAGACCGATGGGCAAGCACACCAGCCATTCTGCATACATTAGGGAAACACCCTTCAGGCTGGGTTGAGTGACAGCTCCCCATATTAGGGCGTCACACTGACCAGTCTGTAGGGGGTGTCTGATTGGCTGGCTGTGGGAGATCCAGTCACATGCACTCCTTTAGACCACCTGACCACAAGCCTCATTTTGATATGGATTATTTTTAGGCACTCTGATCCAGATGATGCAGGGGAACTAACTAAGAGACACACTTCCAGAAATGCACTGAGAGAGAACACCCTTCTTCTCTTGGTTAGGACCACAGACACTCTGTCTGAGGCTCCACCTTTCCTATACAAACTGAGCTGTGTGCAACAACCATGGGACTCCGGTTCAATGGGATGTAGGCACTGATTTTCTAGACATACTAAAGTAGGTAATGAGGCTTGGTGTGGTTAGAAGGTAAGGAGCCAGGGTGATCGGTGGCTAGTAGGTGAACAGGAGTTGATGCCAATAAAGCACAACTTCTCACTGTCAATCTTGCATGACTTGTCTTCCCTTTCTTCCTTATGAGTTTGTTGGAGAGGGCATGGGAAGTGGTTATGGTATTTCTGGTGCTCCGACGGCCGGGAATCCAGTAATATTATAATATGTTGGTCATACGTTCTGCTACGTTGCATATACGGTATGTATACATCCAACTTCTCCCCCCCCCCCCCCCGTGCCAACAAGTTTGATGCATCTCGACTTTTGAAAGTGAGTTTAGCTGTTGGCCCCACGTTTGTGTGATGCGTCATAATATGACAGGGCCATAAGTCACAGGATGTTGTTGTAGATTAGTAAATCTTCATAGAGACTGCTATGTGTGATGTAAGGTGAAATGGATCCTGGCGGTGTGTGCGTGAATCAGATCCAGACCTGACGGATTAGATCAGCAGATATTTATTTACTAGGTATTAGGTACACTTTCAATGTTGTAGCATGGGACGCACCTACTTATGGGATGGCCGAATGAGTTAATATATACTTGTCGCTACCTAAGCCTGGCATTCACTCGACATTACTAGGATAAAGTAATGACTATCTTGCTCATTATTGGGATAATATGATAGAGTGGGGGATTTATACCTGCATAATGCTTATACATTACATATATATAAATTATCAAAGTATAACCTGTAACACCTGACCGAACTAATAAAGCATATACTAACCACAAAGGTAGAGTTGACAAAGATAATTTAAATGTATCCCACAACCATTATCTGCATAATCTCAAATCCACTACTGTACCATATACAGTACCAGGGTGGCCGAATCGGTAGAGTCTGGGCCTCGTCTGCAGGAGGTCGGGAGTTCAGTTCCCGGTCGAGTCAAAACAATGACTTTATAATTGATACTTGTCACTTCCTAGCCTGGCGTTCAGCATTAATAGGATAGGGCATGGACTGGTTAGCAATGTGTCAGGATAATGTGACTGAGTGGGATATCAGGTCATAGTTCCCGTGGCCTTATTTCCCAGTGGGGCAGCACTATAAAGTCACAATTAGTGTGCACTTTCACAAGTCGGTGCTCGTCCTTATATGACCTTAGATGTTGCCAGGATGCAAAACTCCAACAACCAACCAACCAATCCAATGTTGGAGCATAGGGCACACCTACTTCAGATTGGATGGCCTGATGACTTTATCTATATTTGTCGATACCTATCCTGGCACTCACTCGACATTACTAGGATAAAGCAATTACTATCTTGCTCATTATTGGGATAATATGATGGTGTTGGAGATATAACACCTTGTCAAGCTGCATTATGCTGGCATTGTATTGAAGAGCTGAACTCCACAGACAGGCAGACACAACAACTTTCTTCCCGCAGTGTTTTGTTTACTGTGAGGCTTTTGTATTTATGACTGGCATCTTACCAAGTGTACCACATCTTTTTGAATTATGCATCATTAACGCATAGTTAGGTACTTTCAAAATAGCAAATGGTAGACAGGAAGTGTGAACACTTATTTGTCTCTCATTTTTGCTTGAGTGCAAGTAAATAAGCAACACAAGGAATAATTAGTAGCATGTGATGAATAAGGAGTCAAATTTCCATGGATCATCAGCCCCTGCTTTTTTTAATCTATTCTTGAATGAATTTATTGACTCGGCATCAATAACATTTTGTGGGAGACTGTTCCATACATTTATGATCCTGTTTGAAAAACTGTGTTGCCTTAACTTTGAAATGGCTCTGGGTTTACTAGTTTGATAGTATGGCCCCGACTGCCTTCTCTTTTATTCAAGGTGAAAAATTGGTTCATATCTATTTTATCAAAACCTTTCATAATTTTAAATACTTCAATTATGTCACTTCTTTTCCTTCTGTAGGAAAGGGTAGGAAGTTTCAATTCCCTAAGCCTTTGTTCACAGGGTAAGTCCTTTATAACTGCAACTAATTTTGTTGCTCGTCTCTGAACCTTTTCGATCTCCAGAATATCTTTCCGAAAAATTGGGCTCCAAATTTGTGGACAGTATTCCAAAATTGGCCCAACAAGAGACATAAATAGAATGAGAAAACTGTTCTTGTTGAGGCGATGAAAAGTTCTTCTAATTATTCCTACTCTCTGGTTAGCATTTGAGATGATGGTCCTCATGGTCCCTACAATCATTTTCCATGTGCATATAATTCAATATCGCTCACATTGACATTCAATGGATTACATTTTAAGGACTTTAAATCTGTCCCGGTAATTCAGGCTCTTGTTTTTTTTTATATATGACGTGAAGCTACGTTCTGGTGACTCTAGCTTTGTCAGCTGTCCTTTAAAAGTGGGTATGTGGAGGTACATATAAACATCGGAGAATATTAATGGCGGATGTTGTTGACTGTTGGCACAACGTGGGTCACTCTTTGACCTCTGTGTATCAGATGCTATTCTGGCGTATTACAAACTAATGCATGTCAGTTTCAGGAATTTACTAACAACTTTTACAGTTGTACTTTCAAATCCCCCAGATATATATAGATGCTCTATGAGAATTATACGAGTATAATAACCCGGAATATCCCTCCTTACCCCTGTCACTCACTCAGTTTCATGAACTGGTGGAGTCTGTCCTAGTCATCTACTGCTCCAGCCTGGGGCAGCACTATAAAAGTCGGCATGAGTACGCACTGTCACAAGTCGGTACCCGTCTTAATATGACCATAAATGTTGCGAGGAGGTAAACCTCAAACAATCAATTAACCAACTAACCACAGCAACAAGTCTTACCCAGGGCATTAATGCCTCCTCACAGGTATGATCAGCAAATCAATGAAATTGTGTAAGATCAATCGACTATCCTCTGATCTTCATGTATAAAATAAGGTCTCCATAATCTCTGCACAGCCTGTTTATATAGGTCAACCCTTCACATTCTCTCATCCAGAAATAGTTCATATGCACCATAACCCTTAAAGACAAAAGGCCAACACTTCGATTCTGAAAAAAAAAGATGTTATTCAACTGGAATAGCAATTTTAAACAGACGTGGGTGGGGGAGATCATTTCCATGACAACTATCTTTTTGTTGGTTCTTTTTTTGTGTGGGTACATTAGTTATTTAAGCAGGGGAAATTTCAATCGCGGATGATTGGTCTTCCTCATTCCACTGCTCCTTGCCCTATCCTAATAACGCTGATTAATGCTGAGCACCTGGCTAGGAAGTGACAAGTATAAATTTTTAAGTCATTGGTTTGACTCGACCAGGGTTCGAAACCACGATCCCACCATCTACCAACACGGGAGACGGATGCTCTAACCCATTCGGCCATCCCGTCTACCTTTGTGTTTTTTTATTTCTGCTTTGTTGAAATATTAAGAGCTCGTGACTTGGCCAACATTCATACAACTTTTATATTTGGACGGTGGCATCAACACAATGATGGCTCAATAATACAAGAGGCAGCTATATATTATTTACATGTAGAGTTCATACCGCGATGAGGGAACCGGAGATGTGACGTCACATCCGGTATGGAAATGGATAGGACGAATGAGAAGGACGCTGGGTCCTGGTGGGCTTTCATCATCTCAACTCTTGATCGCACCAAACCAAAAAAAATGCTCAAAGGAAGAAAAAAGATGATACTTTTCGCTGCCTTTTTCCTGGCGCTTTGTATTGCTAGGATAGGACTAGGATTGTTTGTTTGTTGTTTTATGTTCTAGCAATAAAACAGTGCGCACTCATGGCGACCTTATTGTGTTCTAGCAACATCTAAGGTCATGTCAGGACGGGTACCGACTTGTGACAGTGCGCACTCATGGCGACATTATAGTGTTGCCCCACTGAGAGACCAGGCTGCCAGCACCATGACCTGATAGCCCACTCAGTCACATTATCCTGACACTGAGCAAACCAGTCCTTGCCCTATCCTAATAATGCCGAGCGCCTGGCTAGGAGGTGACAGGTATACATTTTTAAGGCATTGGTTTGACTCGTCCACGGTTCGAACCCACGATCCCATGGTCTACCAAAACGGGAGACGGACCCTCTTAAGTCTAACTCATTCAGCCATCCCGTCTGGTTAGAACTAGGATTGGTTGTCTCAGCATAATGGTGCCACACTAACCCGCTAATCCACTTTCTTTGTTGTTCAGTGTAAGGATAATGTGCCTGAGTGGGATATCGGGTCACGGTGCTGACGACTCTGATTTCCCAGTGGGGCAGCACTATAAAGTCACCATGAGCGCGCACTGTTATAATTCGGTACCCGTCCTGATATGACGTAATATTGTCAGGACTTAAAACAACAACAAATAACAACAAATAAAAAGAAATTACAAATAACAACAAATAACGACAAATAACAACAAATAACAACAAATAACAAAAACATACAAGAACAAAACAAAGAAGTAACAAAACAAAAACAATTAACCAACACATACCAACAAATACCAAGAAACAACAACAGACAACAACAAACAACAACATACAACAACAGACAACAACAAACAATAACAAACAATAACAAACAACAACAAACAACAACAAACAACAGCATACATCAGCAAACAACAACAAACAACACATACCAACAAACAACAAACAACAACAACACACAACAACAAACAACACCGCACAACAACATACAACAACAAACAACACACAACAACAACACACAACAACAAACAACAACAAACAACAACAAACAACAACATACACTAACAAACAACACCAAACAACACCACACAACACCACACAACAACAACACATAACAACCAACAACAAACAACAACATCAGCCAACACCAAACAACAACAAACAACAACAAACAACAACAAACAACAACAAACAACAACAAACAACAACAACACACCCCACCAAACAACAACAAACAACAACACACACCAACCCACACCAACAAACAACAATAAACAACAATAAACAACAACACACAACAACAAACAACACCAACCACCAACAAACACCAACCAACAACAACAAACAACAACAAACAACAACAACACACAACAACAACAAACAACAACACCAACACACAACAAACAACAAACAACAAACAAACAAAACAACAAGCAACAAACAACAGCAATAAACTAATGTACATTATCTAGGTACCAATAGGGATGGATGTCTATCGGCAACGTATTGCCTATGGCTGTAGGACCAGTGCCAAAGTGCTGAAAAGGTGTATATTGTGCAGAATAATTTCTCTGCTAAGTATGTCTATGTACAGAGATAAATAATGCAATCGTCAACATGTTTGTGCTATTTCGATCCGGATAGGAAACCTCCAGCGGTTACGAACCGCTGACTCCGCCTCTCCCTGTGTGTTCCACGTAAGGGGTCATCCAACGTTTTCAACAGTTTCATGGGTCATACGATGAGTATTACAGGGTAGAGGAGTTGGGGATGGAAGGCAAAGACAACTTTTGTCATGTAATAAAATGCTGATATTTTGTTCAGCGTACTTTATATTCTGTGTTAAAATGTTGATGTGCACTAACCAGACGGGATGGCCGAATGAGTTAGAGCGTCCGTCTCCTGTGTTGGTAGATCATCGGATTGTGGGTTTGAATTCTGGTCGCGTCAAAGCAATGACTTAAAAATTGATACTTGTCGCTTCCTAGCCAGGCGCTCTGCATTATTAGGATAGGGCAAGGAGCAGTGGAATGAGGAACACCAGTCGTCTGCAACTGAAATTTCCCCTGCTTAAACAACTAATGTACCAAAAAAAACTTTTAAAAACTACTTGATGTTAACATAAACACTCAAGGTGTCTACAGTGAAACCGACTTTAAGTGGTCCAATTCGGGAGGTGGTCGGTTTATGGGGTTAGAATATGGTTACAATTGTATTGTTGGGACCCAAATAAAGCGATCGATGTAGGGGAGGGGTCGATCTGTGGAGGTGGTCGGTTAGCGAGACTTTACTGTATTTTGAGTTCAGAAAGCAATGGGGTAACTTGGGATTTTCAGATGGTACACAGACTTTTTCGGTGATGGAATAAAAAGCGATAGTGGATAGAGCATATACACATTTACATAATATATTTTAATTTTGTTAATATATATATATATATACAGTAAACAGGTTGGAGAGCTTACCTCGTTCGGGCTATGGTGGTTAAATACTTCATTCGACCCCCGGTTCCATTTCCAAGGTCAAATTTTATATAGGATCAGTTAGCAGGTTCAAAAATATGGTTATGGCACACTGAGTTTTGGGAAGTTTTCATATTGGAATACATCACTAGAAAGCAAAAAATTAAATCTAATTTCCTGAATCTTCCTAGGACATTTAGTTGGGACCGGATTGAGTAAATTAACAGTGAATATTAGGAAATAATTCAGTAGTTACACCACATGGCTACAGCACAGAACTGCCCATCATAGAACTGTGTTGGTATAGCCATGAATCCCAAACAATAGAGGAACCTCCAGCCAACCATGGGGGTATATGCTGGTCTGATACATATCCATATACATATAGGTATACTTATACGTATACATATATGTACACATATCTCATCATCATCATCATCATCACGCTGTCAGTCACGATGCGACAAAGACTGCTTTCATTACTTGACTGCCACTCTCCATTTAGGTCTCTGCTGTGATAGTGATATCCATGAGTCGGTCTTAATGTCTCTCAGCTTCAGGTTTCTCTTGATGGTATCCTTGAACCGGAGACGAGGGTGCCCTCTCTTTCTGTAACTCGAAGACAGTTGAAATTGGTAGCCTGTCTGATGACCTCCTCATGAGGTGTCCAGTCCACCGGAGATTCTTTTTGATCAGAAGATCTTCCATAGAGGGCAGCCCTGTCCGTTTGAGTATTTCCTTATTTATCACTTTGTCCTTCCAGGTTAGCCTCATGATCGAATGCAGATGTCGCATCATGAAGGCATGCAGCTTTTTCACCTGTCATCTGTACACTGTCCACATATACGTACACATATACATATACATATAAGTATACATATATGTATACGTATACATATATATACATATGCGTATATACATATATTGTAGGGAATTATTTCAAGTGCAGATTTGTTGCAACAATGTATTTTGCATAAGTATGAACTTTAAATAAGTTTAATTTAATGCAACATTGTTTGCTCTGCTGGAAGATGACCTCTTGGGGAAGCCATTCAGTCACCTTACTCAATGTTTGTGGTTAACGAAAGCTCAAATCAACTCAATTCAAATATTTAATCATTCAAAACTTGTCGCGGTATTGTCCAATGCTCGTCGTTACTAAGATAAGTAGCGCAAGGGCTGGCTGGCTGAGTCTCAAGATATTGTGAGTGAGTGAGGGATTGTGAAGCAGCACTGTGAATAATGAAGTCGCTGGTACAAATTACAAATTGAGCCCATCCTCATATAACCTCAGATGTTTCTCTTGCGTAAAACCCCCGCCCATCGATCTACTTACTTGCTCAAGGGTGGAAGGGCCGTGCAGTGTGTGTGCGTGTATCTAGGGAGGTGTATCTCGGGAGGTGTATCTAGGTTAGCATCTGGAGTAGGTCATTATGTATATATATATATATATATATTTTACCTCGGTATACAGCCTCAGGCTAGCCTCAGGCTAGGGAGAGGGAAGCATGTCCGGTCCAGCAATTAGCATAAGAAACTCGTGTGCGATGGATATACGCGAGTTTGTTCAATGTTTTTTTCTACAATTTCTCCACAAATACCTGGAATTCGCGGATTATTTTCCACACGTTTCTTTATTAAGGACATTACTGTCCTTTGTGTGAGTTTTAGCTAGGTGGCGACTGTATTTACGGAATTATTAGCGTTTAACTGTTCCGAAAGTCCGGTTCGCTAGCTTTTGAGTCGCCGTTTTCGTTGGTTTTGTTTCGTTCGCTTAAAACCTCCATTATCGCTCGATTACTTCTTAGAGTTTATTCGTCCTTCGGTAAGGAACGACTTAAATTAGAGTTTAACCGTTCCACACGTTCCTTTATTAAGGACATTACTATCCTCTGTGTGAGTTTTAGCTAGGTGGTGACTGTATTTCCCCACTTATTAGCGTGTAACCGTTCCGAATTCCGGTACGTTTTTTGAGTCGACGTGGCCCGTGTGTTGTTTTGGGGAGTTTTCAGCCGCATTGATGCACTGATGGCTGCACTTCTGCAACACTGAATGTTCCGTGTGCCTTGCGACCCGGATTTCGATATTTACGATAGTATATTTATTTATTTATATTTATATTTCGGTTGAACCCAAGAACACTGGAGGAAACGAATAATTGAAAGCTTACTAAGTTACTCAGGAGGAAACCAGTCACTGACAGTTGACATAAGCCTGGAGTATTGTATTCACTGTAAGTATTAATACAAACTGTATGAAGATAGTTTGTTATGCAATATGGCATCTTTTTGGAAGTTTAGAACTTCGTAAGTTTGTTTGAGATAGGTATGTTTACAAACGGATAAAATGATGGTGACCGGCCAAAGAGCCTTGGTATACAAAACAAAACCGATCCTGATTGGTTGTTGCACCCGTGGAATGCGGGTAGAGATGAAAGCGAAAGCTGCAGGGTGAAACCGCATCTCCAGTGGATTTTCTCTCGGACTCCCATAAAGAGTCACGGGGATTATCCTGGGTTTCTTTTATAGACTCCCCACACCACAATTTTTAGGCGTACCTCCGAGTTTTGTAGCATTTTCTCCAACTTGCTGGCGCAGAAGCCGCAGGAGGGAGAAGTGTACAGAACAGAGAGAGTAGGCGGTCCCAAGGCCGACCCCCGTATGGTTGGTTTCGCTACCAGACACCCACGGCATAAACTTAGCTTACCACGCCTGTACTGAGAACGGTGTAAATACGTTACTCAGTACCAAATACATCCTCAACCCAGGTTCCACCTGGCGTCACAAATTGTGTTCACGTTGAGTTGATACCGGTTTATAGTAACACAGTCGTTACAGACTACCGATGGCCATGAAGTGGAACAAGGTCCTGCCTGCTGTGTCAGCTGCTGCGGATCACCCGGAGGAGGACTGTCACTCCTTTCAGGGGTGACAGCTTTGCCATCGCCTCAGCCCGAGGCCATAATCCCTTCCGACCCGGAAGCGGAGACCGACCATTAGGTTTGGTTGCGTCGGGACGGGAAAGCCATTGCAGTGCGCAATGTTGGCTGAAGCCTCATCGCGCTAGCCTGCCTGTCACCAAGCGGATAGAACTGATGGTTAAAAACCATGTTATGTGGTAGCCCGTTAAAACGGAGAGACATGTTGGCTTATGCCGCATCCCGTTTAGGCCACCCATTCGACAACGGAGAGTGAGGTTGGCTAAAGCAACATCCAGTTTAGGCAAATGTTACCACAAAGAGCAATGTTGGCTGAAGACCGTTACTAACGGAGAGGGACGCTGGCTGAAGCCACATTATATTTTGTCACCCATTCGCGAATGAAGGGCGGTGATGGCTGAAGCCACATACCATTAAGCCGCCCGTTGCCGAGCGTAGAGACATGTTGGGTGTAGCCACATTACGTAGAGCGTGGTGGGTTAAAGCCACATTACGTTTAACCCGCACGTATCCGAGCGGAGACCGAGGTTGGCTAAAGCCACATCAGGTATATAATTTTTTCCTCAGTTACTTGATATAAATACTGGTCTCTACACATCGTTTTGGGTTTGGCTTCCATACCGTTACCCTATGATTTTACATTCGGCTACACGCTTGGTTTGGGAACGGGGTGAATACGTTCTCCGACACCAGTATTGCCGCCCGTGACCGAACGGAGAGCGAGGTTGCCAGAGGCCACATCACGTTAAGCCGCCTTTGCCTAACGGCGAGCGGTGATTGCTGGGGCCGTATTACTTTTAGAGCTAGTAGCAAAATGGAGAGCGATGTTGGCTGAAGCCTCATCACAATAACTCGCCCGGGATACCGCCCGGGCCAAACCAAAGAGAGAGATAGGCTGAAGCCTCATTACAGTAACCCGCCCGTGACCAAGCGGAGCGCGATTATGGTTATAACCACATCACGCTTGGTACCCCGTTAGAAACGGAGAGCGATGGTGGCTGAAGCCACATCCCATTTTGTGGGTACACTCAAACGTTCAGTTGATGATTACAGGTTTTCGGACCTGCGAGGTACTTTGCCTTTTATTAGCCATGAGTATGTTCTGTTACAAACGGTACCCGTCTGGATATGTTTATACATTCTTCCAGGACCAAAACCAACAACAAACAAACAGTTGGTTGAACACTCTGATTTTCATTGATCGGCACGGAACTGAGAGATACTTTGGCATTTATTAGCCATGGGTATATACTCTTATAAACGGTACCCGTCTGGATATGATTATAGGTTTTTTCCAAGACGAAAAATAACAACAAACAAACAGTTGGGTGAAAACTCTAATTTTCATTGATCATTACAGATCTTTGAATTAAGGGTTTGTTGGGTACGACAGACAGTAAGCCTGAAGATCCCATTTATGATGATAACTACTCATCACCAGAGGTGATGGCTTAAGCCTCCCTGGCACACTTGAGTTTACGGGAGGAAAGCAGGCCAGATGCTGGCTATCCAGAGATAGAGAAGCGGCTCAGAAAGCTGGAGCAAATGCTCTCAGCAAAGTCTCAAAAGGGAACAAGAAGAGGTTGCACAACAAACTCACATGGCCACGGAAACAGGTTTTTCCAAAAAGTAAAAATAAATGTGATGTTTCCTTACATAGATGAGTCATTTATTATGGCCCAGTCACAGTTCAGCTGCTCACAGGCAGTTACTAACCAATTTATCAAACAGACCAAAAATTTGGTAAGGTTTGTTTGGAATGAACAACTATATGAATTTACATGTTTACCAACTGGTGTAGCTTGTAATTCATAATTTTCTACTAAGCTCCGAACACACAATGTGTTCGCTCATAGAGCGGGAAGGACATTTTCGTTTCCCGTTTATTGATGATTAATTGGTTTGGATGCGCAGTTAAAGTAAATGATTAATTTACAACATTTACAAATCTAAATTTGCTGGAAATAGTTAAGAATTTAGCATAACATAGGACTAAAGCGTTTGTGAAGGCCGAGGCCTTCATAAAGAAGTTTAGATCATATTAATGGTCTAGACTTGAGAATAGTGTATTTAGGGTTATGTGGTTTAGTCTGCATGCACAGATGCTATGTCAGAATGTTGACAGATAGTACTACAGCAATGGCTTCCATTCGCAACATGGGAGGGATAATGTCCAGCCCATATAATTAAAGAACGAAGTTAATTTGGAATTGGGAAAGCCACATACAAATTTGTTGGCATCCCGAAATAATAACATATTATTGAATTGGTCTTAGGGCATCCAGAGCCTACCTTTTGGAAAGTTGATTTTTTCTCTTTAATTTGAGGAAAAGACAATTTATAACATACAGCCTAAATTGGCACAGTAGCAAGGAGGGCTTTGATAGTCCCCGGTTGTGACACGCAGCCATGCTTGGAAGTTTTACCCTTAGGAGACACAAACTGTATATATTTTTCCTACACGAAGGGGGACATTTTTTTTTTAAGCATTGGTGTTTCGTGGAGAGGTGTTCACAACACCCCTTCTGACATTCCCTTTCGGAACACGTGTTTATGACAGTTTTATTTACATAAAGTTACTCAGCTGAGATTAACTTTGCATGCCTGGAGGAAAGGAACAGTTCAGTTATATTCAAATTATTTGAAAAACTGGGGTTACCATGGTTTACTTATGAAAGAAAAACTTATGAGGCCTACAATGGCACATCTTATTAGATTTTCTAAGGATGCTTGATAAAGCTTTAGGTTGGAACCGATTAACGCTGCAAGATGTGGTTTTCGGTGATACGTCCGCGAGGAGATGGACAGATAGTTGGTAGGCACCAACTTATTCACTGCCTGTGAAATCAGTTTACAAAATGAATTCCCCAAAACCAAAAATTTAATAGGTTTTGGGTTGTGTTAATGATATTCGGATTATTTAAGAAATGGTCTGGTAATAGTCTTTTAGATAAAACAGCTAGTTTTAAACTAGCAGTATCATACTGTTAGTTACTGGACACACGGATCAATTTTGATAGCATTGTCCCTGAATGATTTAAGAATAGATCGCAAGAAAGCAATGTTTGATTGATAAAACAGATTTTTTAAATCAAACCGCACAGGGGAACACTTATCCACAGTGCGTTTAAATAGTTCCTGCATGACTGACAACTTTGTCGGGTGTCTGCCATAAGGGTATATATCTATTCAAGACAACTGTTAGTGTAGCTTACTAAAACTACACAAGGCAGGAGTCAATACGGAACAATATGCGTCCCATTCAACGAGAGGCGCCATGGTCTCGAAAGCGTGATTGCTAGGGATTTACGTAAAACGAATCCTAGCACATGCAGGCTGGAAGACCACTAGATCGTTTGCAAAACATTACAACAAACGACTAGAAAAGTCAAGTGGAATCGCACAGCGATTGCTCAAAGACAAAAATACATAGGTGAGAAACAAAAGTTTTTTCACTCTCATTGATACTGTATATAAAAAACATAAAATGTTCATTATAAAACGTTACAGAGGTAACAAAGGCACTAATCTTGTCGATTAATGATTCCCAATGTACTTTAAATTGTTATTGAATAGTTAACATGATATACAGGATAAATGATTTTACGTAAACGTCTCCCTAGCCTGAGGCTAGCCTTAGGCTGTATACCGAGGTAAAATAGATTAGTTAGATGAATCTTACCTTGGTATAGATGATGGATAACTGTTGTTTTACCGAGGTATAAGCCTCAGATAGACGTGGGATAGGGCCCGCCCACCACACCCTTCCACGTCTATTCGTTTGCTTATACCAAGGAAACTTCACAGTTTAGTACCATTGTCATTCTTAGATATTGTTTTGTTTTATTTGGATCATTTATCCTGAATAAGTAGGTAAAGATTGCTGGACCGGACATGCTTCTCTCTCCCTATCCCACGTCTATCCGAGGCTTATACCTCGGTAAAACAACAGTTATCCATCATCTATACCAAGGTAAGATTCATCTAACTAATCTATATATATGGCAACTTTATAGTGTTGCCCCACCGGGTATTTCGGCCGCTGGCAAGATGACCCAATTTCAAACTCAGTCACATTATCCTGATACTGAGCGAACCAGTCCTAGCAAGTATCAATGTTGTAAGTCATTGGTTTGACTCGACATGGAATCGAACTCCCGACCTTTCACACGAGAAGCCACCTTTTCGGTACGCAACCTGGCGCTTAGCATTACTAAAATAGGGCAAGGACTGGTTAGCACAGTGTCGGGATAATGTGGCTGAGTGAGATATCAAGTCATGGTGCCGGCTGCTTGAGCTCCCAGTGGGGCAGCACTGCAACGTCGCAAAGAATGCTCACTGTCCAAAGTCGATACCTGTCCTGGTTTGGTCCTTCGATGCTGCTGGGACATATAACCCAAACAAGCAAACAGGAAGGACTGTAGCCGTGAGCCAGTCCACCGGGTCGCAGCTTCAGTTTACAAACCGGAAGTTGGGGGTTGGTGTTATTCCAACCCCTATCCTTCACTGTAGACACTATACTTTAAACTCACTTTGTACCTATAACACACGCCTCCTAATAACCAATTCTTTTTAGTTTTTTTGGTAAAACAGTTTATACACCCGAAAGTACTTTTTTTGCCCGCGTCGAGGCACTGGTCTTCCGGCCGTTTACATTACAGTGTAAATAGGTAGTTCAGCGGGTACTTAAGCCGTGTTCACACGGGGAATGTAAATTAGTTCGTAGAAATCGACTTGCCTAGTTCGGGTTACATTTCGCATGTGAATGGGCGTCTGAGTCGAATTAGGGCTGAATCGATTCCTGTGATCTGCATAAGCTAAACCACTTGTAGAGGTCGATTACGTAAATCGATTTCTGTGAATCGATTTATTTTGCCCGTGTGAACGCACTGAGGCGGATTAAGGACGTCACACTATATAATATAATTTGGTCTATGAAACCGCTAGCTGTGCACAGATATTTTGTTCATCATTTATTTTTAGGGTTTCACTGCCCAGCAGAAGTCTTGACCGTTCCAAACCAATACGATTCAGTCCATACATATCTAGGTCGAACCCACACTCTCTTGTGGCGATGTCAACAAAGCCAAACTGACGCTGGTTGGTATCGACTTGCTCATGTGCTGATATCGATTTCCGGCCCAAGTACTGCCCGTGTGAACGGGCGGCTAAATCGATTCCTAGTATTCGCCTTGGCTGAATCGCTTTAGATTTTGCCCGTGTGAACACGGCTTATGTCAAGGAAATTTAACACACACAAAAATCTATTCTGAGGTCATCTTATACTCGCAATACCCCCCGAAAGGAGCACGGATGGCACCCAGGATGACATCTTGTGGCAAGATGAGTATGACTATGTCAGTGATGATGCCGCTGAGGACATTGATCATTAAGTGAAACCCCCTATTGGCCGTAAGCCTACTACACCATTGAAGTCTGCACACTCATCTCTAGGGAGTGCACTTACGGACCAGCTTCAAACAACACTGTCACAGTCTGGTGACCAAAACTGGATGTTTGATGTTATGGATCTTCTGAGAGCTGCAGGCACTCGTCAGTTAATCCTACCGCCACTAAGTAGTCTACCATCAACCTTACAATGTGGCATTAACACTGCTGGGAGTGGGAGTGTGATAGTAGTGATGGTGTTTGATAGTGGTCTGTGGTGATGGTGTGTTGTGGTGGTATGTGGTGGGGTGTGGTGGTGGTGTATGGTTTGTTTGTTTGTTGTTGTTTTACGGCCTAGCAACATCTAAGGTGTATGAAGGCGGTGGGTGGTGGTAGTGGTGGGGTTTGTTAGTGGTGGTGGAGGTGTGTGGTGGTGGTGGTTGTTTATGGCGGGGTGGGTGGTGGGGTGTGGTGGTGTGTGGGAGTGTGATAGTGGTGGTGGTGTTTGATGGTGGTCTGTGGTGATGGTGTGTTGTGGTGGTATGTGGTGGGGTGTGGTGGTAGTGTACGGTTTGTTTGTTGTTGTTTTACGTCCTAACAACATCTAAGGTGTAGGGAGGTGGTGGGTGGTGGTAGTCTATGGGGTGTGTTAGTGGTGGTGGTGGTGGTGTGTGGTGATGGTGTGTGGTGGGGTTTGGTAGTGGTGTTGCTGGTGTGGGGTGGTGGTGGTTGTTTATGGTGGGGTGTGGTGGTGGGGTGTGTGCTGATAGTGTTGGGGTATGGTGGTTGTAGTGTGTGGTGCTAGTAATGGTGGTGTAAAATATTCCGATAAAACGCATTGGTGGGGGATTGCAAATGGTCTATTGTAGTAAAGGGTATATAGGGCCAGGTGCATGATTGTATCTATCTAGTTGCTGGTGATAATTTACGACACGACAAGGGAACTGGGTATAAAGCGGAATTTATTCAGCGCCCGCGGCAACAAGTAACATACAGTGACAGTCAGCAGGCTATGTACAGATCAAGTAGTAATAAGGTTTGACAAGCAAGATAAAGCTAACTATTCTTGTGCGAGATAAGAGTACAATGGTGCGAATGAGTAAAATGTCTAAGCGGTGCGTGCGAGTGGTTACATGTGCGGAGTAATGTTTGGGGGTCAGGTATGGTATTTCCCGAGGTTGTAGTGGAGTCAGCTGTGGGTGAGTTAAGAGTTCAATCCAGGAAGTTACAGTGAATCAGGGCCTCTCAACCTTGCGTGTGTTATTGTAGGTGTGGGTGGGCGGCCGAGGATGTGGTGTTGGCAGGTCCGGCGTGAGGAGGAGAGTGGCTAGGACCATGGAGGGGGGGCTCCTTTTGTCCTGCTGGACGGCGAGGTCTCGGGAGAGTGTGAAAGCGGTCTCGCGAGACGTGAGCGGTTCTCGGGAGGCTGGAAGGGGGTTTTGGGGTTCGAAGCCTTGGTGTGTGCGGGGGGCGAGAGAGGGGGGGGGGACGCCATGAGGGGTTGGGAGCCGTGGAGGGTGTGAAAGCTTGGGAAAGGGAGATGAGAGGGGGGGGGGAGTGGCTGAGAGGCGGGGGGAGGAAGGGGGGTGGAAGCGGGGTGGCAGAGGGATTGGCATGTTGGGGGTGGAGGAGGAAGCGGCTTAGTCCGTCCCCGTGTCGAGCGCAAATTAACCATGTTGCTGACCAACATGTACAATTTACTCATGGTCAGTAGTCAGTGTGTGTTAGTTAGATAGTGTGTAAGGGGCACTTGGAGCTCTGCTCACTACCCCCTCCCCCCCCTCTGTTAGTCACGGATCACCACACACTCAGCTCAGGGCATATGGTGGCCAATGCAGCCATGCTGCGTGGGAGTGGTGGGCAGGGCACTGTAGCCATAGGAACCCAGGAATGCTTGATGTTCATTGGTGGAGCTTTAGATGCTTGATTCTCATTTGAGAATAAGGTCAGGTGGTGTGCCATACCAGATCCATGTACCACTATAAATAATAAACCTGAAGCTCTCTGTCTACTTTCACTCTTTATACTCCCGTCCTGATATGAGCTTAGATGTTGCTAGTACATAAAACAACAACAAACAAACCCGCACTCTCTCTCATTCTCTACACACATGTGCGCACGCACCTCTCCACATCCAATTTATCGGCAGCTTGTATGTTCCCGTAAAGATCTATGCCGATCAATACGGTCTGTGGTTTCCAATTTCCGGTTAGTTGGGGGGGGGGGCGATAATAAGAAGAGCAAAGAAATAAAAGGGGGGGGGAAACAGCTTTCAAGTAAAAAAAAAATAACCCTCAAACACACACATGTATGGAAATCGTGGCATTTTTCGCAGAGAGCTGATCAAGCAGCTCGCGACAAATAGTCTACAGAGGTACGACCTCTTTATAACGCGATCGTTGGAGTCCATAAAATACCATTAAAAAAATATGGGTCGCGCTAAATCGCGTTTCAGTTTACTGAATTGCCATCGAATTAAAGCTACATAGTCCGATGAAAGCACCACATTATCCTCAACTGAAGCAATATTCTAGATATTATTCTACATATCTAATTTAGATTCTGGTGCATTTATTGAGCATTTGTTGAGCATTTGTTGCTGCATTGAAGGGAGCATTAAGTTATTTTTTTTGTTTAATTGACAGAAACTATTAACCATAGGACTATGCAACTTTAACAAATGTCCAGATGTCGATTGCGTTATACCCGAATTCGCGTTAAATCGGGGCGCGTAAAATCGGAGTTTCACTGTATTAGAGTCTAGCACAAAAGAGGGAACGACCTTGTGTGGTGTCACGTGATTGTCACTGAGGGACTTTCGTGGACCCTGATTTATGTGTGTGACTTTTTATGTAGACAAGCATGCCGCCCCCGCGCCCCAACCCCACCCCCACACATCCTGGATACGGCGTAGAGGGAACTTAAGCCCCAGTCACATTACGACTTGTGACCACTGGCGACCATTTTGTGACAACTTTGTGACCACTTTGCGACCATTTTGCAACCATATTGCGACCATTTTTGCGACCACTTTGCGACCTTTTTTAGGACCAGTTTGCAACCAAAATGCTGATTGGTAACCGACTGGTTACCGACTGCTCACCGACTGCGCTAAAAGTGGTCGGCGACCTCCTTGCGATAATGTTAGTCATAGGAGGTTCTTGGTGTAGCATCTGCAACCGACTTGCGACCAAAATGGTCGCGCGGAGTTCGCCGGGCGATCGATTCCTTGCCTGAGGGTTCAGTGCAGACTGAGAGAGGTCAGTGCAGACTGAGAGAGTTCAGTGCAGACTGAGAGAGTTCAGGGCAGACTGAGGGTTGGGAAGGGGGAGAGGTGGGGTGCGGGGAAGGCGGGACCGGGCGAGGGGAGAGGTGCGAGAAGGGAGGAGTGGGGAGGGGTGGTGTGGGGGAAGGAGTGGTATTGTGAATACAAAGCTTGACAGAAAAAGAAATGTGTTTCGGTTTCAAAGTAAGTGCATGAGCAGTGAGATACAAGCTTGCTGAAAAAAAGACCCCTTTTTTTTAAAGTGGTGGGTTCAACTTGTTGGGCATTCTCTGGTTACAGTAACTGTTGGTTATCGTGCACTGTATATCTCACGCCTCAACCCACAAACCTAACCCCTCACCCCTCACCCCTCACCCCCTCACCCCTCACCCCTCACACCACAGAGACACACTGATACACACAGAGACACACACACAGCAACCGAGACACAAAGACACAGATAAACACACACAGACACACACAGAGACAAAGAGACATACACATAGACACAGAGACACAACACAGAGACACACTCACAGAGACACACACAGAGACACACACACACATACACACACAGACACACACAGACACACACAGACACACACACACACAGACACACACAGACACACACACAGAGACACACACACATAGAGACACACAGAGACAGAGTCATACACACAGAAACACACACACAGATACACACACAGAGACACACACACAGAAACACAGAGACACACACACAGAGACACACACAGACACAGAGACACACACACATAGAGACACACACAGAGACACATAGTCACACACAGAGACACACACAGAGACACACACACAGAGACACAGAGACACAGAGACACAGACACACACATAGAGACACACACAGAGACACAGAGTCACACACACACAGACACACACACACAGACACTGTCGTCCCGCTGTTGTGCCGTCTGTCGTCCCGATGTCGTCGGGCTGTCGTCCGGATGTCGTCCGATTGTCGTCACCCCCTTGTCGTCGTAGTGTGACTGCTACATTACATGGTTTGTTGCTTAAGTTGGTGGGTGGGTGGGGTTGTGGGGGTGGGGTTGGGGTTGGCTGGGGGGTGTTTCGTTGAGTATGCCACCCACTGCTATACTAGTGTGGCGTCTGACCTTGTCATTGCAAGCAGACTCTGCTGTGTGTTGTCTTGGTGTAGGTTGCCTGGCAACTGGCTTTGACAGTTTTGCTTGCTCCGGCCTTACAAATTTCATCTTAGTATTCAACTCAGTTACAGACTAGTTTGGCCTTGGGAATATCACTCGCCGTGGTTCTTTAAGTGGTTGGTAGTTGTTTGGGGGGGGGGGGTTCTACTTTTTTTTTCTTTTCATTTAGTGGTTAGTTTTGTTGGTGATTTTTGTTCAGGGATTTTGTGTCTTTTTCTTTTCATTTAGTGGTTAGTTTTTTGGTGATTTTTGGTCAGGGATTTTGTTTTTATTCTTTTTATTTAGTGGTTAGGTTTTTTTTGTTTTCTTTGTTAAGACCACCTGCTTAGACATATGATTGTAAATGTAAATGAAGTAATTTAATCTTTAACAAAAAACTCGTTTCGAAGTATTAATATGTTGAATTATGGTTTGATACAATTTAAAGCAACACTGATGGCAAGACGCACCCCTTAAGGGGAAATTGCTATATTTGTGTTCAAACATGTTATATTGGTATTCTACTACCATGTTTTTTAATGAAAAACAATGTTAGTAAATGTGCATTTAAACAAAAAAGAATTTATTGAAAAGGGCATCTTGCCCCATCGTTTTATCTCAGTGTACATGAACTGAAAACTTTAACTTTTATCAAATAAGAAACATGCACTTTAATAAAACACTTAGCATGTTCTTGTATCAAATAAGTATATGTGGGCCTTTTTTTGTTTAAATTGGACACCAAAGTCTGACTAAAAATGAAAAGAGGGAAAAAGAAATATCAGAAAATATTCCAAATAATATCATAATCCATGTTCATATGAAAGATTACCTGTTGAAACAAAATAGTTCCATTTTTTATTTTGATCTCATACAAATTGAGCAACAAATCTCATCACTCATTTAATATGGGCGTCTTTCCCCACACGAAAGAGGGGCATCTTTCCCCACCCTATACATGAAGCACAAAACTGTCCATATTTCTTGGCACACATGTTATCGCCAACATGTTTCAACACTAATTTAAAGTAAATTGATTAATGATGCACATTTAATCAATTACTCATTCATACACACTATCTTAGCATTTTTCACAACAACATTTACTGCTTCAAATATTTACATAAAATAACTAACAACATAAAATGCATATATTTGATTCACCGTTGATGTGTTGTGCATGTGGTTTTGTACAGTGGTATATTACTAAGTAGCAGCATTATATTCCAGCAGTGAAAACCATCAGGGTGTTAATAGTGACTGAGTAAATGGCAGGGGGCGTCTTACCCCGAGGGGGCGTCTTGCCCCACCCTACCCTAACTGTTCACCAGCTTCAAGTGGAGACACAAACCAAAAGGACTGGACGCGATGGCCGAATCGGTAAGAGCGCTGGCTGGCTGCCCAGTCATGGGTTTGAACCCTGACCGAGTCAAACCAATGACTTACAAAATGTATGTCACTGCCTAACCTGGCGCTCGACATTAAAGCCCTGGTCACATACACGGTAGTGAACGTAGTTGAATGTAGTTGAACGTAGGATAGATTAATGTGGGTCAAACGTGGTGTAAGTACTTTAAACTACGGTGAAAAATGTTAAGGTACAGCAGGTTTTGGTACAGATAAATATGTTACGGCATGGATGCCAGTACGTTCAATGTACGTTAGCCTCCACTACGGTCAACTACATTCAACTACATCCAAGTACGCTAAAGTATGCTAGAGTATGCTAGAGTATGCTAGAGTATGCTAGAGTATGCTAGAGTATGCTAGACTATGCTAGAGTATGCCAGATTACATTACGAGTACGGAGGAGACTTTGCCATAGTATGTTAGCCTCTAATGTAGCACTCTTTTGAACATGTCTAAACATTAAATCAGAACTCACGGCTCACCCACATTATTACCAAGTTAGCATGATGGAGAAGTATGGATATCGGTATGTTGAACTATGTTCAACTACATTAAAACAATGTTGAACTATGTTAGCCTCCACTACGTTCAACTACGTCCACTAACGTGTAATGTGAACGGGCCTTAATACGATAGGGCGAAGGTTGGTTTGCTCAAGTGGGATATTCGGTCATGGTGCCTGGTGGCCAGGTCTCCCCTCTGGGGTAGCACTATAACGTTATCATGAGTGCGCACTGCTGTCACAAGTCGGTACCCGTCCTGATTATGACCTTAGATGTTGCTTGGATGTAAAACCCCAACAAACACAAACACAAACTGAAAGCGATTCATCATCACTTACCCTTCCATCCAGTGATGTAACGGTAAATGGTTCAGTGTCAAACTGATTGGTTTGTTCCATATTTATCAAGTATCATTTACGGCATGAAAGCCTCTGTCACACATCACCGGATTGAGCAACGGACAGAATTGCCTAGTCCAGTGGTGATAAATATCAAAATGATTTCAAAATGTGTCAAAATGTGGCGCTATCGAGTCAATGGCCTCTGGACGAACGGACATGAAACGGACATGAAACGGACATGAAACGGACATGAAACGGACATGAACGGATAGCCAATGGACGAAACAAACTCAAACTGGACAAGAACCATAGACGTCAGTCCGGCGGCATCAGTTCCTAGTTTTGTGCATGTTCAAAACTTATACGGACACAAAATGGACATTGTTCGTTTTCTGTCCGTTTCCCCCAATGCGGTGAGGTGTGGTGACAGTCGCTTAAAGACTAAAGTCTCAGTGGCAGCGAAATCGATCTGACCTGGTTGCCAATTGAAACCCTGGCCGTCCCTGACCTTTATTTGCGGGAGGTTTCCTATATCATGAGGTCACACAGCGTCGCCTCCTGTGCCCATGTTATTATACCTCTCCTCTCTGACCACCTATCGAGGCACTTACCCGTACGGCGCCATGTGGCGGCTATTAACAAACACTCAGTGAACAGTTGCTATGGTGACTGACCTGTCAATCACTAACTCAACCAGAATGAATAGCTGGCTAAAGCTAAGATTCCTTATATGTGGTATGCGTCATGCGAATGCGAATGCGAATGTGGCATGCAGCATGCGAATGGGTTTGATTCCACCCACGCGGCATGTGGCATGCGGCATGCAGTGATTTGGTTTGATTTTTACACAGTAACAACTTTAAAAAGTCCATATTTTCTTTAATATTAGAGCGATTTTCACAAATGAAGTGTCATTTTATTTCAAATTCAATATACTAACAGGTGAAATCCATTAAATGAAGCGCAAAACTATATTTGAAAATCACTGAATGTTGTATATGCGGAGTAGATACCCAACGTGATACAGGAACCCCCCCCCCCCCCCACTGTTAAGTGAAACCCCACATCGTGATGTTATCAGGCTTTTCCCCTTGCGTTTCTCCATTCGCATGCCACACCGATCGGTCCATGGACCGATTCAGTTGCCGCATTTGCATTCGCATTCACATTCGCATATGCATTCGCATTCGGAGGTATGGAAGCACCGTTATTCAGTTATATGCTTTTTGATTTGTTTGCCGCATTCGCATGCCGCATACCGTGTATAAGGAAACTTAGCTTAATGCTAGGATACATTGGGAAGGCTGGCAACAATTTGTTGGGGACCGGATGCGGTGGACGGATCCGTAGAGCGCAGGATTCGCGTGCGGAAGGTCGGGATTTCAAATCCAAGCCGAGTAAAAGCAATTACTTAAAAAATCATGCTTGTAGCTGCCTAGCATTAACTGGTGCTTGACATTACTAGGACAGGTTAGCATAGTATCAGGATAATCTGACTGTTTGGGATAGCGGATCATGGTGCCGGTGACCTGGTCTCCCAGTGAGGCAGCACTATAAAGTTGAGATGAGTGTGTACCGTCACAAGTCGGTACCCGTCCTGGTGTGACCTTAGGTGTTGCTAGGACGTAAAACAACAAACAAGCAATTTGTTGGGTCTGAAGTCCAGGTGGTAAATCTCAGCTTCTGCCATGGGTTCTTTGTATGGTTTGGGTCTGGCCTTTGATTAGTTTACAAGGAAACAGTTTGTCTGTTGGGGTTTTACATCCTAGCAACTAACATCTAAGGTCATATCAGGACGGGTACAGACTTGTTTGACAGTGCGCTCTCATGGCGACTTTGTAGTGATGTCCCATTAGCCGTATAACAAGCTAAGCTAGCGCACCATAATATATTACTTTTTGTAAGATTAACAATATATTTTGCGAGCCTGTAGTGAAAAGTGCATGTGATATCGTGGTAAATGAACTCTGAAAAAAAGGCATGGGGGGGGGGGGGGGGGGGAGCCTATGAGATCGTCTTGCAGTTATTTAGACAGAGCGTAGCGTGACAATGATAGTTTTTTTTCCATTTTATTCGGATAATGAATGGGTGAGAACTGAGACTCTTTGTTTCAGATATACCACCCAAACATGCACTGTTAGATATATATATATATATATATATATATATATATATATATATTTAATTATACAGTAAAACCTCTCTAAATCGACCGACCATGGGACCGACTTTAAACGGTCCATTTAGGGATATGGTCGGTCTAGGGAGGTTTTACTATCGCTATGGTATTGTATGGGTGAGTGATTGGAACCCAAATAAAGCGGTCGATATAGGGGAGTGGTCGATCTGTAGACGTGGTCGGTTAGAGAGGTTTTACTGTATATTTATACAGTAAAACGTCTCTAACGGAGCGATAGATATAGGGGAGTGGTCGATCTGTGGAGGTGGTCGGTTAGAGAGGCTTTACTGTATATAAATATATATGGTACATTAATTGATTAAGCAGGGTAAATTTCAATCGCGTACAATTGTCCTTCCTCATTCTACTGCTCCTTGCCCTACCAACAGGCTAGGTTGCGACAAGTATCAATTCTTAAGTCATTTGTTTGACTCGATCAGGGTTAAAAAAAAACACGGCCTACCAATATGGGAGGCAGGCGCTCAGCTCTTTCAGCTATCTCATCTGGTCTGGTATAATCACATTTGGTTCTTTTCGTTTTAACCAATTCAATACCAATTTAACCAATTCGTTTTAACCAATTCTGCATATCTAACTTAAATAATGATACAATTATTAAGCAATTGCTACCACATAGAAAGGAAAAGTGAATCAACGTAATAGAACCTGTTACTGCAGAAGCCTATGGTGTCAGAGTTTTGGCGTGCTTGCCAGAATTAATTTGACATGGTTGCACTTCAAATATCTAAAAAAAAAGTTAGCCATTTAAAATAAAAGTTACTTGAAACTAAAGTAAGGTATATTATAGCAACCAATTGAATATCTTTATCTGAGAAAAATTACAGAAACTCTAAAACCATCGGACTATGCAACTTCAAGAAACCCCCACAAGTTGCAGCTAATAATAATTCCAGGAGAGAGAACAAAGCTGTCTTCTATGTTCATTATTCACTATTCTTGTCAGGTCATCTCAATTTCGTTGAAACTTTGCCTGAGACTATATTTAAACAACGATGCACCTGTTGGGGTGATAAGTTCACAAAGGACTGGTGTATATATATGTGTGTGTGGGAGGGGGGGGGGTGGACGGAGGGGGGGTTGGTTGTTGGAGTTTTACATCCAGGCAACATCTAAAGTCATATCAGGAGGGGTACCGACTTGTGACAGTATGTACTCATGGCGACTTTATAGTGCTGCCCCACTGGGAGACCAGGCTGCCAGCACCATAACCTGATATCCCACTAAAGCACATTACCCTGACACCGAGCCAGCCAGTCCTTGCCCTATCCTAATAATGCAGAGCACCTGGCTAGGAAGCGACAAGTATCAATTGTTAAGTCATTGGTTTGACTCCACCAGGGTTCGAACCCATGGGTTCGAATCCCACGATCTACCAAAGCTAGAGACGGACGCTCAACTCATTCGGCCATCCGTCTGGTCGTGTGGGAGGGGGGGGGGGGGGGGGGGGGGGTCTTGCATGGACAGGCTTCAATGTCATCTAGGGTTCAAATAAGGTAATGTGGGAATTAGAGCATGAAGGAGGACCCGTATTTCAGGGGGCAATTAAGTTATGAAGCTCAAGGATGTAAGTAATACTATATGGGTCTTTCTCAGAAACTGTGTGCCATATATTTTATTTCCATGTTACGTTGTGAATGATTAAGTCTTTTTTTTGGAGTGGGATAGCAAAATCAAATAGTTATTGTTGCTTTTGTGTATTAATAAGTATGTTATCAAATGAAAGGTTATTTGATATTAAAGTTGCCTAATCCGATGGTTTGAGTGTCTACCATACTTGGACATAATTATATTAGGTCGTTATATAATTATATACTTTCTTCTTTTTTGTTCTTCTTCTTTTTTTGGAGACTGTATTTATACTGTCCATAGCATATAAGCCCGGGTACCCAGGCTTGTTTCCATGCTGGCCAGTTGTAGTGTTGGTGTTATCTTACCACACAGTAGCTGCAATTCAGTAGCAGATAGATAATTGGTTGGTATGGTTAGTAGCCTATGCTAGTTTTTCTGGATTTTCTTGGCATATATGTATTATTTTATTTTGTTCTACTCTTATTACTAGACTAGCCTACTCCTATTTACATATCATACGCTTGTATGTAGCTGTGTGGTGTGTTATCTGGCTACTTTTGGCATGATTACCTTCCATTGGGCGTCCCGCTGGTGGGCCGTGATATATCACATGCCCTTTACTTTACTTTAGTTTGAAATAACAATTATATACCGAGAAACGCCATCTGGGTTGAAATGAGAAAAAAAATGACTACCAGGTTTGAGCTGAGGTTGCAATCAATCCGATTATCAAATACATTTGTTCATGGAAGATGCCCACATCCCCTATAAAATGGCGGTTACAGTGTGCAAGGGTGGAGGCGGCACCATCGGAGCTGGGGTTGGAGAGGCTGGAGCAGTAGATGACTATGAAAAACTCCCAGAGTCCCTGGAGTTGAGTGAGTGATCAGGGAAAGGAGGGATATTCCGAGTTATTATACTTGTAATATTCTTATACAGCATATATCTATGTGATAGTGCATTTAAATTTGCAAAAGCGATACCAGTAATAATACGTAATTCTAGAAGACATGTGATTTGAAACTCGATTTCAAGAATGTTGGTGATCGCTGGAAGTACAAACAAAATGCTACAATTTGGCAAATATCGCCTAATGTATGCCTGACTTTGCTAATCAGCTTTGATACTTTGTTTCTATTGCATTGTTGCAAAATCGATGACCTAATTTATTTGAATTCCCTTTGCTTACTGGTTGATGATTGGTTGGTTGGTTGGTTACTGGAGTTTGACATCCTGCCAACATCTATGGTCATTTCAGGACGGGTATAGTGACTTGTGACAATGTACACTCATGGCAAATTGGTAGTGCTGCCCCACTGGGAAATCAGGACACTGGCACCATGTCCCGATATATCCTGACATTATCCTGACATTGAGCTAACCAGTCATTTCCCTATCCTATTAATTGTCGAGCACCAGGCTAGGAAGTGACAAGTATCAATCTTAAAGTCATTGGTTTGACTCGACCGGGAACCGAACTCCAGACCTTCCGCACGCGAGGCCTGAGCTCTAACGACTAGGCCACCACGCCCAGTCCCTTGATGCATGGTGCTTGCAGGTGGTGGGGAGAGGGTTGCGATAGAGGGCATGCTATTATTACTATCTTTCCATTGGCGGCCATTTTGACCCAGTTAATAAAGTCAGTAACTGTGCAGTTGCGCAATATGTTCAAAATTTAGTCAGTCCCCAAAAAAACGTAAAAGAACTGGCACTCCTCTGTCACGTCGGGTTTATTATTCTGCAGGCTTTTATGCCAAATATCTCCAAAATTATGAGAGAGAGAAAAAAAGTTCTGCCAAATCAACAGTAGAATAGTCAATAACGATCAGATTAATATGTATCGAAACAAACTTGCCAGAAATTTGAAGCATCAGATCGTGCAACTTTATGATTGGTTAATGACGTCCAGATTATACAACTGTAATTGTGGTTTGGTGATGCGTTAATGATGTCTATCTATTTGCTGTGTCTTGTAGATCCCGTTCACCAGATTATACAACTGTAATTGTGGTTTGATGATGTGTTAACGATGTCTATCTATTTGCTGTGTCTTGTAGATCCCGTTAACCAGATTATACAACTGTAATTGTGGTTTAATGATGCGTTAATGATGTCTATCTATTTGCTGTGTCTTGTAGATCCCTTTCACCAGATTATACAACTGTAATTGTGGTTTGATGATGTGTTAACGATGTCTATCTATTTGCTGTGTCTTGTAGATCCTGTTCACCAGATTATACAACTGTAATTGTGGTTTGATGATGTGTTAACGATGTCTATCTATTTGCTGTGTCTTGTAGATCCCGTTCACCAGATTATACAACTGTAATTGTGGTTTGATGATGTGTTAATGATGTCTATCTATTTGCTGTGTCTTGTAGATCCCCTTCACCAGATTATACAACTGTAATTGTGGTTTGACGATGCGCTAACAATGTCTGTCTGTTTGTGGTGTCTTCCAGATTCCATTCACCGGTTCAGGAATGAATCCTGCACGTAGCTTTGGACCTGCCCTCATCACCGGCAAATGGGACGACCACTGGGTGAGTACCTCATTATATATGTATATACATATGTAGGAGGCTGCACTGACCTCTCAGGCAAGTAACCACATAGACAGGTAGGCATGGGTAGTGTGTTGATATCAGGGAGCCTAGGTGGTGTAATGGTTAGCACACTAGCCCGGAATACAAAGAGATGTAGGTTCGAGTCTCGCTCTAGGTGCAATATTTCCCATTTTCATCACCCCCATGACACTGGTTGTTGTGACCAGGATCCTGTACAAGCCATGCGCTGTATGGTTGTTGAACCTACCCTGTGTATGTATGTGTAAGTGCATTGCCTGTATGTATGTAATTGTAAGCATTAAATGACCATTTAAAAGACTTACAATTCCAGGGGGACGAGTGTAGTAGGCTGCACTGACCTCTCAGGCAAGTAACCACATAGACAGGTAGGCATGGGTAATGTGTTGATATCAGGGAGCCTAGGTGGTGTAATGGTTAGCACACTGGCCCAGAATGCAAAGAGATGTAGGTTCGAGTCCCGCTCTAGGCGCAATATTTCCCATTTTCATCACCCTCATGACACATATATATTAGTATGTTACATATATATAATAAATACCATATATACCTTGACACTGAGTGAGTGCTGCATATATGCATACATTATATATGACACTGGGTTTGTACCATATACACCATATATACCATGTATATATGATATCATCATCATCATGCTGTCAGTTGCGATGCGACAAAGACTGCTTTCATTACTTTACTGCCTATCTCCATTTAGCTCTCTGCTGTGAGAGTGATATCCATGAGTCGTATCATGAAAGCTGCCTGCAAAAGTGTTGAAGTGCTGCTGGCTTTTGCAAGTTACCAGCGGCACTTTCTCGGGGAGCAAATAGAGGTTTCACACCGGCAAGAACATGTCCAGACAGGCGCAAAACTATTTGTCCCTGCAGTGGCTGGTCGGGAGATGTTGGAGTTCCATACATCAACCGCCCTTAATGCTGCCACAGTGACATGGTTTTCTGTTTAGGGTTTGCTCCCTTAGCCTTCAGTTCTGTCAAGAACCTGTACCACAAGGCAGTGGTTTACAACTCTGCAGGGCAGGGGCGTCAAACTCCGTGAGGTATTGCATTACCTGCAATACCTGCATACCATGCATATATATGAGATATGTACCCTATATATGTTATATATGACACAGAGTGAGTACCATATACTTATATACCATATATATAACAATATATAACATATGCATGAGACTTTGAGGGTATCACATATGTATACCATATGTATTCTATACATATATGACACTGGGTGACTACCATATATACCATATAAGCTGTATAAGAATTATACGAGTATAATAACCCGGAATATTGCTCCTCTCCCTCATCGATTACCTGGCCCCCGGGACTGTTGGAGCCTGTCATAGTCATCTACTACTCCAGTCTCCCCCACCTCAGCTGATATCATATCATATATGTGACGCTGGGTGAGTACTATATACACCATAACTATTTTGTAGAAACTACCCACTCGTCGTGTTCACCAGTTTATAGAGTCTAATGCTCGGATCTGTGGCTGTGTCTGTAGGCTATGAGGAAAACAATACAGACAAACAGAAAGGAAGAGAGTAAAGTGTAAGAGAGAGAGTCCAGCCCTCTGGTTTATTGTTATATAGTTACATGGGTTCATGGTAGAGTATCATACCACCTCCTTCCACCAGTGGGAATCGAGCATTCCTGGTCTCACCAATAGGAATCCAGCATTCCTGGTCTCTATGGATACCAGTGGTCTGCCCACCACCAGTAGCTGTATGGCCCCTTGGCCACCACCAACCTTGACCTTTTGAGTGTGGTGACCCCTACCCCAGCAGAAGGGCTAGGCCCTGAGTGCAATCACACCCAGACCTGCCAGCACCACTATGTACATTTACATCCCACTCAGGCACCACCAATATATATATATATAAACAGTGCCAATGACTGTGATAGTGAGAGTGAGAGTGAGGGTGACAGTGCCAGTTGTAGTGACAGTAATAGTGAGAGTGACAGTGATAGTGACAGTGGACAGTGCTAGTAAAAGTGATTGTGACAGTGATAGTGATAGTGACAATGACATTGATAGTAAAAGTGATAATGACAGTGACAATGAAACTGATAGTAACAGTGAATGTTTGCTTTGCGTGTTGTTGTTCTACATCCTAGCAACATCTAAGGCCATATTAGAATAGGACATTTCTTCTTTTGGGGGGGGGGGGGTGGTGGTGGTGGTGGTGGGGGGTGGTGGTGGTGGTGGTGGAGGGGGGCGATCCCATGTCTGCGACTAGGCTCTTCTCCTAAATGTCTGCGATTGTACAGGTAGATAAGGGGGTCATCGAAAGTGTTCGAAATGTTTGCAGTCATGCAAAGACTACCACTTTTCCATCGATCGGATGACCCCCACCTTCACAGGTGGACACGCTACTGCGTGAGCTACATCCCGCTCTCAGCATTGAAACATCAATAATCAATCAATCAACCAATGCTAAGTACCCAAACTTACCAACTTCACGATCGCCTGTCGGGTATTAATGCTTGGGTAGCTGAGCTATAAGTGACCCATACTCACTTCCCCCATGCGAAATAAACATATATAAAAAACACTTGAGATTTTTATATCGATTTCCAATTCCTAACTTTGTACTGGTAGGTCATACTTTATAATATTCTTTTTTTTTAATATTCAACATTTGAAATAGCAAATTCTAGCAATGTTTTAAAGTTGCATAATCCGTTGGCTTTAAATAGTTTTGTATATGATGGCGTTAATTATATCAGGTTTGCCCATTGCATACCGGACATAGAAACACAAGCATAATTCAACCAACGCAAGACAAGTACAGTATAAAGTGGCATTTATTCTTACTATTTCGTTGTTACATTTAAGCCATGAGATGTTTGATTTATTAAGATTTCGAGGATTTCAGGCACGTAGCCCTATGAATGTCACTTGTAGTTTGGGTGGGTGGGACAGCAAATCCAAGGAGAGAACACGTCCTATCGATCGAAATGCTCTGGTCGAAGTGTCTATAATGAAACTGGGTCGCATCTTGTTATGCAAATTTACAGAAGATGGCGCCACAGTTGGAGCATTATTAGTTAAGAAAGACATTATAGATGGCGCCAGTAGTGCCTCATATTAAGTATGTACTTTTTCTTGTGGGTTAAATTACCAATGTTGAAATCAACATTCACAATGTTGGGGCACACACATTTGTTGTTATTTCACTGCCAGCATAAATCTCAACTTTCAGGCCTGTTGGGGTAGCATTTCTTAAAGCTGCATAGTCCAATAAAGCATCACATTTTCAAAACCAAAACAATTATCTAGATTGTATTCTACATATCCAACCTAGATACTGCTGCACTTATTAAGCACGTGTTGCCACACGGAAGGGAATACTGCATCAATTTAACAGAACCTGTTACTGCAGAAGTTTCTTTGCTGTTCAGCGATGAAAACAAGCCACAATGCGACTTACTCGTAAATAAACCATCACACACACACAAAAGAAGAAATAAAAAAGCCTATGTTGTCATAGTTTTGGCGTGCTTGCCGAAACTAATTTGACAGGTTAACACTTCAAATATCTCAAAAGTTGACCATTTAAAACAAAAGTTACTTCAAACTAAAGTGAAGTAGATTATAACAATCAATGTAATATATTTATCTCAGAAAAATGAGAGAAACTCAAGACTATCGCACTGCAACTTTAACCTTTTGACTCTGGCTCAGAGGCCAGGGATTATCAATCTATCAGTGACACAAGCCATGGGGAGTTACATTTAAAATGGTGAAGTTAGTTACTACTTTGAGGGCAGATGACATAATAAAATAGGCATGAGATTTGACCTGGTAAATGGTGTTTGTTC
Source organism: Branchipolynoe longqiensis (assembly GCA_030323885.1). NCBI lineage: Eukaryota > Metazoa > Annelida > Polychaeta > Phyllodocida > Polynoidae > Branchipolynoe > Branchipolynoe longqiensis. The sequence continues at coordinate 27,748,064 of CM059194.1, forward strand.
ATTGCCTTAAAGTGTTTTATCAATTTGAGCCATCAAAGTATCTGTTTTTTGGAATCTTAAATTATATCAATCTGTTATTTTTCTTCTTAATTGTCCATCGGTGGAGACGACGACAGCAATTCATCATTTGTTGTGAACTCATCATGAAGGAGATGATCTTTTTTCTGCTGATGCTTTTGCTTAGCTTGAGATGTACGATCAGTTTCAAACTGTGTTGTACCTTTGGGAATAAAAGCACACCATGAACTACTGTCCTTGGCCACTATTTCCCAGGTCGTAGCAATGACATTGCATTTCTTCAGGTTGTATTTACGGCAGTCCTTGAACCTTTTTCTTCTGACAACCTGGATTTATGTGTCCTTTTACAAGTTCACAGTGCAAGAGAGCTTTTGGTATTCGAACCTCATCCATGTTGACTACATGGTGAGTGCACACTTCCACAAGTTAGTAGCTGTCCTGGTGAGACCTTAGATGTTACAAACAATCACAAATATGGTACTGTGTTCTTATGCTGAATCCACAGCACAAAAAATAGAGAAAGTGCAAGTAACTAAGTTAGCTTGCGTGTTACACTCCCCATAAACAACCCAGTCTGTCTAGCACGCATCACCACACCCCCACCCGACGCATTCTCTGTCGTATTTATATCAATTTTCTACATAATTTGTATTTGCGTTTCGGGCTGAAAGACCAGCACGCTAGCGTCGACAATGTCTGCATTCAAGAGAATAAAAACAGTTGATTAGAAAACAACAGCAACAGAAATTGATGGATTTTAGTGAAGAAAGAAAGACAGAAAAAAAGTAAGTAAATAAGAAAGTAAGTAAGCAGGTAAGGAAGAAAGAAACAAAGAAATAAACAAAGGAGAAAGAATAGAAAGAAAGGTAGAAAGATACAAACAAACAAACAAAGAGACGAAAGAAAGAGACGAAAGAGAGAAAGAAAGAGAGAAAGAAACAAAAAAGAAAGGAAGAAAAAGAGAAGGAAAGAAAGAAAGACAGAAAGAAAGAGGGAAAGAAACAAAAGAGAAAGAAAGAAAAAGAGAAAGAAAGAAAGAGAAAGAAAGAAAGAAAGAGAAAGAAAGAAATAGAAAGATAGGTAGCCTAAATCTCCCCCTCTGTCCTCTCTGTCCCTCTGTCCACTGTTCTGGTCTGTGGCATCTAGTTGGCCAGGGCGGAACCCTGTATCAAGAACCACAGCTGTGCATGTTGTATTGTCTTACCAGCAGGCCAGGTTTAACCGTCACTCACCGTCAGGCCATGTTTAACATGGCATACAACATTCTAGTCAGTCACCAGGTGGTGAAGAGGAGAGGGGAACGTGGAGGGGGAAAAGAGGGAGTGTGTGAGGAGGGGGAGAGGAGAGGGGGGATGGGAGGGGATGAGGGGCGGGAAGTGTGTGGGAGGGGAGGAGAAAGAGGAAGAAACGGGAGGGGGGGATATGGCATGATAGGAAAAAGAGTAAAGAGGAGAGTGGAGGAAAAGTGTGTGGGGAGGGAAGGGGGAAGGGAGAGGGTAGTGGAATGTGGAAAGGGGGAGGGAAGGAGGGAGGAGAGGGAAGGGGGAAGTGAGGGGGGACAGAGAGCGGGGAATGGGGAGGGGGAAGGGGAGGGAGGAGAGGGGAGGGAGAAGTGTGGGGAAGGGAGAGCAGGGAAGGGGGGAGGGGGGAAGGGGAGGTGAGGGAGGAGAGGGGAGCGGGAAGTGAGGGGGGACGAAGAGCGGGAAGGGGGGAGGGAGGGGGGATATGGTCAGTATCCTTCCTAATATGACCTTAGAGTGCTGCTAGAACCAAAGACCCCACAATAAACTGACCCCTACTGGAAACCGGCTTAAATCTAAACCCCAATCAAAAATTCATAGCTATAGTGATGGATCAGTACCCTTCCTGATATGACCTTAGAGTGTTCTAGAACCAAAGACCCCACAATAAACTGACCCCTACTGGAAACCGGCTTAAATCTAAGCCCCAATCAAAAATTCATAGCTATGGTGATGGATCAGTACCCTTCCTGATATGACCTTAGAGTGTTCTGGAACCTAAGACCCCACAATAAACTGACCCCTACTGGAAACGTGCTTAAATATTATACCCCAATCAAAGATTTCTAGTTACGGCTATGGATCAGTACCCTTCCTGATATGACCTTAGAGTGTTGCTAGAACCTAAGACCCCACGATAAACAGACCCCTATACCGGAAGTGGCTTTAAATCTCAGCTCATGCCACTGATGTCGGCGTGCCTGATACCCATACATAGGCCAGTTCCCGGGGGGAGGGTGAAAGGGAGGGCGGAGGGGACGGTGGTTGGGGAGGAGTGGGAGTGGGGTGGGGGAGGAGGAGTGGGGGGAGGGGATGAGGAAGTGGAGGGGGAGGTTGGCTGAGGTTCTTACATCAGCAGTGTTGTGGCTACCCGTAAACCAACCGTACACACAAACACGCCACGCAGCCATCCACCCCCGGTGTAAAGGTGTAATATTGTCCCCCATAAAATGTGGCCCTTCCCTCCCCCTCTCCCCATTGACCAGGCGCGGTGGACGAATTGGTAGAGCACAGGCCTAGCGTGCGGGAGATTGGGAGATCGGGAATTTGGTTTGCGGTCGAGTCAAATCAATGACTTATAAAATTGATACTTGTCACTTCCTAGCCTGGCACTCGTCATTAATAGGATAAGGCAAGGACAGGATAATGTGCTTGAGTGGGATACAAGGTCATGATGCTGGCAGCCTGATTTCCCAGTTATAATACTGGGTTGTTATAATACAGGTATGTTATAATACTGGTATGTTATTATAATGGTATGTTATAATACTGGTATGTTATAATACTGATATGTTATAATATTGGTATTATATAATACCAGTATGTTATAATAATGATATGTTATAATACTGGTATGTTATAATACCGGTATGTTATAATACTGGTATGTTATAATACTGGTATGTTATAATACTGGTATTTTATAATACCAGTATGTTATAATACCGGTATGTTATAATAGTGGTACGTTATAATACTGGTATGTTATAATACTGGTATGGTATAATGTATGTGTTCTATAATAGTAATACCAGTGTGTTATAATACTGGTATGTTACCATACCGGTACGTTATAATACTGATATGTTATACTACGGGTATGTTATATTACCAGTATGTTATAATACTGGTATGTTATAATACTGGTATGTTATAATACTGGTATGTTATAATACCGGTATGTTATAATACCGGTATGTTATAATGCCGGTATGTTATAATACGGGTATGTTATATTACCAGTATGTTATAATACTGGTATGTTATAATACTGTTATGTTATAATACTGGGATGTTATAATACCAGTATGTTATAATACCGGTTTGTTATAACACCGGTATATTGTTACCCCCGTGAGTAGATCTCTACTGGTACAGCATTGGTGGTCGCTAGAGGGGGCAGCAGGAATAAGAAGAGGGGTCAATTTTACCGCGCTACACCGGCCCAGGGATCGACAGTAAAGCCTTGTCGCGTCGAATCGACCCGATCGATCAGCCCCGATGCATGATGGGTAAGCCTACGCTGACCGCGGCTGCTCGTGAGCTGGTTAGCTGGCTTACTGGTTGGCTGGTTAGATGGTTAACTGGTTACCTGGATGCCGAGGCGTTGAAACAGATCAACAATACTGTCGAGGGACATAGCCTGACTGCGGGTTGTTTTACTTTTCAGTTAATTTTTGTTGAGGAGAGCTGTACACACTGATAATCAAAAATCGATGCAAAGAAGAAAAAAAAACATTCAATCCGAAATATTGAACAACCACAAATATAAATGCTGACAATCAGAAATGCATTTTTTTTTTAAAGTTTGGCGCGAATACTGAATTACGGTGGGTGGGCGACCAGTGGAACGCATCTGGCCGCCCAATACATACCCGGGAACGCAGCGTCCCAACCTGCACTGCGGCCTCGGAACGCCCTTATGAACTTGCCATTCTTATACAATGGGGGACTCCACTGTGCCAAAGACCCTATAACACTAAGATGGCTCACTCAGCCTGTACTGTGTAATCAAGAGAACAGTGGGTTTGATCATTTTGATAGCATTGGAGTGTCAGAAGAAACCCTGCTGTCGCTTGGTAGGTGTGTGGTGGGGGTTTACGGATGCGGTGGGGGTGTAGGTATGTGTTTGTTAGTTGTGTAGGTCTGTGGTGGGCGTGTGTGATGGGAGTGTAAGTGTGTGGTGTGTGTGTCATGGGGGTGTAGGTGTGTGTGGTTGAGGTGTAGGTGTGTGTGGTGAGGGTATAGGTGTGTGCTGGCAGGTGTCATGGGGATTTAGGGATGTGGTGGGGGTATAGGCGTGTGGTGGGGGGCTTAGGTGTGTGATGGAGGTTTAGGGCCGTGGTGAGGGTGTAGGTGAGTTGTGGGGGTTTAAGGATGCTAAATATTGTGAGGTCCGCTCTGCAAGACCCCTACAACTTCCTTGGTACTGGCCTTTGCGGATGCCCGCGTTAATGCTGGCCCCTCTCGGGTAGCTTTGATCGACAATCACCCTCCTCTCCTCCGCGTTCTCTTTGGGGCGGGTCATCATCAGGCTCGTCTGGGCCCAGGGTGCTAATAGACCGACCCCCAAATACCGTAAACGCCTTGACGACGGGCCGCCGCAGAGTAGCGCATGCTGAGTCAAGGAACAAGTACACTGGTCCCTCCCTAAAGGTCTTCTATATATGGTCTGATGACGTCATCGGGACCAGTGTATGTGTTCCTCTGTGCATGCGCTACTCTGCGGCGGTGGGTCATCAAGGTTATTATTAACCAATCGCTGTCGTTCACCCAGTTTGTTGCATGGCGAAGTTTGACAAGCTGTTTCCGTTTCCTGGATTTTGGTGATTTCATTTTCAGCCTCTATGAGTGTGGCTATCGTTTATGTATAATATATACACGTGTTAGTCATTAGCCTCCTCTGGGGGGGTCGATATAATAGATAGTTATAGCGGTTCAGCTAGCGATCAAATAGAGACGGATCGATCGTGGTGGGGGTGGGATGGAGTAGTGTGGGTGCATTGGGATGAGGTGGGGTGGGGGTGAGGTGGGTGGGGGTGGATTGGGGTGTGGTGAGGTGAGGTGGTTTGTTTATTTAGTGTTTTACGTCCTAGCAACATCTCAGGTAATATCAGGATGGGTACTGACCTGTGACAGTGCACACCCATGGCGACTTTATAGTGCTGCCCCACTGACACTGAGGTAACCAGTCCTTGCCCTATCCTAATAATGTAGAGCACCTGGCTGGGAAGCCACAAATATCAATTTTTAAGTCATTGGTTTGAGTCGACCAGGGTTCGAACCCACGAACCCATGGGTTCGGATCCCCCGATCTCCCAAAAGAGGAGACAGGCGCTCAACTCATTCCGCTATCCCGTCTGGTCGAGGTGGGGTGGGGGTGGGGTGAGGTGGGGTAGGGAGGGGTGGGGTGGAGTGGGGTAGGATGGAGAGGGCGGGATGAGATGAAGTGGGGTGAGGTGAGGTAGGGTCGGATGGAGTGAGTTGGGGATGGTTTGGGTTGGAGTGAGATGGGATGGTGTGAAGTGGTTGGAGGTGATGTGGGATGGTGTGTGGTGGGATGTGGTGGGGCGGGTGGGCGGGCTGGGGTGGGGTCAGACAAGGCGAGGTGGTGTGGGATGGAGTAGTGTGGGTCGGTTGGGATGGGGTTGGGGTTGGGTGAGGTGGAGTGGGATGAAGTGGTGTGAGGTGGGTGGGGTGAGGTGTGGTGGGGCGGGGTGGGGAGGGGTTCGGTGATGTGGGTGGGGTTGCTAGGGTGTGGTGAATATTAGGTGGGGGGAGGGGGGAGGGCGGATGTGTGGGGAGAGATGAGGTGGGGTGGGGTGGGGTGAGGTGGGGTTGGGTGGGAGGGGAGAGGGGGTCCTGTGGATGGGGTGGGGGTCGGGTGGGCGAGTAGGAGAAGAGGAGGAAAGGGAGGAGTGGAATGGAAGGAGATGAGGTGGAGAAGAAGGAAAAGGAGGAGGAGGAGGGAGCAATGAGGAGGGGAGGCAGAGAAGGAGGAGGCGGGAAGAAGGAAGATGGGGGGGGGGGAGAGGAAGGGAGAGGGGAGGACGGGGGGGAGGAGGTGAGGAGACGAGGGAGGGGGTAATGGAGTGGAGGAGAGAGGGAGAGATGGAAAAGGAAGAAAAGAAAGAAGGACATAGGGAGGAAGAGGTGGAGAGGAAGAGCGAGTGGGTGGAAGAGAAGGGGTAGGAGACCTAGGAGTATGAGAGAGAAGGGGTGGGGTCACGATATCAAATGCCTTCAATGGACATTGTAATTGCTGGGAAAGAGTGTTAGATGTGAATAATTGTATGTAATTTAATTTTAAGTTAGGTGTTGATTTCTACTACATATTCGTTGAACTGGTAATGAAAGTCATCCATTGATCATATGGGATATTACTTACTAGTGCAGGGATGAGCGAGGAAGCAGAAGTGGAAAGAACATAACTTTATTACCATGACAATCGACTCCAGCGGCATATCAGTGTTGCATAATCATTTTGATGGCGTCATCGTGGGTGAAGTCTGACGTGAGCATGAGGTTATGCTAGCAATTAACAGAATCATCGTCAACATATATATATAGTGGGTTTAACAACAACAAAATCTCAAAGGCAATTAATCAATTACATCATCAATCAAGGAGCATCTATAATCAATTTGATCACTAGTAGTCAACGAAATAGAGAAAATAACATAATGAATATAGTAGATATCAACATATAATGAGTAATTAATCATTTTTACATTTCACATTATTGACAGTTAAATGTTTTTGTTTGATTTTTAGTTGGCTTGGTGTTTTGGTTGCAGTGAGTCAACTGGGTTGTGGGTGGGTGAGTTGTTTTTTTTTAGAAGAGATGTTTGGCTGACGGGTGTCGGTGGAAGAGTGAGGTGGTAAGGAAAACATGAGGCAGGAGGAAGAGTTGGTGGTGAGCGAGCATCTGATTGGCTGGGGAGGTAGATGGACGCTGGCAGGAGGAGGTGTGTGATTGACAGGTGGGATTGGCTGCTTCACTAGCTCCCCCCGCCCACAGTAATGACAGCAAATGACCACCTCCGCGATCATTTAGCCCAATTACTACGCACAGAAGTTTGCTTCCATTCTGCCATTGGTCAGGACTGGTTCTGCTGGCTCCACATGGTTGCTCATATGCTTCAGTTGTCGAGGAATTTGAGAAAATAATTTGTATTGTGAAATAATTATCAGTCTGAAATAGCGATAGTCTCTTTTTGTGCCAGTAATTTACCAGCAGACAATATATGTGTCATCTCATTTATTATATGAATATAAATAACGAATAAGATTCTGCCTTTTATTTGTTTACTTCATTCACTATTATAACATCCACCTGTTTACAACACTAACCGTCAAAGTAGAGCACTCTTATTCATTGTTAGGTTTGTTTTTGTGTGTGTTTGTTTAATTAATTACCCCCACCAGCAGCACAACACGTAAACATTGGCTATTGGGGCCAAACAGTCGTTAAACATAAAGAACTAAATAAAGCATATACAAAATGGTCTTACATTTTAAGCAGGTTAAATAGAATGCGGAATGTATATCAAAAGAGCATACAACTGTGGTAAGATCACAAATGGCATATGAAAAATAAAACCCACAATAACTTTTTTCTTTCAAGTTAAAAATGGAAAATAAATTCATGATAAAAACCAGTTTCCCTCAAAAGGTTAATAATGAGTTGGGGATGGAACCAGAATGGCTCCATCACACCCTCATTTCTAAATACATCATTTCTAACTGGCTGTAAGTGAGGACACCTCATGAAATGTTGACGCATTGTCAGGTTACACCGACAGTGCTTACATTGTGGAAGAGGTCCTCTACCAAAAGAAACTCTGCGTAAAATATGTATGACTAATACGGTAGCAACAAATGATAACCTCATCCTGTCATGATTGACGTATGTAGGAGGACGGCCAATCTCCCAAGACTGGCTTCACAGAATGAAGTATATTCTCTCGATATTATTCGATTCATCTTGCCAGTTAGACATGATGCATTTGTCAATGTGAAAACTGAGATCTGTATATGGGATACCCAGATTGGCATGTGACAAATTCCAAAGCAGCCTTGCCAGCCAGATCTGGCTTTTCATTACCCCGGATACCAACATGGCTGGGAACCCAACAGTAGACAAGTGTATTTTTGGAGAATAAAAAGACACATGTCCCCATCCTAATTAAGGGATATTCCAGGTTGATGTATTATAAAGCATCAAGTCGAGAAGGTGAGGATGTAAACATAATTAATTTAGATGAATGTGAATATTGAATTGTTTCCAGGGCATCAAGTTTGAGATTATTTTAATTTATTCGTTAATGTCTGAATCCTTCCAAGGCCGGAAGTTCGAAACCTGCCAAGTCAAAATAATGACTTACCAAATTTATACTTGTCGTTACCTAGTCTGTCGCTCTGCATTACTAGGATAGTGCAAAGACTGGTTAGCTCAGTATCAGGGTAATGTGAATGAGTGGGTAATCGGGTCATGGTGCCTGGAATCCCAGTCGGGCAGAACTATAGTCACCATCCTAATATGACCTTAGATGTTGCCCAACAAATAAACATCAAACAGCTGCATGTATTATGTCCTTTATAATCGACGAGTAACTGTTTATATATATATATATATATATTTTACCTCGGTATATAGCCTCAGGCTAGCCGCAGGCTAGGGAGAGATAAGCACATCCGGGTCCAGCAATTAGCATAAGCAGCTCACGGCGGGAGGACGTTCGCTGAGCTGCTCTGGCAGGATTTAACTACTACAACACTTTAACCAACTGTAAGTATTGCAAAATCGCGATAAACTTCCTAAGGATGGTTTATAGCATCCAAATATGAAAGCTTAGAACTTTCTCAGGTCCGATTTGGACATGTTTTGGGTGTTATAAAAAACACAAGGTTAGAACACTTATGTACAGAACCGAAACCGATACCGCTTGATAGCGCAACCTGTATACAGACAGGCAGAGATGTTAACCCGAGTTGCATCTCCTAAGGAAATTCCTCCGAACCCTAAAAGAGGGTTTTGTTGGGGATGATCCTGGGTTTCTTTTATAGACTCCCCAGAGCGGTTTTTGAGGCGAGCCTCCGAGTTTCGTAATATTTTCTTCAACTTGCTGGCGCAGAATGCCGCGGGTGGGAGAAGTGTACGAAACAGAGAGAGCGGGCGTGCCAATGGCCGCCCCTCCGTTTGGTTGGTTTCACTACCGATAATACCATTAGCTTAACGCCTGTATACAGAACGGTGTAAACACGTTACTCTATACCATACGAATAATACCTCAACCCAGTTTGGGGCTCACTTTGTGACCATGTTGAGACGATACCGGTATTAAGTAACTTTTTTGTTACAGAAACCGATGGCCACCAAGCGCAACAAAGTTCCGCCGGCAGCGGCAGAAGGCCGCGTGCCCTCTGGGTACGATTCGTCGCCGCCACAGACGCGGCCACCGTCCCCACAGCCAGGAGCTGGTCCTTCGGATAAGGATAGCGGAGACGAGGACCTAGAGGACAAGATCGTCAGGCTTATGGAGAAGTACAAACATACGCAACCCGTTATACGGGTTCCCTCTCCTCCTATCCCAGACGACGACTGGGAAGACTTTTCGGATGACGAAACTGAATCAGCATTTGAGGTTCCGAAACTGAAAGTCAAGAGGCTCAAGAGACCCGTGAGTAGCTCAGGTGATTAATTCACCAAAGTCAACAAGAAGCGGGTTAAAAAGACCAAGAAGAACAAAAAGAAGAAGAAGAAGGACTCATAATCTGATGATTCAAATGACTCGTCCACGACGGAGTCTGACTCAGACACCGAAAGAGCGGGTGTCTATGCACGGATAGGGGCAAAAATTTAAAAGAAATGCCCGTTGGCGAAAGCAAAGAGGTTGCGTACCACAACCATGATGCGGGAAACGTTAAAAGGACATTTCCACACATTTAAAACCGCTGAGGTGATCAGTAAGCTGACCGAACAAATCTCAGGAATCAAAGGCGTTCCCGAGTCCATCAGCAAGGAAATGGATGCAGGTATCCAACTCTCGGACGAGAGACGGCGTTACGAGAACGCGTTGTGTACCATCCATAGAGCAGTGCTCAGAGCTCTGACTTCCATAACTCCGGTAGCAAACAGAATGCAAGCCGAGAATAAATTCTCGTCGCTTGCTCGCACCATGGATAAAGGCATTGCGCTGCTTACCGCAGCGTCGAACTTTATGACGTTTCGACGTTTCGAGAACGTCTTTAAGTCGGTGACCACAGATGCTGGCAAAGAAGTTGCCAGGTCTAAGAAAGTTACGGACAATGATGGTAAAGAATACACACTTTACCTCCCACCAAAGCCAGTGCTAGCTAAGCCGCTCGACAAAACCAAAATGTTTGGGGGACAGCTAGCGCACCTCTTCAAAGCAGTGGAGGTAGACACAAAAAGCGCTAAGAACATTGACAGGGGTAAGAAGTTTGACAACCCCGGCAAATTCCGACGCACCCGCTCGGATTTTCGCTTCCGCCGAGGAGGCAGGCCAGGACGCAGAGGTCCATCCTTCGGGTTCAGTCCCAGGGGATGCGGCAGAGGAGAACGACAGACCACGGGGTGGAACGAGAACCGCGGGTACAAAAGGGAGTTTACACCCAGACCCCAGTTCCCATGGCCAGGAGCCAAGTAGAGTCGACAACACAGACTTCTACCCTCAACACGGTGTCTGAAGAGACACAAACATATGTAAGCACATTTAAGGCAGGAAATATCCTGAACTGTTTACACAACTGGTGTAATATTACAAATGATAGCGAAATTTTGGAAATTGTAAAAGGGGTTCAAATACCCTTCACAGACATACCAAAACAGGAAAGAGTTCCGTTCCCATATAAATTTTACGCAGAAGAAAAACTACAAATTGATTTTCAGGTTTCTCTTTTTGAGACTAAGAGAATTATTGAACGAGTACACAACACAGAAGGACAGTTTATTTCTAATGTGCGGGGCTGTCGGGAATGGTGGGGGTGGGGCGCCGGGCTATGCCCCCCGGGCCAACCGGGGGGGAGGCCGGCGGATCAAAAATCCGCCGAGGTGGCGGGGGTCTGGCGCTCACGGGCTTGCTTGGTGCGGCATGCGGCCTCGCTGTGCATTGTTAATATGCGCCGGACGTTGGCGCAATATGCACAGACGTGCCGGTGCCTGTTTCCCACCTCGCCGTGAGCCTCTCCGAGGGGTGTCCGATCGCACGAGGTGGGATCGCGGTTCCAAGCGGAGCAGGGAGCCCCGTGAGCGTGCCTATCGTAGGCGGTGCGGGTGTCGACTTGCTGCCGGGGCAAGTGTGCGCCTCGGGCCCCCTCGTCGCCTCGGGGAGCTGGTGTTGGTGGGGTGGTGGGCGTGGTGAGGGAGTCGAGCCTGACCGCGTTGAGGGCCACAGGGTCATGCCACCCCTGGGGGAGCCTTCCGTCCGCGATCCAGGAAAATATGGTCTCTGAGTACTGGCGGACGGTCGGCCAGGGGTGGATGAGGATGTCCCTCATGACTGTGAGGTGGTGGTGGTGTATGCCCTGGAGGGAGTGGGCCGGGAAGGCAGGGTGGTTCACCAGTGAGAGGAGGGCGAGGCTATACTCGTCCCTGGTCGCCTCCCCGAGTTTAACCGCCTTGCGCCCCGGACCCCTCTCCACAAGATCAGAAGGAAAAACATAGTCAGCAGGAATACCTCGGCGCCGTACGGTGTGCTGCGCCTCGGCGGATGCGAGGATGTCGCGGACTGCATCGGCCGCGGAGGTGGGGGTGTGCTCCGCAGGATGCTGGCGGTAGGTGGGCGGTGCTGTCGGTGTCGAGCTGGCGTGTATGCGGGAGTACTGCTCGTACTCCGGGTGTAGGCCTCCGGGCCGCGTCGCCTGAGGTGGAGGCGGCGGCCGGCTCCCGGGTGCGGCGTGCGCCCGAGGGGCCGGGGCGGGCGCCAGGCTGTATGCGGGCTCCTGCCGTGGCGCGGGTGCAGGCTCCTCGGGAGCCCCTCGGGCGATCCCCGTCTCGACGGCCTCCACGCGGCAAGTGAGGCGGTTGATGGACTCGATGAGGAGGGCGATCTCGCTGCTGGCATGGCCCGAGGGTGCTGCGGGCGAGGACGGGGCCGTGGAGGGGAGGGATCCCCCCGGGGAGCCCGAGGACGGCCCGGGTGTGGCCATACCGGAGATCTTGGCTGCTTTCCGGCTCTTGCCTTTTCCGCGTCCGGGCATGGTGGAGGTCGGCAGAGGTGCAGAAAAAGGGCAGAGAGCTGGAAGGCGGCTGGAGGCTGAGTGCCTGAGGGAGGCCGGCGGGCGGCCTTATAAGGGGGGAAGTGAGCAGAGGCAGGAGGGGGGTGGTGAGCAGTGCAGGGGTGGTCGCTCAGGGGGTGTGGGAGGTGAGCAGTGGCAGGAGGGGGGGGTGAGTCGCTCAGGGCCGGGTGAGTCGCTCTCCCTCCCCTCGCATCAAACGAAATGCTTCGCATTACGACCAATGTGTTTTCCAGGCCAAAACCAAATGGCGAAATTCGCATGATTTTGGACTTAACCAAATTAAATGAGTCGGTTACATACAAACATTTTAAAATGTTCTCATTAGAAACGGCGAGAGATTTAATTACGCCGGAAGCCTGGCTCGCCAGTGTAGACTTAAGAGATACGTATTACACAGTCTCCATTTGCAAAGAACACAGAAAATGTCTGCGATTTATTTGGAACGGTACCCTCTTCCAGTTTACATGCATGCCTAATGGTCTAGCTTGCGCACCGCGACTGTTTACCAAATTGCTAAAACCTGTCTTTGCAGTCATGGGTAGAATAGGACACACAATGTTCCCATACATAGATGATTCATTTATTATGGCAGAATCCTTTGATAAATGCCAAACGGCAGTTACTGATTTGTGTGCTTTATTAACAGATTTAGGTTTTTACATTCATAACAAGAAATCTGTTTTCATCCCGAATAGGGAATTAAAATGCTTAGGGTTTCTAATTAACACCAAAGCCATGACCGTATCTCTAACGGAACAGAAACTCCAGAAGTTTCACGACACAGCCTCCCAGCTGCTTGACATATCCAGGCCAAAGATTAGACAGGTCGGCGTCCTTATCGGGATAATGGTCTCGTATGCACCGGCTGTTCTTTATGGAGCCGCGCATATCAAATCTCTAGAAATAGACAAGAATAGAGCGTTAGCACGCAAACAAGGTAACTTCGAAAGACCAATGAACATTTCCCGAGACGGCTGTCAAGACATTTTTTGGTGGATCGACAATATTGATGTGAGGTCATATCAGGATGAATACCCACTTGTGACAGTGGCAGTGCTGCCCGTCTGAGATACTGTCCTGCCAGCACAATGACACAGCAACCCACTCAATCACATAATGATGATGCTGAGCCGACGTATGCTAGTAATGCCTACTGTTGGCGCTCGTCATTACAACTGCTGGGCAAGGACTGGTTAGCACACTACTAGGATAATGTGACTAGGTGCAATATCGGGCCTTGCATTTGTAGAGTTGGTACCCGGATCTGTGGCTGTGCAAGTAAGCTGTAAGAAAAACCAATACATACAAGAAGAAAGAGAAAGTAAGAGTGAAGAGAAGTAAGAGAGATCAAGCCATCTATCATTATTTAAATAGTTGCAAGGTTCCCTGGTAGGGCATCACACCACCCCTGTCACCCAATAGACCCTTTCAATGTTTGTAAACATCGGGTATGCGCGTGCAGCTTGGCTGCAGAACGAATGCACACTGCCACTGAGTTTGCCCGTCTGCGCAGTGTAAAACTTTTATTTTATTCAGAATTAATAGAAGTGCAGAAGCCTAACCATATAAATGTATTATAATCTATTCGGTAAATATGTTTTCTATATGTGTTCCAACCGTCTTGTGGCTAGGTGGTGTGGTTTTAGAGATATTTCACTTTTTCTGTATGAAGATTGCTCACTGCCATTGAGAATGCATTGAGTTTGCCAGGACGCATAGTACAAAACGTATATTTTATTCAAAATTAATAGAAATCCAGAACCCTAACCATATAAATTTAATATAATCTATTCGGTAAATATGTTTTCTATATGTGTTCCAAGCGGTTTGAGTCTAGGTGGTGTGGTTTTAGAGATATTTCACTTTTTCTGTATGAAGATTGCTCACTGCCATTGACAATGCATTGAGTTTGCCATACGCGCAGTGCAAAACGTCTATTTTATTCAAAATTAATAGAAATGCAGAAACCTAACCTTATAAATTTAATATAATCTATTCGTTGAATATGTTTTCTATATGTCTTCCAAGTGGTTTGTGTTTAGGTGGTGTGGTTTTAGAGATATTTCACTTTTTCTGTAAGAAGATTGCTCACGGCCATTGACAATGCACTGAATTTGCCTGTATGCGCAGTACAAAAGGTGTATTTTATTCAAAATTTATAGAAATGCAGAACCCTAACCTTATAAATTTAATATAATCTATTCCTTGAATATGTTTTCGATATGTGTACCAAGCAGTTTGTCTCTAGGTGGTGTCGTTTTAGAGATATTTCACTTTTTCTGTAAGAAGATTGCTCACGGCCATTGACAATGCACTGAATTTGCCGGTATGCGCAGTACAAAAGGTGTATTTTATTCAAAATTAATAGAAATGCAGAACCCTAACCTTATCAATTTTAATCTTTCACTTTTTCTGTAAGAAGATTGCTCACGGCCATTGACAATGCACTGAATTTGCCGGTATGCGCAGTACAAAAGGTGTATTTTATTCAAAATTAATAGAAATGCAGAACCCTAACCTTATCAATTTTAATCTTTTCTTTGAATATATTTTCTATATGTGTACCAAGCGGTTTGTCTCTGGGTAGTGTGGGTTTAGAGATATTTCACCTTTTCGCTATGAAGATTGCTCATAGCCATTGAGTTTGCAGTGTGACAGTGTGTCATCCTGCAGCCAAACACCAAGCGCACTGACCTAGATACCCGTGATGACGTCACATGAAATTGGTCAATAGGAGAACAGCAGTTTTGGTCTCCATGGCCATCTAGTAGTCTGCCCACCACCAGTGGGCTGCCTGGCCACAACCAACCTTGACCTGGCTGCTACTCACAGCTTGATTGTGTTGACCCCTACTCAGGCAGAAGGGCCAGGTCCTGAGTGCAACTACATTCAGGCCTGCCAGCACTCACTATGTCCATCCACATGAAACTCAGATATAACCCAACCAATATATATATACAGTATAACCCCGTTAAACCAAACTTGAAGGGACCCTAGAAATTTGTTTGGATTAAGCGATCATTGGTTTAACCGAGCTTTGGCTTCGACTTTGACTTGGCTTTGGCAAAAATATGGATGCATTATGAATGTAATATACAATATATGTGGACACTTTGATTAATCCAAACTGTTTTTCGACGGCCCAGCAAAATACTACTATTTATCATATAAAAACGTTGGTGGGGTCTCAGATGACCTTATAACCACATGAAAGTTTGGTTTAATCTACCGGAAGTGGCCTGGGGCCTGACAATTTTGTTTGGATTAACCGATAATTTGGATTAACCGACTTTGGATTAACAACTCTTTTTATATGATAAATGGAAGTATTTTGCCGGGCCGCCGAAAAAGTTTGGATTAACTGTTTGTTTGGTTTAACTGAGTTTGGTTTAACGGGGTTGTACTGTAGATACATATTTAAATAAGCTCGCCCAGCTAGGCATAACGAATAACATAAACCAATTGCATTCCCTTCTGAGGTATATCGGAATATTTTTAACATTCTTCCGGCGGCACGGTCCCTCAGTTGTGTCACCATCGGTGTACACTGTCAAGAGTTTGTACGTGATATTGCTAGGACGTGAAACCCCAAACAAAGAAACAAAGAAACTGGGTAGCCTAATCTGTAGCAGATGAGAGCTCTCCACTTTGGAAGTGGGTGCTGCTGGCAGCTCTCTCAGCGTATGTTGCGCTGAGGGGGACTTTCCGACAGCGTGGAGGGAGTTTGGGATATCAACCCACCCCCACCAACCCTCACCCACACACACCCACACACAGCCACCCACACCCACCCACACCCACACACACCCATCCATACCACCCACACCCACCCCGACCATCCCCCCACCCACCCACCCTACACATACCACCCCGACCCTCCCCCACATATCCCCCACACCCACCCCACCCGCCCCCACCCACACCCATAAATACCACCCGACCCACCCCGACCCACCCCGACCCTCCCCCACCTACCCCCATCCAACCCCATCCACCCATATCACCCCCCCCAACCACCAATCCCACCAACCACCCTCTCCCCACCTACCCCCACCCACACCCACACCCACGCGCCCCCCACTCACCCCCACCGTGACGTGGTAATGGACTCAAAGGTGGATTTCTACGCCACGTTCTCTGTTAACACGCATCCAGTGTTCTAAGAAAAGTATCAGCCCTGGCTGACAAACCGGAAACCCTCGAAAGTTGCATCATAGACGATTTCCGCCACCAGCCTCGCTCGTTGATGCCAGCGGCAGGAGCACATATTGATTGATTGATTGGTGGTTTCTTTATGTTGTGTCAGCAGCATAGGCCATATTCACGGCAAAAATGTCAACCATCGCTTTTACACAGAATGCAAAAACATACGATATAGCGATTGGTAGACAGGAAGTGTGAACACTTATTTGTCTCTCATTGTTGCTTGAGTGCAAGTAATTAGCAACACATTAGTAGCATGTGGTGAATAAGTGGTCAAATTTCCCTGGATCATCAGCCCATGCTGGTCGGGGCTGTGGACACAATGGCGCCCACCCAAGTAACGACCAAGGATCAGGACCAGGGTCCAATATCCAGCCTGCAACTAAATCTAATCTATTGAATATGGCATATATTTATATTCCTGACTTGGACCACATGAGTGGGACTAGTGCCGCCCAGCGGTGAAAACAAGTGTTAACACACTTATCCGTTATGAGCAGGGTAAATAAATGCATCACTAACAAAAAGAAGAATGATGAATGGTTAGAGTTGAATATCCTGCTTCTGGATTTACATCCAGGCAGTTGCTGGTTGATTGTAGGTTAAAATCTTGTTTATGAGCTATGCTGTGTTACTGACAACATGACCCGATATCCCATTGAGTCGCAATATCCTGCCGCAAAGCCATCCACCAGTAGGCCCACACTAGTGTTCCCTTTTTTGATCCCGGAAAGTCGATTAGACATTTGAGAACAGTCCCACCCCCACCCCCAAACCCACCCCCACCCCCGCTCTCCAGTCCCACCCTTTTTAGTCTGACATGTCTACATCTCCTCGACAGATTGACATCTAGCGGTCGGGCCTGGATAAAATCCGAAGTCTTGGAAGTTGTCCTGTTCTATATGTTAATGTAATGTAGCAGACTTTGCTTTGTAGATGTTTTTGTAAAGTCAATTGGAAATTTATCAAAATATTTTCGATGAATTTAATTAAACCGGACGCGATGGCCGAATGAGTTGAGCGTCTGCCTTCCGTTTTTGTAGATCGTGGAATTAGAACCCCTAGGTTCGAAACCTAACCGAGTCAAACCAATTACTTAAAAATGTATACTAGTCACTACCTAGCCTGGCGCTCGGTATTACTAGGATAGGGCAAGGAACAGTGGAATGAAATAGACCAATTGTCCGCGATTGAAATTTCCCCTCAATGGACAACAACAATATGAATCGTGCTTTTACCTTTACGTATTTCTTATTCTAGCCGATTGTATTAAGCGCATGTCACACCTTACCGGACTGAGTACCGGACACCACCGGACAAAGAATTTTCTAGTCTGGGGCTGTCCGGTACACAAAATGTATTGAAATGTATCGAAATGGAGCATAATTGGGTCAATTGCCGCCGGAGAACCGGACAAGTACCGTACATGTACCGTACATGTACCGGACGAGTACCGGATGAGAACCAGACGAGAACCAGATGAGAACCGGATGAGAACCGGGTGGACCGACCATCAACCAGACACGTACTGGACTGTATTTTTTTTATTTTCTTGGTATTGTCGTGGGGGTGATGAAAATGGGAAATATTGCATTTAGAATGGGACTCGAACCCACATCTCTTTGCATTCCGGGCCAGTGTGCTAACCATTACACCACCTAGGCTCCCTGATATCAACACACTACCCACGCCTACCTGGCTATGTGGTTACTTGCCTGAGAGGTGCCGACTACTGCAGTATACATATATTTTATTGACGTTCTCGCCACCGGACAATTCCGGAAGCAACCGGACACCAATGGATGGGGACCGGACACGTATTGATGGGTACCGGACATGAACCGGACAAACCGGACACCAATCGGACACTAACTGGTCACGTCAGTCCGGTGGTGTCCGGTAGAAGTTTTGTGCATGTTCAAAACTTCTAACGGACACCGCCGGACACCGCTGGACACCACAGGACACTGCCGGATGGGTACCGGATGGGTACCGGACATGTACCGGACATCCCCATACACCACCGGACAGTGTCCGGTTCTCGCCCGGTTCCCCAGTCCGGTCAGGTGTGACTGGGCCTTTACTGTCTGCACTACTATTATCAAACGGGATGGCCGAAGGAGTTGAGTGTCCGTCCCCTGTTTTGGGAGATTGGGGGATCTGAACCCATGGGTTCGTGGGTTCGAACCCTGGTCGAGTCAAACCGATGACTTAAAGATTTATACTTGTCGCTTCCTAGCCAGGCGCTCAGCATTATTATGATAGGGCAAGGACTGGTTGGCTCAGTGTAATGATAATGTGACTGAGTGGGATATCAGGTCACGGTGCTGGCAGCCTGGTATCCATGTGGGGCAACACCATAAGGTCGCCATGAGTGTGCACTGTCACAAGTCGGTACCCGTCCTGATATTACCTTAGATGTTGCTATGACGTAAAACAACAACAAACAAACAAAATAAGAACCTATCGGCTCAGAACCATTACTGCTCATCACTTTCTCGTGCAGTTAATTAAAACTGGGGCATGAGCATGTTTGTTATTTGTAAGTGTGTGTATTCATCTGAATATATAGTTCGTCAGTGCTGGGGCACTGGTCTTTCAACCGTTGAACAATCATGGTTGGTTACATATATTGGTGAGAGAGTAATCTGTGCTGTATTGTGTTACAGCACACACCACTCTGTACAATTAGAAGTGGAGCAGCATGTGCTAAAAGGTTTACAGCACCGACTGCTCTATATAGTACTGGAGGGAGTAGACCTAGTCATGTACAGCAAAGTCCATCTGTATGTATATGTAGGCAATAACTGGTTGTGCAATCATACCATGGAAGGTAGTAGATTAACTTCATGTGGAAGTTTCTTATTAATCGTTTTAAGTGGCAGATTTAGTTTATCAAGCGAACACTGTGGTCGTTATAATGGTAGGTTTCCTTGTTAGTGTTGTTTAACTTTTTGGTGTGTAAATACTGTGTGTTTGATTAGCGGGGTGTGTATTAGAGTCAAGTGTTTAAGCAGGTCAGTTAAAGTTCAAGTTTAAGTCATGGTCATGGCTAGGGGCATGGGCATGGAAATGGCCATGGGCATAGACATGGGCATGCTTGTTTTATTTAACGATGCCTCTAGAGCACATTGATTTTCGCATCATCGGCTATTGGACGTCAAACATATGGTCATCCTGACATATTTCTTTGGAGGAAACCCATTTCCGCCACATAGGCTACTCTTTCCGATAAGCAGCAAGGGGTCTTTTATATGCACTTTCCCAAGGACAGGACAGCACATACAACAGCCTTTGATGAAACGGAAAATAGCCCAAACTGCAAATGGGTGCACTGAGCAGGATCGATAGGATGACCTACACTTCCACAGTGGACACACTACCTACCGCCTGAGCTACGGCCCGCTACCTCATGGGCATGCTAAGAAAATTGACAGTACACTAACATCAGTTGAGCCGGACCTAAAGTTGGTGGCCCAAACCATCAAAATAGTGGCCGAGTGACTCCTGCCCTCCTCTACCCCCCCCCCCCCCGCCTAACCACCGCCTAACCTTCTCTCATACCTCTCCCACTCTCCCTCTCTCTCCCTCTTTTTCCAGGGGCCTGCGCGTCCCGGTGTGGCGGTGTAAAATGTCAGCCTCTCATTCCTGCGCCTCCCCTCGCCCCCCTCCCCCTCCCCCCAGCAATAATGTACCGGAATTAATCTGCAAGAGGGCAGCACTATATATCATTAAAGCCGCTGGCGTGGTATGATAATATGCTGGTATCATATTGCCTCTCCAGCTTTGTGTATGTAATATTCTTAATGCACATTTAAACCACTGTAATTTAATCAATGTAATTTAAGCGAATGTTATTTTTGTAATGTAATCTTAAAAGTTTAGTTTTGTTAAATGTAATTGAACAAATGTAATCTAAAAATTGTAATTTCAACAAAGTAATTCGAAATGTAATGTCAAGAAATTAAATCAAAATGTAATTTAGTTTAATGTAGATTTAAACAAATGTAATTTTAACAAATGTAATTAAATAAATGTCATGATATTTTTTAATGTAATTTAACAAATGTATTTTATATGTATTTTTCTAAAGCTTCCTCCCACCCCCATCCCCTCGGTCACTGTTTGAATCTGAGTTCGCCATGTTTGTTTGTTTCTGTCGGTCCTGTTGAATATTGTGAATTTCTCAAAAGGATAACAGGATCCGAACCCTATATCCCAAGCCCAGTTACAAGCAATTGGAAAATAAAATATATTTCCTTTATGACCTTGCGCCTTCATACTGGTTTAAGATTGCATTCCTGCCAGTTTTATACTGGTATAATATTGCCCCTCCTTTCAGTTTCATACTGGTGTAATATTGACCCTCCTGTCACTTTTATACTGGTATAATATTGTCCCTCCTGCCAGTTTTATACTGGTGAAATATTACCCATCCTGCCAGTTTTCTACTGATATAATATTGCCCCTCCTGCCAATTTTTCGACTGGTAACAGTGGCATAATATTGCCCCTCCTACCACTTTTATACTGGCACAATATTACCCCTCCTGGCAGTTATAAACTGGTATAACATGGCCCGCTCCTGTCAGTTTTATACAGGTATAATTTTACCACCGCATGTAAGGTGGAAGGGGCAAACTTAGACCGGTGGGGTGCAATGTTTATAGCCCTACACCTGTGGTGGTTTCAGCGTGTTTCCGTGCTCAGACGTGTCCCGTTGCTTCTGCGCATGCGCGGATTTCGCATCAACTCGGGTCACCCCAGCCACTTATTGGCGCATGCGCACATCCTACAAACTCGGGTTGAATAATCGAATATGCTCGGGTGGACAGTTTGTTCTTTTTTTTTTAATAACCGATAAAAGTACAGCAAAATAGGATTTAAAGTATTTTATCATGGCCCAGTTTACCTATATTTCCATTTCATTAATCTAAGTTATTCTTTTTTTGCACACGGGACGTGTATTTGTCGACTCCACTCGCGTGTTCTATTTGAAATTCGGATGACCCGAGTCGCCCGGTTTGTGTTAATCGATTACGGCCATGTTTAGTAGATTCTGACGCATGCGCAGAAGCGAGGGACACGTCTGAGCACGGGAACACGCTGAAACCACCACACCGGACCGGCCTGAAATAGGCGGGTTGAGCGATAATGAGGGCAGCAGGTCGGAGCAGCTCGGGAGCAACTCACAGCGACATCCATCACCAAGTGAGCCGGGTCACGTGGTCCGGGCAATCGTTTACTAACACACCCACAGCGCCGGTTGGTTGGTTGGTTGTTGGAGTTTTACGTCCTGGCAACATCTAAGGTCCTATCAGGATGGGTACTGGCTTGTGACAGCATGCACTCATGGTGACTTTATAGTGCTGCCCCACTGAGAGATGAGGCCGCCGGCACTATGACCTGATATCCCACTCAGTCACATTATCCTGACATTGAGCTCACCAGTCCTTGCCCTATCCTATTTATGATGAGTGCATGGCTAGGAAGTGACAAGTATAAATGTTGTAAGTCATTGGTTTGACTCGACTGGGAATTGAACTCCCGATTTCCCGCACTGGAGGCTTGCGGTTTGCCGATTCGGCCATCGGGCCCAGTGGACGGTGAAGGGGGTTGGTTACAAGTATGGGCCGGCCATGACCCAACTAGACTAGACCTTTTCCACCACGTTTATGCAGGGACCCGCTACCCACAACACGTAGAACCGAATCGACTGGTGGTTGAAATCCTCTACAAGACCTTTTCCACAGAGTATGCTGCACCGTGAGCGTTAGCTATGATATTAGTTCTTAATAGTGCCGTCAGAGGGCGGGTTGGGGATGGATATCCTCTATATAAGATGTTTTCCCACAGAGGATGCTGCACATTGAGCTGGTACCCACAACTTTAGTTCCTGTAACTGCCATCAGAGGGTGGGTTTGGTGGTGGAAATCTGTTATGAAACCTTTTACCATAGCACATGCTGCACAGTGAGCTGCTACCCACAACATTAGTTCTTGTAACTGCCATCAGAGGGTGTGCTTGGTGATGGAAATCTTTTTATGAGACCTTTTACCACAAAGCATGCTGCACAGTCAGCTGCCCACGACATTAGTTCTTAGCGTTGCCATCAAAAGATGGTTGCGACGGTAGAAATCCTCTATATGTAAGACCTTTTCCACAGGGCATTCTGCACAGTGAACTGCTACCCACAACACTAGTCCCTGCAACTGCCACCAGAGCACAGGTTGATGGTGGAAATTGGCTACTTAGTCCATGCCCGTGGCAGCTTTATAGTGCTTCCTCACTTGGACACAGTGCTTGTTCCGGTAGTATATACTGCATTAATGTTTGGTTCAGAATTGTTGGGTTGCATATTAATTCTGCACACCTTCCCTGTGTAGCATGTTGCATAATGAACTGCTACCCACAACACTAGTTCGACAACTGCCGCCAGAGGGAGGGTTGGGCTTGGAAATCGTCTATTGCTAAACACGGCGGTTGATTTCTGTGAGATGGAAGGGAGGTGGAGGTTGTTCTAGATATATCACTCTTGTTAGATGTTAGAATTTGGGGGCGGGGATGTAGATTTTTTTTGTAAATAGGGAATGTGTGTAATATTAAAAAATATTGAAATTTGAGGTTGGTATAGTATTTTTGAGAATTTGATTATTTATCAATTATTTAATAATTTTACTGATGAATTATATGGACAGTGTGTGCACCATTCCTACCCTCCCCCCTCCCCCCCCGCACAATCTACCGGGTGTGGTGGCTGAATCGGTACAGCGAGGGCCTCGCATGCAGGAGATCGGGAGTTCGGTTCCCAGTCGAGTCAAACCAATGACTTATCAAATATATACTTGTCACTCCTTCGCCTGACACTCGGCATTAATAAGATAGGGCATGGACTGGTTAGCTCCCTGTCAGGATAATGTGAATGAGTGAGACATCGGGTCACGGTACGGGTGGCCTATAAAGTTGCCATGAGTGTGCACTGTAACAAGTCGGTACCTGTCCTGATATGACCTTAGATGTTGCCAGGATGTAAAACTCCTAGAAGCAACCCACCCTAATCTGCAACACACACATATAGCTTGACCTGGTACTGATCCGCTTCCCTTGTTCACAGTGCTGTGTTTTTCCCACCCACTTGTTAGCGTTTTTTCGTCCCCTGTCGGCCTCTGTGGTGTTGGCTAATCGACTGCGTGTTCTCTCTGCCGATGTTCCACGTTGATCGTGTGGGATGAGGGTGCTGGTAGGGGTGGAGGTGGGGTGGAAGGGTGGGGGTGGAGGTGGAGGTGGGGGTGATGGGGAGAATGAGTTAGAACTAATAAGAGGTATCACTGGGGTGGTTTTTCTTACTCTCATATTGCCGAGCTGTAAGCGTATCCTCATAAATAATGCACAGGCATGACGATATCTATGTATATATATATAAATATATATATTTTACCTCGGTACTAAGCCTCAGGCTACTCGTAACCTCGGGAGAAGGAAGCACATCCAGGTCCAGCAATTGGCATAATCAACTTACGACGGGAGGACATTCGTTGAGTTGCTCCGGCAGTTTTTGATCTACGACGATGTACTAACTGTAAGTATTGATATTGAAAGTGGTGCACTTTGGTTATGATACCTTGTGGCATGTTTTGACGAAGTTATTAAAACTTTGAGATGTTTATTGTTACTTTTATGGGTGTTTTACAATTTGTGGAACACCGATAGAACAAAGCGCCATTTTTTCCTTTGTTCTACAAGCCACCCGTTGCCGAACGGAGAGCGATGTTGGCTGGAGCCGCATCTCTTTTGGATTTTTCCTCGGTTTCTTTTATGGATTCTCGTCAGGAATTAAGCCAGGGTTTCTTTTATGGACTCCCCACATTTTGTAGCCGTACCTCCAAGTTTTATAGCATTTTATCCAACTTGCTGGTGCAGTAGCCGCATGGGGGAGAAGTGTACGAAACAGAGCGTGTGGGATGCTACCGATACACTGGTCCCTACCCCTCGTTTGGTTTTGGTTTCCATACCACATACCTACGACTATACACTTTAGCTTGTTCATGCCTGTGTTGGAATGGTGTAACTACGTAATCCAATACCACTAGATGCACAGATGTGGTTTTTGTTAACCTGTTGTGACATTTAGAATAAAATGGGGTTTATAGTAACTTTCTTTCGATTGTTACAGACTACCTATGACTACGAAGTGGAGTAGGCCTGCAGCAGCAGCGGCGGCAGCTCTCCTGGCTGATGACTATGATTCATTGCCAGTGCTGACGGTCCAGCCATCTGTCATGTCCGAGCAGGATGTTGACAGTGCGCCTGACACGGTCGACACAGTGCCTTTGGACTGGGAGGCACGTATGATGACGCTGCTGGAGTCGAAACTACAGGAGTTTCACCCTACCAGGCCTCATGGAAGGACACAGACTGGGAAGATGTCAGTGATGACGAGTTTCCGGAAGTGGACTCATCACCGGAGCCACTTCCCCATAAGAAGAAGAAAAGTAAGAAGGCGGTGAGTTCATCTGGTGATGAGTTCACTAAAGCAAGAAAGAAGGTTGTCAAGAGGAAGAAAGCGAAGAAGAGGCACACAAAGAAGAAGAAGAAAGATTCTTCTTCAGATTCCTCATCCGACTTGTCATCTACCGAGTCGGATTCAGACACCGAGCATACAGGAGTGTACGCTAAGATCGGTGGAAAAGTGAGGAAGAAGTGCCAGGTGGAAAGGGCTAAGAAAGTCCTAACCACAACAATGATGCGGGAGACCATAAAAGATCACTTTTACACCCTTAAGCCCATGGAGATTATCACCAAGCTAGGTGAAAAGCTCACGGGAATCAATGGAATCCCGGATTCCATCATCAAAGAGATTGACAGAGATGTCCATCTAAATGAGGACCGTATAAAGTTTGAGGGTGTCCTCCACACCGTACACAAAGTGGTCCTTGGGGCCCTGACAGCGATTGCGCCAGTGGCCAATCACATGCAGACTGAGAACAAGTTCTCGTCTTTGGCCAGAACAATGGATATGGGCATAGCTATGCTGACCGCGGCAAATAATTTCTTGTCCTACACGGTTTGAAAACGTCTTCAAAGTCGTCTAGCGACTTAATGTGAGCTTTTCCATATAGAATAGCCAGGGCATAGGCTATCATGATGCCGATTAGAATGGTGACCTGCCTAATCTTTGGCCTCATCGCTCTCCGTCCGAAAATATTTGCAATGTGTTTGGAAAGAACAACTTCATGAGTTTACTTGTATGCTGAATGGTTTAGCTTGTGCCCCTCACTTGTTTACTAAGCTGCTCAAACCAATTTTCTCGCTGATGGCGCGTAAAGGACATATTATGTTCCCATATATTGATGATTCATTTATTGTAGCACAGTCAAGGACAGCCTGTCAAAAGGCAGTAGATGATCTGTGTGCAACATTCACTAGATTAGGATTTTACATCCATGAGGAGAAGTCAGTATTTACTCCAACTGCAGAATTAAAATATTTAGGTTTTCTGTTAAACACAGACCAAATGACAGTATCGCTAACAAAACAGAAACTAGACAAGTTTATAGATACAGCAGACCATTTGTTACAATTAATGAGGCCAAAGATTAGGCAGGTCACCATTCTAATCGGCATCATGATAGCCTATGCCCCGGCTATTCTATATGGAAAAGCTCACATTAAGTCGCTAGAGATAGATAAGAATTTAGCATTAGGCCGTACTAAAGGGAATTTTGAAAGGAAAGTCTCTATCTCAGCAGAAGGACTAGAGGATATTGAGTGGTGGTTTAAACATATTAACTCCTCTCTGAATCCAATACGTATGGGTGAACCCAACACGGTAGTTATGACAGATGCGTCTTTAGACGGATGGGGTGCTCATCGTGACAGTTTGGCAATGGGAGGCTGATGGCTAGAGGAAGAAATTTCAGACCATATTAATGTTCTAGAACTAAGAGCAGTTTATTTAGGGTTACGCAGTTTAATCCGCATACCAAAATTTCATGTCAGAATTCTGACAGATAATAATACTACGGCAATGGCATACATTCGTAACATGGAAGGGACTAAGTCCAAACCGTGTAATAAAATAGCGAAATTAATTTGGAATTGGGCGCAAGAGCATAACGTTTGGCTAACTGTAGCCCATATCCCAGGTAGTCAGAACACGCTAGCAGACAGAAAGAGCTGACATTTCCATGATCATTTGGAGTGGTCATTGAATGACACTATTTTTTAACAAATTTGTAAGAAATGGGGAACACCACATGTAGACTTGTTTGCATCAAGAAAGAACTACAAAATATCTAAATATGTATCCTGGCATCCAGAGCCTAATACTTGGCAGGTGAATGCATTTTCATTAATTTGGGAAAATAATTTTTATTATATTTTCCCACCATTCAGCATTATCACCAGAGTGGCCAGGAAGATCAGAATGGATCGGACACACGCAATTCTGATCATGCCCAAGTGGGACACACAGCCATGGCTAGCAGCAGTGGCATTGGGAGCGAGAGACACTCTCACATTCCCACGAGCACGCGGAAATCTACAACATCAAGGACCGCTCACGATTCACGGAGACGTGTCAACAACACCCCTTTTGGCATTCCTTTTTTGAAAAGTTATTTGCAGCAGCTTGGTTAGACAAAATTACTCAACAGATGCTGCTTTCACATGCTTGGAGGAAAGGAACAGTGAAATTATATTCTAGTTATTTAAATATAGCACAAGTAGTTAGATTTGTGCGGATGCTAGAGGATGAGGGCTTAAGATTTGGAGCGATTAACGCTGCTAGGTGTGCATTGTCAATTGTACTCCCGAGAGTAGATGGACAAACAGTTTGTAAACACCAAGTTATTCACTGGTTCATGAGATCAATGTATGAGAGAGATCCGCCAAAACCAAAATATAATCGATTTTGGGATGTATCCATAGTCTTTAAATTATTTAAATCCTGGCCTAGTAATTATCATTTAGGCATTAAGGAGCTAGGGTTTGAGTTAGCAGTTCTATTACTGCTAGTCACCGGAGAGGGGACAAACCATAGTAGCATTGTCTCTAGATGGATTGGAGATAGATCGCGAGGAGGTGAGTTTGATTTAGAAGAATTACTGAAATCAAACCGCACAGGGGACCCGCTGTCCACAGTGCATTTGAATAGCTTACCGGATGACCGACGACTTTGTGTAGTGTCTTTCATTAGGGCTTATATATCCAAGACAAAAGGAATTAGAAATTCAAGACAACTTTTGGTGAGTTTTATTAAACCACACAAGGCCATTTCGAGAGACACACTCGCAAGATGGACTTTAAAAGTGCTTAAGGCCGCAGGCGTCGATACGGGATGATACGCTTCCCATTCGACAAGAGGAGCCATGGTCTCGAAGGCGCGACAGCTGGGGATCTCCGTAAAGAGGATCCTAGCACACACAGGCTGGAAGACAGCTAGATTGTTTGCAAAAAATTACAACAAACGACTAGAAAAGTCAAGCGGCCTAGCGACATGCTTACTCACCGGTTAACATGACAGGTGAGAAGATTACAAGTATATTTTCGTAATACTAATGTATACTAAATTGAAATGATAAGGATAAAAATGAAGTTACGTAAAAGTCTCCAGAGGCTACGAGTAGCCTGAGGCTTAGTACCGAGGTAAAATAGTATAGTTATATGAATCTTACCTGGGTACAGATGATGGATAACTGTTGTTTTCCCGAAGTACAAGCCTTGGATACTCATGGGCTAGGGCCCGCCCACCCAACCGTGCCATGACTATTATGTTTGCTTGTGCAAAGATGAAAACATTGAAGTATCCATAGAAGTTTAAGATCAGTTTTATACTGAATAAGTAGGTAAAGATTGCTGGACCCGGATGTGCTTCCTTCTCCCTAGCCCACGACTATCTGAGGCTTGTACCTCGGGAAAACAACAGTTATCCATCATCTGTACCCAGGTAAGATTCATATAACTATACTATATACATGAGTGTGTGTGTGTGTTGGCAATTGTCCTGTAATAATTATGTATATATACATATATACATATATATATGTATATGTACATAATATATATGCATGTATTATACACACATATGAGGATATCATATATATATATGCATATATATATGTGTGTATGTTGATCGTTGTCTTATATATAACATATATATAACATATATATATGCATATGTATGTGTAAGTGTATATATAAATATGTACATATACATTTACGACGGTCTTATCGCCTTCCGACCCACTCGGACCCACAAATTACGCTCTGCATCCTCTGGCTGATTATCTCCGAAGTTATGCGTTTCTAACAATCGTCTGGGATGATACGGTATGTCTGACGGCTTTTGCACCCCTTGTGGCAGAATTTGCGTGGGACCAAGGTGTATTCCAGATGTGAAGAGGGAAGATGCTGCGGGAAGTAACATATGTATCACACGCAAATTCTCAGCAATCAAGATGGCGACTGTGGGAGACTCATCGGACAATCGGGTAGTGGAGGAAATCACCAAATGTCCAGGATATGTGCATTGATGATGATGAGAGATGCGTGAGGGAGGAGATAAGGCAGCTGGAGAGAGACAGACTGATGTTTGAGCTGGTGAAGCGCAGGGATGCGTTGTCAAAGTCCTACCAATAGTGTGACATCAGTACCACAAAATCAAAACGCTGCCAAAGTCCGATAAACAAGTTTCCTCAATGTGTACATCCATTTGCACCTGAATAATTGAAAATAAACATATTCTGACATTTTTAAGTAGGTCAAATGATGCTCACACGCAATAAATAGCAGTATAGCATGGAAACCAATCTGACTCCAAAATAAAATATTTTCCACACAAAGCTTGACATTTTTAGGACATTTCACATGCCACTTGCTTTATAAACAGTAGTAATAATAATTTGAAACCTCATTGCTATGGTTTTGTCTTATTTGTGATGATTAAAGAGAAAAGCAGAAAAATATTAGCAAGTGGAATCAACAATTTTACACAAATGTTTGGCTCAAATTTCAATGTTTCGGGGCAATTTCAGGATTTATCTTTTACTATATCATAACTGGGTACATGCATAGAGTGTCAAATGGTGAAAATAGTTCCTGTACTGTATCTGTACTTGGTGTTTGATACAGAGTTTCATAATACTTGCAAGTGGAAATGAAATGTTACAATGTTAATGACTCCAGAAAAGGTTAACTATTTCTTCTTTTCTTTTTTTTATAGAAATAAATGTCTTCAACTTAATGAAGACATTGTATATGACCATTTGAAGTGAAATGTGCTGTTGTTCACAGGTTTTCAGTTTGTGACACTTTATTTTCAGTTTGTGACACTTTATTTTCAATGTTGTTGACAATGTCACAAATTAGAGATGTAATTTTCTATTTATTTAGCTACATCCATCCGAATAAGATACATAATACACAATATTAACATTTACTTTTGATCTAAACTATCTCCTACATTACTGGGCTAAATGATGAAATCTAAATATTGACACTCCAATAATGGGTTTCTTTGAAATATGCACTCCAAGTCGACTACCTCAACTGGTACACAGTTTCTGAGAACGACTCATATGTGATGTATAACGCATTAAGCGAGTATAAAGGCGTGGAAGGGAATTAACCCCTCCTTATTACTATTATCTCCTAATTATTGTTATTATTACGATACATTCTGTACTGCCTCCTCCATCTCGTGACTGGTGGCGCCACCCCCACTGCGCCCGGTACCCGCCTACCCGGAATACTTCACTCACGTCGGGAAAATTGAAGCGAACGGACGTCCTGCTCTAGCTCTAGCCTGCCGCTGCCACTGCCGCTGCCGCTGCCCCCGTTGCCACCAGCCAGCCGCTGCTGCTGCCCCGCACCCGGATGCCTCTCTGCTACTGTGGCCTGTGTGGTTTTGAGCACGGGGAAGGGGATTTAGACACCTGCACCCGCAACCAGCTGGTAGCTGAGGCAACGGACGGACAGGCCTCGCGCATATCGAGGAGGGTCTCGGCGGAGAGGATGGCTAAGGCAAAACAGGACACGGATGTTTCAAGCGCCATGCAGTCGCTATCAATGGAGGACCGTGTGAAGGAGGCGCAGGCGGAGGTCCATGCCATGGAGCTGGAGGACCGCCTGGCCGAGCTGGAGGAGAAGCGGGAAAGACTCATCCGCCGGCGCGCGGGTCGGGAAGCCAACCACCACGGGGGTGGGGGGGGAGACCGTGAACCACACCAAGGCACGGACAGTGACACCCGCCAGGCCCGTGCGAAGGATGCCACCGCCACCCCGAGCCCGGGGGCGGACGAACACTCGGGCTACGGTCTTAGGGCGCGCCGCAAATCGCGAGGTAGGAGATGCCGGCGCCACAGCGGGTCAGACTCCAGAAGCCGGAGCAGCAGCAGCACGAGGCGTCGCAGAAGTAAGTGGTCCCTCAAAAAATTCACTGTTGGTGCTAAAGGCGTTAAAAAACTAAACCCCCACGAGCTGATCGCCGCCTCGTCCCTCTGGTGCCTAGATATCGATAACTTTAGCGTGAAAGACCATCGCGTGTTTCTCGAACATATCCATTTCCTATCCATCCGTGCCATGACGGATGACTTTAAGGATGCCACCCATGTCGCTTATGATACGGCCATCCGCAAGAAGGCGGAGGCACACGGTTTCTCAGCTTTCTCTGAGGCATTCCAGGGGGCGAGCGTGATCCACTACGGGGCCCAACAGATGAAATATAAACGAGGGGCCACTGGTGGGACTAAGCGCACGGGTAGGACGGGCGGTAGTAAGAGGGCTTGTTTCCACTGGAACCGTGACGCAGGCTGCCCAAAATCTGAGGAGAACTGCGGTTATAGCCATAGCTATGGAAAATGCGGGAACAGATCCCACAAGCAGTCTAAATGCACCCGTGACTGACGATTTATCTCCCCTACCTCGGAGGGGGATGGAGAAAACATCATGATGGACAGTGCCGTTAGTGTACGTGTGAACAGTGTTGGGGACAGTAGTACTGACTCCGATCCAAATAAACCCGTACTTGTGACTGACCGAATTATTTCTGCCCACGATAAAAATGTTTGCATTACAACCGATGACCCCGGTCTTGTTGCCCGTACTGCTGAATGCCATGTTGAAAAACCTGTAGTCGTAATTGACCAGCATAACTCTGCAGAGGGCCACCATCACAATAATGTTCCCATTACAACCAATGATCAGGGCCAGGTTACTCGCATAAAACACACTTCACTAGATGGCATTTTCCCCAGTCATGACTTGTCCATGCATGCTCGTCCCGACCATGGTGAGCATGCCTGGGGGGAGAAAGAACTCAAAACAAGCATAAGAATTATAAAACCTGTTACGAATTGGGAAATGTTGCTTTCCGACGGGAGTGCCGCCGCTTGTTTTGCCTGTAATTGTAACTCTGTCTCTTACGGCGCCGGTGGCAATACTTCCGCCCACCACTCAGAGCAATGCACTAGCCACACCCTGCATGGTTTATTTATTGGGGAAAATGATCCTGGTAATACCAAAAGTCGCACTGGTGGCCGAGGCCGCCCCCACAGGGACAACCCAGAGGGTGTGGGGGACGCTATCTATGACAAAAACAACGAGACCACTAGCCTCACTAATACAGGAAACCACGGCCACGAGGCCGATGGCGGCGACTACCGCACATATATCTCGGGTGAGGACGATAATGTTACTGACAGTAACACAGAATTTATGACTAGGCAAGGCCGCTCCCATGTTAACAGCCCAGAGGCAATGGGGGACGCCGAAACAGCTATTAATGTCATACATCTGAACACGGGGGGCAGCATTCACGACACTCACGATAATGATAGTCTCCACAGCATCTGCCAGGAGGGCGGGGGTGACATTTTCCTTAATAGCATCACTGCCACCCCAGAACAGAAGAGTGGTAAAAATCGAGCAGTGAGAAAAAATTATTCAGGTCGTGCTGTTGTAAATCACGGTAGGGAGGGCAGCCGCCATGACGCTTGCCCGGGGGACGCTACCCAGGACAAGATTGGCGGGAAAACCAGTGCCGGGGGCGGGAAAGCCGGGAGTCTTAATGAATGTGACTACAGTTCACTCCACACTGAGGGGCACCCCCACCGACACCGCGAATCACCGCAACTACAGTCCGCCGGACACCGACCCCTCAGATGTTGTAACTGCTAGCTGTCATAACACCCCCCCTTGTGCCGCCACCCCCGATGCCTCTGGGAGTGGCGCCGACCCCTGCCAACCGGGCTGTGACCTAATTAAAGGCTGGGTAGACCTCCTGGGTGCCACTGCGGCAGATTGCCTGGCCGTTAAATATATCGGCAAAAAAGACTGTGTCCTGATAGTGTCCGTAAGGGAAAACCTTGACCAACCCCCCTTCACCTTTAATATTTCTGAAAATTGTGTAAAGGGTTGCTGTAGTTGTGTCCACCGTGTTGCCGGCTGCACCGCGCAGCTCCGCCCCATCCGGATTTTTCTGAACTATTTCTTAGAGGTGACACTGACCCTGATTGGCAGTACATCCTCCGGGGGGCTGTGTTCGGCTTCTCAGTAATCAATCCCGATTGCGTTGCCGCCTATGTTCCCAGGTTCAGGGCCGTCTGCGACCCGACTGACAGGAAAATTGTTACCGACAAACTTGTCAGCGAAATTAATCAAGGTTGTGTCTCCGTAGTTGATGTTCCTCCCACTTGGGTCCACAACATATTTTGTGTGCCAAAAGACGACGGTGGAGGTCGCACGATTGTCGATTGTAGCCGCCCGACCGGCTGTTCTGTTAACAGCTTCACAAACAATGTATGCAGTAAGTTCTCTTACAGGAGCGTCGACGATGTCGTTGAGGTGATGGAGCAGGGGGATTTTATGTCCACTGTCGATATTAAAGACGCTTATCGTGCAGTGTGTATTCACCCCCGTGATCGGGACAGGCAGGGCCTCCATTGGGGTTTTGACAATGATAATCTGGGATACTGTACTTACATGAAGGACAATAGACTGTGCATGGGGCTCTCCTCCAGCCCCTACGTTTTCAGCAAACTCTCAGATTTTATTGTCCGCTGTGCTAACCGCGAAGGCGTCACTAGAGTCGTTAATTATCTGGATGACTACTGTATCATAAGCCCAAGCCTGGACGAGGGCTGCAGGGACCAGGCCATAGTGGTAGCAATACTCAGGAGGGTCGGGTTCTTTGTCAGCTTTAAAAAGCTATGCTCCCCTAACACTACAACTAGATTCCTCGGTATTGACATAGACTCCATCGCCCTTGAGGTGAGACTCCCCAATGACAAACTAGACAAACTCATGGCGACTCTCAACCAAGTAAAAGGTCGCAAAAAAGTCACACGTAGGGAACTCGAGAGACTGGGGGGGATCCTCGCCCACTGCAGCAAGGTGGTAAAGGGGGGAAGGACCTTCTGTAGACGAATATACGATGCCATAGGCAGTGTCAGGGAGCCATACCATAGGGTCAGGCTATCAGGCGGCTTCCGTGAGGACGTTAACTGGTGGTGCGGATTTGCCTCTCGCTTTAATGGAAAGGCCAGGATCCTGGGTCGGTTCGCCACCCACATATCCACTTATAGTGACGCCTCTGATTTCGGCTATGGGGCCCTTCACGGTTATGACTGGGTGGCGGGGGCTTTCAACCCGGCCGATGACCACCGCCTGGGAGAGGCCCTGGGGCACCACCACACCCCCCCGGATGAAAGCTGCTCATCGGCTCACATTAATATTCGCGAGATGTGGGCCGCCTATGCTGCAGCCGCCAGATGGGGTGACACCTGGAGGGATTGTGCTGTGGTAATGGTGACCGACAGCACGACTGTCAGAGCAGCTCTGAACTCGGGCCGCTCTAGGAGCCCTGAAATTATGCACTATCTGAGGAGGCTCTTCTGGTTGGCTTCTGAGAACAATTTTGAGTTCTCATCTGTATTCATAGGTAGCAACGACAATGTGATATGCGATGCCCTGAGCAGGCTCGATAATGACGCGAGCGGAAACCGCATCTCTCGTGCTGACCCTGCCCGCAGCCTCTGCTGCCACAAAATCCTCACTAATTTTGCTTTCCACGGTTCCAGGAGTGGAGACCCTGAAGAAGGAGCAACTCGTCTTCCTGAGCCACTCATATGCCCCAAACTCCACCTCAACACGGGGTGTGCAGGTGAGGAAGTACCTGGAGTTTGTGGAGGACTTCTCGGAAACCCACTCCCCTCTGCCATGCCCACCAGCGCAGGTGGCCCTTTACACCACCTGGCTTGCTCGGACCTTGAAGTACTCCTCGGTCCTCAACTACCTAAGCGGTTTGAATAACTTCCTGAGGCAGAGAGGCGCAGAGCCCATTGCATACACGAGCTACTTGGTAGCCTCGACCCTGCGGGGGATTAGGCGGGAGAGGGCCGCGCCCCCCAGACAGGCGGCTCCCTTACTGCCAGCAACCCTTCTCCGCATCTTCTCCTTCCTCTCCTCCTCCCCAGGCCACACGGCCTGGCGGGCCGCCCTCTTCTGCAGCTTCCGGGCCCTGCTCCGGAAGTGCCAAGTGACCCTCTCCGATTCCTCCCTCCTCCGGGGGGACTTTAGATTTTTCCCATGGGGTATGATCCTTTCCATTCGCCGCTCCAAGACCATCCAATTCAAGGAGCGAGTCTTGGAGATCCCTGTTGCGCGATGCGAAAATACTGCTCTGTGCGCAGTGTACTGGTGCGAGCGCCACTTCGAGCAGCTCCCCGCGCCCCTCGGGGACCCTGCCTTTAGGATCCCTACCCTGGGGGGAGCTTCCTACCCCATGACTTACAAGATTTATCAATCCACCCTCAGGATCTTTGCTGCTAGGGCGGGTCTCGACCCCTCCTCCATCTCCTCGCACTCACTCCGTCGGGGTGGCTGCACATTTCTCTCCTTGTGTGGTGCAACCATAGAAGAGCTCCGCACCAGGGGGGACTGGTGCACTAACACGGTTTTTACCTACTTAAAAACCCCCTTGTCCGTGCGGGTCATGAACGACATTCGCGTGGCCACCTCCCTGGCCAGCACCGCTATACCTGCAGAATATTAGTGGTCTGGAGGATCTCCGGATCTTTGGCTGATATTCCTAGCCAGAGAATATATAACTCATACCACTACTTTCTCTTGTTCTTGTTCCTTTGTACTCTAGCCGGCCTTTATGTGATGTATAACCCATTATGCGAGTATAAAGGCGTGGAAGGGAATTAACCCCTCCTTATTACTATTATCTCCTAATTATTGTTATTATTACGATACATACTGTACTGCCTCCTCCATCTCGTGACTGGTGGCACCACCCCCGGCTGCGCCCGGTACCTGCCTACCCCGAATACTTCACTCGCTTCGGGAAAATTTTTCCTTTATTGTTAGGCTGATATTCCTAGCCAGAGAATATATAACTCATACCACTACTTTCTCTTGTTGTTATTCCTTTGTACTGTAGCCGGCCTTTATATATAAATATATAACAAATACCATATATATGCATATATATGCGTGGTGTATGTCTCATATATATTTTAAAAGGCACATACAATTATGTAGATATAAATGTGTCTATGTAAAGTTTGAAGTGAGGGAAAAGGTACCGTTGGTGTCAGTTCCCAGCAGGAGGGAAA
Source organism: Branchipolynoe longqiensis (assembly GCA_030323885.1). Lineage (NCBI taxonomy): Eukaryota > Metazoa > Annelida > Polychaeta > Phyllodocida > Polynoidae > Branchipolynoe > Branchipolynoe longqiensis. The sequence goes on from CM059194.1 coordinate 27,784,187, forward strand.
CAGAGAATGCGCTACAGGTGGGGGGGGGGGGGGGGGGGATCTACAGATAATAAGGGGTGTCAGGAAGCAAGAGGTGTCTGGATACAGACACTGACAAACATAAGTGAATATTCTTTATTTATATACCCATAATAAATTATATAGCACACATATAAGGTTAGTTTATAGACGCATATATATGAGGATTATATGTATAAGGATAGCGTGTATGAAGCACATATTTAGGATATAAATGCATGGCTGTTGGTCCTTGTTGCACACCGGACAGGATGGCCGAATTGGTAAGAGCGCTCGCTGGCTTCTTATGTGGGAGATCGTGGGTTCGAACCTCAGCCGAGTCAAATCAAGTACTTACTTAATTTATAGTTCTCGCTATCTAGCCTGGCACTCAGCATTAATAGAATAGAGCAAGGAATGTTAGCTCAGTATCAAACTAATGTGACTGAGTAGAACATTGGGTCAGTGGCGGTAGCATGATCTTCCGGTCAGTTGGACAGAACTATAAAGTCACTATGAGTCATACTAAAGTATGAGTGTGCACTGTCATAAGGTGGTACCCACCCTGATATGACCTTAGATGTTTTTAGGACACAAATCCCCAACAAACAAATCTATATATTTATGACACATATATATGTACAGTCAAACCTCCCTAACCGACCACCTCCACAGATCGACCGGTCCCCGATATCGATTGCTTTATTTGGGTCCCAACAATAGCATTGTAACCATATTCTAATTCCCTGAACCGGACCACCTCCCTAAATGGACCACTTAAAGTCGGTCCCAAGGTCGATCGATTTACAGAGGTTTTAATGTATTTGCAATTTGTATATTTATTCATATATACATAAAATACACACAGCCTAGATAGACCATACTCAACCTATATAGACCACACCTAGCCTAAATAGGCTGCACCTAGCCTTTTTGGGCCACACCCAGCATATATTGGGTGCACACAGCCTACTCAGGCTTCACCCCGCCTATAGAGGCCGCACCCAGCCTATATAGGCCAAACTCAGCATATTTAGACTACATGCAGCCTATATAGGCCGGACCCAGCCTATAGAGGGGGTGTTATGACGTCACGAGACAACTTCCGGTGGCCATATTGGATTACATATGAAAGGCTTGGAAGTGCTTACATTGTGTTTATTTACTGATTTGTTGGTTTATTTGCCACTGTTTTGAGCAGTTTTCCCTCAAAGGCCAGGGGAAAAGGGTTTTTTGATGGAGGGGAAGTATTTGATTAATCATGTAGCCTCATATCTTTGCGAAAGAGCAGTATGTTGACACTTTGGATGCTCTGTCAAAGAATTAGACAGGTTCAGGCAGTACCCGCTAGGTGGCGCCACATACTTCGGCAGCCCTGACTACAGGTAGGCCCAGTGGTGGACGTAGTGTTCTTGGTATAAGACAGGGGGCACCATAGGTGGTATTAAGTGTAATCCAAGATGGCTAACCGCTGAGTGATGACGTCACATGCACTCCCTCTATATAGGCCGGACCCAGCCTATATAGACTACAACCTGCCTGTATAGGCCGCACCCAGCCTATATAGGCCACACTCGGCCTATATAGACTACGTGCAGCCTATATAGGCCGGACCCAGCCTATATAGGCCAAACTCAGTCTATATAGACTACACCCAACCTATTTAGGCCGCACCCAGCCTATATAGGCTGCAACCAGACTATATAGACCACACCCAGCATTATATAGGCTGCACCCAGCCTATATAGGCTACATCCAGTCTATAGAGACCTGCACCCAGCCTATATAGGCCACACCCAGTCTATAGAAACTATGCCCAGCCGATATAGAACACATCCAGCCTATATAGACGCAATGCAGCCTAAATAGGCCGTACCCTGCCTATATAAGCCGCACCCAGCCTATATAGGCCACACCACCCCTATATAGGTCACATCCAACCTATATACTACACCAGGGAGCAAGGAGTGGCTATCGAGAACAGTGCTAAAAATAAACTTAAAAGTAAACCTTTCAGCAGAAGTCCTGAATTCTTTCAACTTGATGTGATCCGAAAGTAAGTAAGTAAGGAAGACAATAAAAGAAAAGAAACAAACAAACAAACAAAGAATGAAAGAAACAAACAAACAAACAAAGAATGAAAGAAACAAACAAACAAAAAATTAATGGGGTTATCCTTTACCCCCAGCGGCGGTGAAAGCAAGCCTAATAACACATGTGCATAGCATTGTGGTTAGGAACGTAATGGGGCTGTCACACTACGACGTATCTCGCCAGTGCGCCACCAACACGGAAAATCACTTTTTTACGTCGAGATACGACAAACTTTTCGGCGCGGGGGGAAAAGTTGGATGTATAAATACCGTATACACAGCGTATGGCCAACTTATGACTAACGTATAGTTAATGTACCTCCTGGCAAAAAATGCTTGAATTACGCTCATGGTACATTCACAGAACGCCGGTGAACATTATATACATTATTGGATCACCAGAACTACGAGTCATATGTTACATACGTCAAGACACGCTGGAGAAATGCTAAACGTACATTAAATGTATGTTAGGCATACGTTATCCATACGTTGTCAGTATGCGGACTGTACGTTCCCACTGCCTTTAAAGTAGGTCAACATAGTGCAATGTAGTGAACAACGTTTGACTAATGTACGTATAACGTACATCGATGTACGCCTAGTGCTTACATAACGTACGGCGGATGTAAAATCCACACGTTGTCGAATGTTGTCATGCGTCAAAAGTTTTGTGCATGTACAAAACTTTGCTGACCACCTGACGCATGCCGCCGACCGTCGACATACATCGACGTAGACTAACGTGTGCCTAATGCGTGTGTGACGCAAACTGATGTATCCCGACGTAGCGCCAAAAAATCACATCTGTCTACGCACGTTGGCGAGAAGCGTCGTAATGTGACAGCACCATAACAAAGAAAAAACAGTGAGAAGAAAGTATTATCGATGAATTCAGGATAGAGAAAAACAGTGAGAGGAACACATTATCTATGGGTTTTATGGGGACTTATAGACAGTGAGGGAAACATATTCTCATTGGATTATATTTCTGTCTAATCTTAGTTCATTGATAAGTTCTAGTGATGTGGTATTTGCCATAATTAACTCCACAAATCTGTTGGTGGTTATTTGTTCCTTCAAGTGGTTTAGAGACTTTCCCAGGAGGATGCGAACCCTGGCCTGTACATTTGTAGCGAGGTAGGTTTTGATTGATTGTTGGAGTTTTACGTACTGACAACATCTAAGATCATATCAGTCATAGTGACTTTATAGTGCTGTCCCATGTCAGCACCATGACCTGATATCCCACTCAGTCACATTATCCTGACATGGAGCCACCCTGTCCTTGCCCTATCCTAATAATGCCGAGTGCCAGGCTAGGAAGTGACAAGTATCACTTTTTAAGTCATTGGTTTCTGGAACAAGGACATTACATAAAAATATTATTTTCTTGGTTGAAGACCTCTTATGCAATATTTTCTGTTATGAAGGCCTCATATATAATATTATCTTGGACAAAGAGCTCATATGTTATATTATCTGGGATGAAGATCTCATACACAATAATATCTGGGATAAAGACCTCAAACCAATTATTTTCTAGGCTGAAGATCTCATATACAATATTATTATCTGTGATGAAGATCTCACATTTAATATTATCTGGGACAAATAACTTATATGTAATATTACCCAGGATGAAGACCTCATACAAAATAATATATGGGGTAAAGACCTCATATAAATATATTCATTTCTGGCCTGAAAACTTCATATGCAATCAATTCTGGGACAAAGACATCATATATGTCAATACCTGTGCTGAAGATCTCAATATTATCTGGGACAGAGACCTCATGTATAATTAACCTACAAATTATCTTCTAGTTTTTTTCTTGAAGATGTATACTGCCTATCATGGATAAGTCTGAAAAGACGTGTTGTCACCATTAGACAGTTTGTCGATAGCAAGCCTGAGCCTACACTTTTACCGACCCAAGGGATTTTTAACCTCCCACACCACATAGACATGGTATGAGAGCAACAGGCATTTGATGAGCTGTAAGTTATACACAGACCTTCAGATTAGGAGTCTGACCTAGAAAAATGTCAGACACTCTAACCACACCGCCACAAAGAACGCTCCAGTTGATCTAGGCCATATTCAGCCTCTAATGCAAAAAAAAAAGAACCTTTTTGTGCACACGTATGGAGGTGGATGGAGCCCTGAAGTCATATAATTGTGGGTGTCCTCTCAAATGTCTATCCAGCCTTCTCCCAAATGTTTCTACCGTCGGCGGTGCTTCAATCACTTGGATCAAAGAAAGAATGCATATGCATTACTATCTGGAACCCAAATTGAGATTGAGACTGAGACTGTTCACATCTCAGATGTGATGTTGCGACTTGTAGAGTTGTAAATCACCCAACACAAGCGCTGTGCATGGTAATTCATGCAGCATGCAGACATGTGTTGGTTGGTTTTATCTTCTCGATGTTTGTAGGTTATACTTTCTTAACGGGCGTTGTAGACAGCTGTGAATATGTGACAGTGGGAATGTCACTAGTCTACCGAAGAAACTTAGAAAAAAACCGGAAAAGTAGTCAACTGAATCATCGACCCAGGGAGCCTTTTTCTCCCTGTTTGAGAGGTCGCTAGCTTTGGTGGTGTTTCTTTTAAACAATTTCTTGCTACATTGCCCATCAAAGTGTTTGTTTGGGTTGGTTGCCTGTGTGACTGCCATTACATTAGCTGGCCCCATTGCCACATTTGATTGGACTAGTCGTCCGTCTCTGGTGTCAGTATTCAACATAGACATACTAAAGTAGATTTGGGTACCTGAGTGATTGCCAGCTGGACAATAAGGGCAGAGAGTTTGATGCATTACAGGCACAGATGGGGCAGAGACTAACATTAATGACAAGCTTGCATCAATTAAAGGATACAAGTTAACAAGAGCAGATAGGACCACCAAACTACCTAATGAAAAGACTAAGATAGGAGGGGTTTAGCAATATACTCCAAATCGAACATTGAAGTGGATGATGAGACATTGAAGCACCTAAACCTATCTAACTCTACAATTGAACCCCAGTGGGTTATATTTAAATGAGACAACTGTAAGTGCATCCTACTAGGGAATATATATAGGATGCCTAATGGCAGCCTAGATACTGCACTAGACTTATTAACTAACTGTTTGGACCAGATACCAGACTTAGACAAAATGGAGACACTGGTCATGGGAGATTTTAATGCAGATACAGCAGATCCAAGTGCACAGACAGCTACAACAGTTAGTAATTTTGAAGTTTCACGGGGATTGGAACAGGTCATCAAATCATGCACTAGAATAAACGGAAAAGCAAAAGAATTCTAGACCTAGCCTTCACAGACATGAAATACTTTACTACTACAGGGGTAATTAACTATAATATAAGCGATCATAAACCAATCTATGTTATCAAGAAAAAACCTAGGGATGTTAGGGGTCTAATAGAGTGCTGGGGTAGAACTTACAGTCAATACTCTACTGATAAATACTGTGAAACTCTAAGGCAGGAACCAATTGAAAACTTTCTCCAAACAGAGGATCCTAATGCATGCTCGCAACTATTATTAGATAAAATAACACTACCAGCAAACGAGCATACGCCTATGCTACTCTATAAGGTTAAAGAAAATCATCCCAAATGGTTACCTAATGAAAGCTTAGAGCTACAGAAGGTTAGGGATCACTTTGCACAAATTTTTGAACATACTAATGAATAAAAATAACTCGAGGGTAATTAATGATATAGCTCTGTCACCTACACAGACAGTGGGAAATAGTTACCTCCCCGTATATGTTTCTTTTTTCTCTTATCTTGTTCTTTACCTATCATTCATGCGCCGATGTTTTGCTTATTTCCCTGTAATTGTCTATCTGTATATTATTGTAGATTTGTTTAGGCAATTGTGATTAGGGCTGGAAGACCAGTGCATTAGCACTGACAACATGTTATTCAGAGAAATAAAAACACTTTAACAAAAAAGAAAATTGAACACAGCAAGAAGGTTGTCATGGTGTGTTGGCTGGGGGTTGGGGGGGGAGGGGAGTCGGTATTTTAGGTGACACATAAATTATAGGAACCTACCGCCAGGGGTTTGGCGCCTGCGCGTTGCTGGGTGTTGTTGAGTCAAATAATAACATGGCTGAGTGTTTTTTGCACTGCTCTGTTAAAGATATTAAAGCAAGAAATAAAAATCAAAGGTGTGACCAAGAAATCAATGGGGTAATAAAAACAAACAGAAAAACTAACATAGTATATCTAGATCAAAACACTAATTGCATTGGTACAAGGCATTACAAATTTTAACTATGTATAAAAAGAAAAATAGAAAACCAAAAGAATTGGAAAAGGAAATCAATCCATGTGGATTATGGCCACAACTGCACAGCAGCGAAAACAAGTACATGCACTTGACCGTTATGAGCAGAATAAACAAACCATCACCCAAAAAAGATTTATTTAAAATAGACCTTTTCCCCACGAGGAGCATGCTGCACAGCGAGTTTGTACCCACAAGATTAGCTTTTCTTGTCCCTGATCCAATGACCGTATCCGTGCCTACCTGCCTGCGTGGCTCCTTGCCTGAGACTTGTGAGAGATCATTGCAGACAACTACACTCGTTCCCCTGGAATTGTAAGTTTTTTAAATTGATTATATCCATAAGTCGGTTAATGCTTATATCTGGGGGGTGATGAAAATGGGAAATATTGTGCATAGAGCAGGACTCGAACCCACATCCCTTTGCATTCCGGGCCAGTGTGCTGACCATTCCACCACCTGGGCTCCCTGATATCACCACACTACCCATGCCTACCTGTCTATGTGGTTACTTGCCTGAGAGGTCAGTTCAGACTACTACACTCGTCCCCCTGGAATTGTAAGCCTTTTAAATGGTCATTTAATGCTTACAAGTACATACATACAGGCAATGCACTAACACATACATACACAGGGTAGGTTCAATGACCATACAGCACGTAGCTTGTACAGGATCAAGGGCCCGGCAACCAGTGTCATGGTGGTGATGAAAATGTGGAATATTGCGCCTAGAGCAGGACTCGAACCCACATCTCTTTGCATTCTGGGCCAGTGTGATAATCATTATACCACCTAGGCTCCCTGATATCACCACACTACCCACGCCTTCCTGTCTATGTGGTTACCTGCCTGAGAGGTCAGTGCGCACTACTACACTTACAATTATATACATAACCAGGTCATGACGGCTAGTGTCATGGGAATGATGAAAATGGGAAATATGATGGCTAGAACATGATTCGAACCCACACCACTTGCCATTCTAGGGTTAACCAATTCACCATCTATGCTCCCTGATGCAATCATTCCTATCCATGCCTACCTGTCTGCGTGGCTCCTTGCCTGAGAGGTCAGTGACACTTGTCCCCCTAGATTTGTAAGTCTTTAATTGGTTTACCTCCAAAAGTTGTTTAAAGTTGCATGGTCCGATGAAACACCCATTATGCAGGAAGGCCATTAACCAATTAGGCCAATCTCGTGACCCCATTATCCCCCCCCAACCAAGTAGGCCTGCTGTGCAGGGTCATAGAGGGGAAGGGGATATGAGGTGGATGTGTGTGTATGTGTCTGTGTGTTTCCTGACCTGACTTTACAGAGACACAGAGACAGACATACACACAGACATACACACACAGACATACACACACAAGACATACACACACAGACATACACACACAGACAGACACCCATAGATAGGCACACACAGACAGACATCCACAGACAGCACACACATACACAGAAACACACACACATGCACACACCCGACATACACAGACACACATACACCCAGCCTGACTTTGCAGAGAGAGAGAGCCACATACCCACACACACACACAGACACCCCCAGATATACACACAGACTGACATGCAGAGACATACGCACATAGACATACACACAGACACAGACATACAGACACACACTAACATACACCCACAGACAGACACACAGATAGACACACACAGACAGACATGCATAGACAGCACACACAGACACACAAACACACATACATGCACACACCCGACATACACTGAGACACATACACCCGACATGACTTTGCAGAGATAGGCATACACACACAGGCCCCAACCCAACCAGGAATACCTACCTACAGTCCTGTAAGGTTCCAGGTCATCTCACATCACGTGGTCACCGCGAGATGACCATCTGGGTCATAGCCACAGGACTTTTGACAAGCTTGTCGAAATTATTTTTGGTTCTTTCAGCTCATATTACTTCAAAACTAATCATCTTTAATCAAAATCACTCCGGACTAATGATTAGTAGCTTGTAACGATCAATTTGATATATTTATCTAAAAAATAAGACAAAAATTCAAGTGCCATCGGACCATGCAACTTTAATGTTTACAATTACATACATACATGCAATCCACTGACATATATGGGTCGTTCTCAGAAGTTGTGTACCAATAGTGTGACATCAGTACCAGAAAATCAAAATGCTGCCAAAGTCCTATAAGCAAGTTTCCTCAATGTGTATGTCCTTTTGCATCTGAATAATTGAAAATAAACATATTCTGGCATTTTTAAGTAGGTCAAATGATGCTCACACCCAATAAATAGCAGTATAGCATGGAAACCAATCTGACTCCAAAATCAAATATTTTCCACACAAAACTTGACATTTTTAGGACATTTCACATGCCACTTGCTTTATAAACAGTAGTAATAATAATTTGAAACCTCATTGCTATGGTTTTGTCTTATTTGTGAATATTAAAGAGAAAAGCAAGAAAATATTAGCAGAGTAACAGATTAGCAGAGTAACAAAGTGGAAACAACAATTTTACACAAATGTTCGGCTCAAATTTCAATGTTTAGGGGCAATTTCAGGATTTATCTTTTACTATACCATAACTGGGTCCATGCATAGTGTCAAATGGTGAAAATAATTCCTGTACTGTATATGTACTCAGTGTTTGATACAGAGTTTCATAGTACTTGCAAGTGGAAACGAAATGTTACCATGTTAATGACTCCAGAAAATTTTTACTATTTCATAATTTAACAATTTTTTTTAGAAATAAATGTCTTCAACTTAATGAAGACATTGTATATCACCATTTGAAGTGAAATGAGCTGTTGTTCAGAGGTTTTCATTAAAGTTGCATGGTCCGATGGCACTTGAATTTTTGTCTTATTTTTTAGATAAATATATCAAATTGATCGTTACAAGCTACTAATCATTAGTCCGGAGTGATTTTGATTAAAGATGATTAGTTTTGAAGTAATATGAGCTGAAAGAACCAAAAATAATTTCGACAAGCTTGTCAAAAGTCCTGTGGCTATGACCCAGATGGTCATCTCGCGGTGACCACGTGATGTGAGATGACCTGGAACCTTACAGGACTGTAGGTAGGTATTCCTGGTTGGATGGGGCCTTCTGGCACTAGGGTTTTTAACAAAATATAATGTGTGTCTGTTGTCTGCTTGTGTCTGTCTATGTATGTCTGTGTGTGTGTATTTCTGTGTGTGTCTATCTGTGTGTTTCTCTGTACGTGTGGGTATGTATGTATGTGTGTGTATGTATGTGTGTGTGTCTGCCTCTATCTGTGTGCGTCTGTCTATGTGTCTCTGTCTGTGTGTGTCTCTCTGCAAAGTCAGGTCGGGTGTATGTGTGTCTGTGTATGTCAGGTGTGTGCATGTCTGTGTGTTTCTGTGTCTGTGTGTGCTGTCTATGCATGTGTCTATCTATGTGTGTCTGTGTGTGTGTATATGTATGTGTGGTAATGTCTGGGTGTGTATGTGCATCTGTGTGTATATCTGTGGGTATGTATGTGTGTGGCTGCCTCTGTCTGTGTGTGTCTGTGTGTGTGTCTCTCTCTGCAAAGTCAGGTCGGGTGTATGTGTGTATGTGTATGGGTGTGTATGTCTGTATGTCTGTGTGTATGTATGTGTGTGCATGTATGTGTGTGTCTGCCTCTGTCTGTGTGTGCTGTCTATGCATGTTTGTCTGTGTGTCTATCTGTGTGTCTGTCTGTATATATATATGGGTGGTAATGTATGTGTGTATGCATGTGTGTAGTTAGTGTGTGTCTGTATGTATATGTATGTGTCTGTGTGTGTATGTCTATGTGTGTATGTCTCTGCATGTCTGTCTGTGTATGTCTGTGTGTGTCTGTCTGGGTGTGTGTGTGTGTGTGGCTCTCTCTCTGCAAAGTCAGGTTGGGTGTATGTGTGTCTGTGTATGTCAGGTGTGTGCATGTGTGTGTGTTTCTGTGTATGTGTGTGCTGTCTGTGCATGTCTGTCTGTGCATGTCTGTCTGTGTGTGCCTGTCTATGGGTGTATGTCTGTGTGTGTATGTCTGTGTGTATGTCTGTGTGTGTATGTCTTGTGTGTGTATGTCTTGTGTGTATGTCTTGTGTGTGTATGTCTTGTGTGTGTATGTCTGTGTGTGTATGTCGTGTGTATATCTGTCTCTGTGTCTCTGTAAAGTCAGGTCAGGAAACACACAGACACATCCACCTCATATCCCCTTCCCCTCTATGACCCTGCACAGCAGGCCTACTTGGTTGGGGGGGATAATGGGGTCACGAGATTGGCCTAATTGGTTAATGGCCTTCCTGCATAATGAGGGTTTCAAACTGAGTGTTCAAAGGGGTGAGGTTATAAACTCACTGGTTATTCTGTATATACTGTCCCAAATCATTAGCTAATACACCAATATCTAAGTTGGATATATAGCATCAAATGTAAGTAGTTGTTTTAATTTTGACAAAATTATATTTCATCGGACCATGCAACTTTAAGTTTGTGACACTTTATTTTCAATGCTGTTGACAATGTCACAAATTAGTGATGTAATTTTCTATGTATTTAGCTACATCCATCCCAATAAGATACATAATACACCATATTAACATTTACTTTTGATCTAAACTATCTCCCACATTATTTGGCTAACTGATGAAATCTAAATATTGACACTCCAATAAAGGGTTTCTTTGAAATATGCATTTCTAGTAGACTACCTCAAGTGGTACACACTTTCTGAGAACGACCCATATACATAGACTGGATAGGTTCAGTAACCATACAGCATGTAGCTTGTATGTGACATTGGTCACGGCAACGAGTGTTATGGGGGGTGATGAAAATTGGATATATTGTGCCTAGAGCAGGATTCGAACCCACATTTCATACCATTCCGGGGCTAGCATGCTAACCATTACACCACCTAGGCTCCCTGATGCAATCTCCCTATCCACACCGACCTGTGTATGTGGCTCCTTGCCTGAGAGGTCAGTTAGTGCAGACTACTACAGAAGTGCAACTGGCTAGAATAGTAGAAGTCCGTTGGTTTGTAACTCAGACATTCCCCAACAACGCCTTATACTATCACCCTGTGAGGGGCATTGTTCAAAACGAGGCTCATACGTGGAGGTGGTGGATGGGTGGGGGAAAGTTGCAGGGTGGAAGGAATGTTCATAGTTCCTCACCCGACCCCCTCCCCATGAGCAGATCACCATGTGACCTGAATGTGCGCACATTCCTTTTTACTTAACATGCTCTAAAAAGGAAAAGAAAATACCTGTACAATTTTACTTGCGCTTAGTGACAAACAATCGTCCTAGTAGGTGTGTGGAAAGATGGGTCAAATGGGTCAAAGCCAAAGGCTGAGGCCCATTTGAAATCACTACGCGTACCTACAAAGAATATTATAATGCTTGCAAGTAAGTACAATTGTCTTTCGTTTTGGAGAGGATTTTTATATTGGATATGTACAGAGCTATTTTGTTATTTGCTATAGATGTAGTTGCTTTCACACGGCACTAGTGCCATTCAGCCATTCAGAAAACCCCTCTGACCAAAGTATGGCACATGTGCAATGATATTCAGAATCTTATTTCATAGTAAAATTATGTGATTTCCACATTTTTAAAGTTAAAGACTTACCAGGTACAAATTAATGTGATTTTAAATGTATGTATGTATGTAATACAGGTATGTATGTGCATATATATGTATATATGGAAGTAGTGCTGCAGTGCCGGCTGGAGCGAACTAGCGCGAACCCCGGCACTGGTTTGTATATATAGGCACCTGGCGCCCTGAGCGGGCCGTCCACGCCTAGCAGACGAGCGTCCGTGCACCACGCGGGAGGAGCAGTGCGGATCTTACACGCGCATATACGCTGGCGTATATACGTGGCTATATATATATATATATATATGCCGAGGGCAAGGCTAGGAATCGACACCGCGCCCAGAATTATTTATATACATATATATATATATATATATATAATGCTGTGCGCGTGTCGCTTCCAAGCCTGGTGCTCGGCATTAATAGGATAGGACTAGGACTGGTGAGCTCAGTGTCAGGATAATGTGCATGTGTGGGATATCGGGTCATGGTGCTGGCAATCTGATTTCCCAGTGGGCAGCACTATAAAGTCGCCATGAGTGTGCACTGTCACAAGTCAGTACCCATCCTGATATGACCATCAATGTTGCCAGGACGTAAAACTCCAACAACCAACTAACCATATATATATATATAGTTGGAGTTATATATATATATGTCTGTGTGTGTGTGTGTGTGTGCATGAGAGATGTAACCATTTCAATGCTAGCATTATCATAGTCTAAAATGATCGATCATACTTTTGAAATTTAAACAAAAAGAAACAAAACAAACATTTAAAAAAAAGAAATAACACAAAGTAGTAAGTTCTGGAGTGGTATGCAGACACTGACAGCGGCCCACCCCAAAACCTGAAGCAATCATAACACATGGAAAATAAGAAAGAAAGAAAACCTGAAAGGCATTGTGGGAATTCCACAGTTGTCGTGTCATGTCTGGCACATCTCTTTTTGTCTGATTCAACCCCAATCTGGATCTGAAGGTCAATAATTCGCATCACTCGGACAAGGAGACAGACCAAGGGGTTCAGACAATATATTTATTCATGGAGAGTATATGTATGATATAAATATTAGTTTATATATCAACAATATGTAATCATACCCTCGCGTGAGGCTGGCATGAGGCTGGCTCAGCAATCGGTGCGACTGGCATGAGTGTAATCAAGGAAGGCTGGCTTCCGTGCATTATAAGCATTGTTGGTGAGAGGGGCATCATGGTGATGCCAAGTTCTGTATAGGTAGATATCAAGATAAGACAAATGCGGTATCAAGAGAGGTAGCGATAAGAAACAGAGCATCAGCACTTAACCCCTGAGAGAAAAGGGTGGGTGGGTGGGAGAGCAAGAAGTTGCCAGAGCCAGTGTCAGGCGAGAAGTGAGGAGGGGGGAGGGCTAGGGGTCACGTGCTGCGCAGGGTTGCCTTGCCTTGTTCACGAATTAAACATCTTGCCTCCGCTGTGATATATGTTGATGTCAACACTGTGAGATCTAGTTTGCAACTGTCTTTATTTAGAACGTTCTGTAGTGACATCACTCTGTGCCACACTGGGGGTGTTCGGATAACAACACAACTGGAAGACACATACATTACATCTCCCTTTCAATGGAACAGAGGAACAAAATTCAATTAATGGTAACATTTTGTATATATCAACTACCATCGATAGCAACAGGTCCTTCTCGTGTTATTATAACTAATGTCATAATGCCATATCCCCCTCTTTAAAATAATTCCTATCGATAACAGAATGGTACCAGGTATTGCGAGGATAAAATGCCATGCTCAAATTTCCTAACATTCCAGAACAATGTAAATGACATTGTACATGAAGACCTAATACATATAGAGATATTATACATACTAAGTTTAAGAAGAGAACCATGAAACATGTAAATGGGAAACTATCGAATGTAGCCCATCATACAAAAACACGACTCATAAAGTAATACAACGAATACATAGTCAGGGTCAGTTGTCACTTCTTAAATGTAGACTTATTTTATCTCTTCTACATATGACCTGAACAACGAGCGTATTATTACGTAACGTTGTATGCAATTCATAACTGAACATAACAAGGCACTTGCTAGGCAGAACAGAAAGTGGCATAGCAACAACAGCAAACGACTTATATAACATATGAGACTCAAATATTCAATATCGTATTTCATGAACAACATTTCCCAAAATGTTCAAATTAAACTCATGCTTCATATAACAATTTCATCCGTGAACATTTCGTCATATTTTTAATTTTTTTTGTTTATAAAAGCATTGAGTCAAAATTCATTTGATAACATCTTTGACATGCAAGACAACTTAAAAGCATGTATAAACATAAACATACAAAATGCATACTCAGCTGGCTGCATGTGTCATTTCTTATGTTATCATGCGTTGTGTCCATTCATTGTTCGAACTTAAGTATGCGACATTACCAATTATTGTACAGCTTTTCCAGCATGTTACTTATTTAACTATAACAATTTCAACCATGAATATTGTTTTATGTTTGCTTAATAAGCATTGAGTCAAGATATATAGTCAAGAACATCCATGACATGAAGAGCAACTAAACATAGCATTTATAAAAACATACAAAATGCATACTCAGTTGACTTCATGTGTCGTTTCTTATGTTTGCATGAGTTGTGTCCATTCTTTCTTTGACCTTAACTATGTGTTGTTATTAATTATTGTACTGCTTTTCTGGCATGTCAGTTATTTAATTATAACAATTGCATCAGTGAACATTTTTGTTTGTTTGTTTAATAAGTATTGAGTGAATATTTATTGGATAACATCTATGACATGTAAGACAATTTAAAGCATTTATACCAACACACAAAATGTATACTTAGTTAGCTCATGTGTCATTTCTTATCCTTGCATGTGTTGTGTCCATTCTTTATTTGACCTTAATCATGTGTCTATATTCTTACTGTACTGCTTTTCTAGCATGTCACTTGCTTAATTATTACAATTGCATCAGTGAACATTACCTACAATAACAGTAATAAGTCAACAGCTATTTGACAAGATCTATGACAAGTACGACAACTTACAGCATTTACAAAACATCACCAAAAAGCATACTCAGTTACCTTCATGTGCCATTTCCTATGTGTGAATGTGTTCTGTAAAGTCTTTGTTTGACCTCAAATGTGTGATGTTCTTCATGTATTGTCATGGTAACATACAGTAACAATTTAAAGTTGCACAGTCTAACCAAACCATTCCTGATTCAAAACGTCACAATCGACATACTATGTCTTTGTTTGCATTCTTTGACCTTTTCCACATATATATATTTCTATAACATATAGATATATTTATTAAATATATTTATATAAATTATTTTATTTTAATGCACATGACATTAAATTCAACGTTACAAATATCAGTATATCTGGTAGATTCTGCATATTTGGCTTACTCTGGTTTCTATATAACCAATATTTTACACAAATGTATATGTTACACAATTATTTCGTCATCCACAGGCCTTGTTATTGTGAAATTGTTGTGACACACTTCATTCAATTCTGACATCCGACAATATAGTGGTCATGATATCCACTTTAACATTTTTAAATATATATTTTGTTGGTTAATATATGTATTGCTATTCGTTCACCATGGGAACGGTGTGCACCAATAGGACTTCCACCTGCATACGACACATATAACACATATATGCATGTAGGTACTACGTTTCATAGGATACAACATTTTAGTTTTATATTTCCATCATTAATAACAAGCCCATAGCATAGCAATATTATGATGGAACAAAATACCAATATTATGGTGACACACTCAAATTATTACAGCCTGCATGAAATAATTTATATCGATATAGATACTCTAGCAGTACATCATATCGTATAGTGTGTTACAAATAAGGTCTACACCTGAGTATGCAGCTTTAACCAAGCAGACAGCCAACCGCTACTTTGTCGCATACACATACTTGAAGTACATTCTTTCATGACGTGGCCTCGCTCTGCTTGGGGGCATTCGGATATCAGCATACCTATATTTTCATGTCGATGTTAAAGATTTAATTATGCAGAAATAGAAGTTCCTTTACCTTTAATTGTCTCATGTTTCATCTTATGTCAATTCATATGTGATATTAAGTCACACTTTATGTCTATCACATGCCTCAATTGGCATAGCGTTTGGTGCTTGCTTCCTGGCGCTCCGACTCACTTCTCGAGGAATCTCGGTGCCTTGCCTGTTGCTTAGCTTGCCTGTTGCTTAGCTTGCCTGACGTCCTGCGCGTCTTTATTCTCGCCATCTTTATTATAGCCGACTGTCCCTGTCGACGTCCTGTGCATCTGTGCTTCGTAGCATCCATGCATTTGTGTTCATACCTCTAGGCATATGTGCATCTGTGTGCCATCTTCTCAGGCATCTGTGCATCGTATTGTCATTTATTCACTCCAAACAATGTTGTGACGTCCTGCGCGTCCTCATTCCGGCTGTTTTCATTAGAGCCGTTCATTTCCACCGACGATCCGTACATCCGTGCTTCTTGGCACCTGTGTAGTCATGTATGTGCCTCCATGCATCCGTGCATCCATGTGCCATCTTTCCAGGCATCTGTGCATCGCGTCTTGTCACTCGTCACATTAAAGTCAGTGCTGCTTCTGTTGGTGCCCGGGGAGTTGCTGCCCGATGCGCCGCAGCTACTGCAAGTACGTTTTACCGTTTCTGCGACCAGGGTGTCGATGCCTGGTACAATAAACTGGCATGATATGTTGGTTGGTGTCCGGGGTACTGATGCCCGGTATCCACCAGAAGCAATGGGCTGGAAAGCACCATTGCCTCCACATCTGACACCATGTGATATATGTTGATGTCAACACTGTGAGATCTAGTTTGCAACTGTCTTTATTTAGAACGTTCTGTAGTGACATCACTCTGTGCCACACTGGGGGTGTTCGGATAACAACACAACTGGAAGACACATACATTACATCCGCAACATGTGAAATTTGCATCACTCGGACAAGGAGACAGACCAAGGGCTTCAGACAATATATTTATTCACGGAGAGTATATATATGATATAAATATTAGTTTATATATCAACAATATGTGATCCTAACCTCGCGTGAGGCTGGCATGAGGCTGGCTCAGCAATTGGTGTGACTGGCTTGAGTGTAATCGAGGAAGGCTGGCTTCCATGAATCATAAGCAGTGTTGGTGAGAGGGGCGTCATGGTGATGCCAAGTTCTGTATAAGTAGATAAAAAGATAAGTACAAATGCGGTATCAAGAGAGGTAGTGATAAGAAATAGAGCATCAGCACTTAACCCAAAAGAAAGGAAAGTGTTGATGGGGCTCTCGTGATCGGGGGAGGGGTGAGATAGTCATTAACGGCCGAGCTCTTCCAAGAGCCGGCTTCTTGAATGTCTCGGAGGGGAACGTTGGCTGCTAGACAGACCTGGGCGGCTCTTCTTCTTAAACTGTGGAGGGTGAGGGGCTGGGGCAGAGTAAGGACAGCTGAGGCAGCGAGGGAGAGGACACGGGCTAGTGTGGGGGCAGAGAAGAACTCCCCAGTGGGGAGGAGGAAGGCCGGAGACCCTGGCTGTGGGCGGACTGAGGCAGCGTACCTGAACCAGGCAGCTAGAGGGCAGCAGGGTGAGGCTTGGATCGCTGGGAGGGAGAAACTGGGGGGGGTGAAGCTGCAGAGTATCTGTTCTTGGTTCTGCGGAAGGCCATGAGGAGGGAAGCAGGGTGGGGAACGACATCAACAAAGTGGAGGGTGTGGGGGCCAAGGGGGAGGCTGACCGAGCGGTTACATTACTTTGCCTAGCAAGGGTCAGGTATGCGAGTAGCAAGGCGGCTATGTAGACATGCGCATCTTTACCGAGGGCGGTGAGGAAAAGAACAATTTTCTTCAGGTCGGGGTGGGAAAGGGGGAAAGCATGGGATACCATATGGGGGGAGGTTTTCTTAATTCCCTTCTTGAGCAGCTTCACATAATATGTGTCAAAGGAAGCAGTGGACCCAGTTACAGTGGAGAGCCAGGTCTTAATGGAGCTAAAGTAGTTGTAGACTGAGCCAGGAGCCCTGAGTCTAGCATCAAGCTAAACCAGATAAGCCAGGATGTCATATTGAGCGGGCTTGAGAGGGTACACCTCATGGGCTCGGCAGAAGTCCAGGTAGACCCGGATGTGCAAGCACTTGTTCTTCCAGGTGCCTGGAGTGAGGGACTTCCTGACCGCGTTGAGTAGATGCAGGTGTTGGATTACGGTGTAGCCTGGAAGATAGAACCTAAAAATTAAGCTTATCTTCCAGCCTATGAGTTCAAGGGGGGGGGGGGGGTGCTTAAAGGTCAAAATTAATTATGTCAAGAGAGGGGAGAACGACTATGTGCTTAAGATCTAAGTTTTGGCAATGTTTAAGTGCTCGCCGCTTAAGCTGATGGTTGGCGGACGTCCCGCTGAGGGCATCAGCGAGGATGCGCTCTGTGCCCGGTTTGTGTCTTATGGACAGGGTGGTACTGGCTGATGCGGCGATGAGCCAGAGCTGTCTTGCACAGGCGCCCAGAAACAGCTCCTTGTCTGAGCCTGAGGAGAGGACCTGCTGGGACGTTACGTTGTCTGTGTTGACGTAGTTGTGGGGGGTCAGGCGAGAAGTGAGGAGTGGGGAGGGCTAGGGGTCACGTGCTGCGCGGGGTCGCCTTGCCTCGTTCGCGAATTAAACATGTTGCCTCCGCAACATACGTAATTACTTCCTGCGGCTACCACCTGGTGCTTCCACTGACAAAGTGAATAAATGCATGCTTCAGACATTGTTGGTTGGTTAGTTGGTTGCTGGAGTTTCACGTCCAGTCAACATCTAAGGTCATTCAGACATTGTTGGATGGTTAGTTGGTTATTGGAGTTTTATGTCCTGTCAACATCTAAGGTCATTCAGATATTGTTCATTGTTTGGTTTTTGGAGTTTAACATCCTGGCACATCTAAGGTCATTTAGACATTGTTCGGCGGTTTGTTGTTGGAGTTTTACATCCTGTCAACATCTAAGTTCATTGAGATATTGTTAGTTGGTTGGTTTTTGGAGTTTAATGTCCCGGCACATCTAAGGTCATTCAAACATTGTTGGTTAGTTGGTTGGTTGTTGGATTTTTACATCCCATCAACATCTAAGGTCATTCCGACATTGTTGGTTGGTTGCTTGTTGGAGTTTTACGTCCTGTCAACATCTAAGGTCATTCAGACATTGTTCGTTGGTTGGTTTTTGGAGTTTAATGTCCTGGCACATCTAAGGTCATTCAGACACTGTTGGTTGGTTGGTTGGTTGTTGGAGTTATTATGTCCTGTCAACATCTAAGGTCATTCAGATATTGGTTGTTGGTTGTTTGTTGGAGTTTAATGTCCTGGCAACATCTAAGGTCATTCAGACATGGTTGGCTGGTTGTTGGAGTTTTACGTCCTGTCAACATATAAAGTCATTCGGACATTGTTGGTTGGTTGGTTTATTAGTTGTTGGAGTTTTACATCCTTTTAACATCTAAGGTCATTCAGATATTGTTCATTGGTTGGTTTTTGGAGTTTAACATCCTGGCACATCTAAGGTCATTCAGAGATTGTTTGTTGGTGTGTTGTTGGAGTTTAACATCCTGTCACATCTAAGGTCATTCAGACATTGTTGGTTGGTTAGTTGGTTGTTGGAGTTTAATGTCCTAGCAACATCTGTGGTCATTCAGACATTGTTGGTTGGTTTGTTGTTGGAGTTTTACATCCTGGCAACATCTAAGGTAATATCAGGATGGGTCCCAACTTGTAACAGTATGCACTCATATTGAACTTTATAGTTCAGACATTGTAAATGGATCGCATCATCTGACATTCATCACTCCTATATTTTCTTTCTCTTTCTATTCATTGGACAGTGTTCCAATAAGTTGAGTCATTGGTGGAGAAGCATTACTTTGATTCTAGATTGCCTTCTGTTCAGCCGAATGGCACTATGACGTCACCGGATAGTGAATAGCAAAATAGAGTGAACAGCGAAATAGTTATGTATGCACACAATAAAGAATGAAAGCCATGGTTGTACATACGTGTAGACAACATAGCGGTTCTGAATGGTGGGCGGCTTGATTTCAAATGGGCCTCAGCCGTCAGCTTCGACCCATTTGAAATCACTCCGCCCACCCACTCGGACTATTCTGTACTGCTATACTACGTTGCATTTGTGGCATTTGACAGTGTTTAGAGCTAGTCCTTATGATTTACGCTGGACTCTAGCTATAGAATGTGAGCTTGCACTCATTCAGTTCTATTGGTGAGAACTTGGGAACACCAGCACCATCACCATCACCATCACTTTATAGCCTCAACTCACCCTGCCACAACCTGCTCATATCCTTACCACCACAAAGTGGTAAACTTCACCATTCACTGATGCCATATTTAACTCACACCTCAACCAACCCATATCTGCCACTCTCTCACACTGCAAGCCCTAGATACTATATCACTTAAAGCTGCATAGTCCGGTGAAATTGAACGCATCAAATTTGTTAACCAAACCACTTATCCAGATTCAATGGGGGACCTCCGACTTTTTAGTTCAAATTCCTGCCGTTCGCGTCACCACTGAACGAGTGGGCCTATTCGGCACACTGTCACACTGCAAACCCAATGGCTATGAGTAATCTTCATACAGAAGAAGTCAAATATCTCTAAAACCACATGACCTAGACACAAACCACTTGGTATACATATAGAAAACATACAACGAATACATTATATTAAATTTCTAAGGTTAGGGTTCTGTATTTCTATTAATTTTGAATAAAATAAACGTTTTGCACTGGGCGTACCGCCGAACTCAGTGCATTGTCAATGGCCGTGAGCAATCTTCATACAGAAGAAGTCAAATATCTCTAAAACCACATGACCTAGAGACAAACCACTTGGTATACATATAGAAAACATACAACGAATACATTATATTAAATTTCTAAGGTTAGGGTTCTGTATTTCTATTAATTTTGAATAAAATAAACGTTTTGCACTGGGCGTACCGCCAAACTCAGTGCATTGTCAATGGCCGTGAGCAATCTTCATACAGAAGAAGTCAAATATCTCTAAACCCACATGACCTAGACACAAATCACTTGGTATACATATAGAAAACATACAACGAATACATTATATTAAATTTCTAAGGTTAGGGTTCTGTATTTCTATTAATTTTGAATAAAGTAAACGTTTTGCACTGGGCGTACCGCCAAACTCAGTGCATTGTCAATGGCCGTGAGCAATCTTCATACAGAAGAAGTCAAATATCTCTAAAACCACAAGACCTAGAGACAAACCGCTTGGTATACATATAGAAAACATACAACGAATAGATTATATTAAATTTCTAAGGTTAGGGTTCTGTATTTCTATTAATTTTGAATAAAATATACGTATTGCACTGCGCGTACCGGCAAACTCAAAGCATTGTCAATGACCGTGTAGGCCCACTACTACCGATGCGCCACCAAGTGTCGGAAAATGAACTACGCCACATGTCCCCCATTCTATGTATCTAATTTAAATACCGGTGCACTTATTAAACATGTTTCGCCACATAGAAAGGAGTATGCCTCCTGAGGCAATTTAATAGAATCTGTTAATGCAGAAGCCTACATTGTCAGAGTTTTGGCGTGCTTGCCGAAATTAATGTCACATGTTTGCACTTTTAATATCACAAAAGTTAGCCATTTAAAATAAAAGTTACTTCAAACTAAAGTAAGGTAGATTAAGATTATAATAATTAACCTAATATATTTATCTCAGAAAATGAGAGAAACTCAAAACCATCAGACTACGCAACTTTAAAGTCAATTTGATGGTTTTTGAGTATGCCTTATAACCTATTTAAACCTAGCCTTTCCTATGTGACGTCACTGAAACACTTATAAAAGCCATGGGATACTCAATGTCCAATCGTACTGGCAGAACAATCCCGACTTACTTGGTTCGAGCTTAAACAAACCATTCTAAATGTGATTGTTCATTAAGCCCGTCCTGATATGACCTTAGATGTTGCTAGAAGGAAAATCTCGACCAAACTAACAATCTTTCATTATAAGATAGATCTCAAGATAGATCTAATATTGATGTAAGGAATATATAGCAATAAGATTGGGTGGCTGAATCGTGAATGAGTTGATTGCCCACATTTTGGTAGGTTGTGTAATTTGAACCCCCGTTTTTTTAACCCTGGGCGAGTCAAACCAATGACATAAGAATTTATACTTAGCGCTGCTTAGCCTGAAGTTTGGCATTACAAGGATAGGGCAAGGAACAGTGGAATGAGGAAGACCAATTGTCCGCCATTGATATTTCCCCTGCTTAATCAGCTCACTGCTGGCAAGGGCACAGAAAACGAGGAAGCAGAGGTGGGAAGAACATAACTTTATTCCCATGACAGACAGGGTCGTCGGCTCGCAGACCAGTCCGCAACCAATGGGGAGGTGTCATAGCGAAAAAAAAATAAGGTCTGACATGAGCATGAAGCTATGCATTGATTGATTGATTGGTGGTTGCTTTATGCCGTGTCGGCCTCATAGGCCATATTCATGGCGAGAAATGTTTGTTTTTTGTTCAAACCATCACTTTTACATGTAAAAGCAGACAATCAATTATGTGCCAATAGACACTCATTAAATTAGAAAGCTCACAATCATATATTTGTGGTCAAGGAAAACAAATTCCCATAGAAAAAGGCAAGTTGTATTAATAATTGATAGAATCTATTTAGTAAATTATATGAGGTGGTACAGTCCAGCTGCCCTCAAAAAGGCTAAAATGTTTTCCTGTTTTACCTTAGTAAAAAGGTCATGCATACTGTCTGCAGTGTAGAACTGTTGGCGCAGGGCCAAAAAATCAACGCAACTTAGTAAAAATGTGTTTGAGTGTCAGTGGGGACTGACACCCAATACATTCAGGGGGAGGTTCCCCCTTGAGCAGAAAAGCATGTGTAAGCCACGAGTGGCCAATACGGCAGCGGCTAAAGCTATGCAAGGAGAGAATGAAAAACATCAAATCACAACTTCAAAGTTACAGGGTTTTAAGAGAAAAATACGGAGAGCAAGTATGCAAGATGGGAGAAACAACAATAAACATGAGGTATACAGATATATATAAACATACAAAGCAATAATGGGATGCATTGCTGTTAATTAATTAATTGTTAATGATTTTTTTGTTAATGATTTTGTTAATGATTTGTGGCATTCTCTGTGGCGGAGTGGTTAGAGTGTCTGACTTTTTTCTAGGTCAGACTCCTAATCTGAGGGTCGGCGGTTCGATTCCCCGTGCCCCCAGCTCTGCCAATTTGGATTTCCACCGCTGTGTATAACTTACAGCGTCATCAAAGGCCGGTTGCTCTCATACCATGTCTATGTGGTGTGGGAGGTTAAAAATCCCTTGGGTCGGTAAAAGTGTAGGCTCGGGCTTTCTATCGACCAGCAGTGGAATGAGGAAGACCAGTCGTCTATGACTGAAATTTCCCCTGCTTAAACAACTAATGGACCAAAAATAAAATATTAATTAAATTTGCTTGATGTGTTGTCTCGTTATATGTGTCCATGCCAGAAGCAGTGATATCAATACACCGCGCCAGTTAAGCTAGTGACATCTATCGGCACAATCTGGAACCACTCTATTCCGGTAGTTTTCCAACTTACCAACCCATCCTTCCACCCCCCGCTCATTTAACCCGATGTACCAAACAAAATCTTAAGCCCCGTTCACACACAGGAGGCTTCGGTTGCCTCAACTAGTTCACCTCATCTAATCCACCTCGCGAAGCAGTCTACATGAGGCGAACTAGTTGAATCGAATCAGCCCTAATTCGCCTCAGCGGAGCCTTCACTTGCATGATCTGAGTCAGCTTAGATGAGGCGAACTAGCTGAGGCAATTTAAGGCCCGTGTGTGAACATGGCTGTAGGAAGTAAATAAACATCACGTGACCTGGTCTTTAACCATGTACTTCCGGTGCTCTTCCAGCTCTACTGGGCCGGGCCTCTGCTGGGCGGGATGCTGGGCGGTCTGCTCTACGACTTCCTGTTCGCATCCAACGCCAACATCAGCAAGTTCAAAGGTTTCTTCACGATCAACTACGACAACGACAACTACGACAAGACCGGGAATCGGGCATCCATCACCGACGCGACCGAGATGAAGCCTTGAGCAGTCTTTAAGAAGTGGCCCGGCTCCAGATCACACTCTCCGACAGCAATCCAGATCTAACCAAGACGGTGGTACCGACGCTGAAAGCCCATTCACTTGTGCAGCCGACTTTCTCCATTGTGACACTTTTGGCGGGAAAATTGGTGAAGGCCAAAATGCGCTGTCATTGAATTGTGTGCGAGCTTTTTAAAGTTTTTTTTTTTTTTTTTTTTTTATTGTAGTTTTTTGTTTGTATTTGCTATCGTGGTATAACAGATTAATAGAGTATATTATACACCAAGCCCACGTGACGTCTTATGTTATATAGTAGCATATATATATAATAGCGTACCTGATTTGGCCGCGCTTAAAATAATTAGGATTTTTAATCCGATTCATAGTTTATTGAAATCTTTGAAATTTTAAACTGCGATCTGATTTTTTTGTTAATGATTGGTGGGGGTTAATCCAAGAAAGTAACCAAATAACAATAATAAATTTGAACTAATCAAATATTAATCATGTGTTGTAGTTGTAAAACAAAAGAAAATATATTCCCAAAATAGTTAGAGCCCGTAAAGAAAATAGCTCTATTAATTAGCTCTATTAATTATTAAATTGCTTTATTAACGATTAAATAGATCACTTATTTCTACACCAGAAGCAGTTAGCTTTGCGAACTGTTTTGTTGTTGTTTTGTCTTATTTCCTTTGCTGTATGTCACTTTTGTTCAATTGATTGTGGCAAACATACGACCAGTGTTACCCTATGGCTGAGGTGTTCACGTTAGTGACCACACGAACTGATTGATGCCTTAGCCAGTCTGAGCTGTGTATTCTAAAGTGCCTTCATCTTGTGTCAGTGTTTAATTAAAAGTTGCATCGTCCGATGGCTTTTGAGGCTTTTGCCATAAACTGTTCAGATAAATATATCCGATTTACCATTATAACCTACTGTTATTTAGTTTGAGGTGACTCTTTTATGTCAAATGGCTAGCTAGCTTTGGAGATGTTTGAAATGAAATCATGCCAAATAATTTCGGCAAGCACACCAGCGATCCGGTGGTTGTGTTCCAGATTCCCATCTTGCGATGGTTTCATGAGATAGTATTGTAAGTAAGTAGCCTGGTCTCCTATCCTTTTTCTACTTATCACTGTGCATGGCCCTCTGGACACACCGGGGAACCACCAAATAGGCAATAAACATCATGGAGTCTGACTAAGCTGCGTGTGGTATTTGTGGTATGATACAAACCCCTAAAACAAACAAGAGGTCATGATATTAGCCTACATTATCAGTGGCGTCCCTGCTCTGTGGTTTTCTGAAAGTAGTTGTCCAGAGGGATTCCCTAATTAATTTCTTATTAATTCCTTATTAGTAGCTCCAAATCATTAGTTGATGCACCAGCGTTCAAGTTGGAAAGATAGGATTAAATGTAGGTACGGTCACTGGTTTTGAAAGTATTATACTTCATCGGACCATGCAACTTTTTTTAAAGTGTATTTAACCCCAAACATAATATTAACCTCAGACGGAATGACTTAGTGAATATCGTTCGATTGGTAAGTCTGTGTAGCAATGAGTAGAGGAAGCATCGATGTAGAATCGGTCTATACAATATGGCGGTGTAGTTATGGCAATTCTTAGCATGGCTTATCCTAACTCAGCAGTCTTTGTTTGGCATTTTAGAGATTGACAATCAATGTGCTCCTCTGTTAATGCCAGACTTAGCTGCTGTTCCTACTGCCCTGCGGAACTTCCCACATAATGATGGGAGGCTGTTGTACTAACTAATCACATATAGGATAGTGTTGTACTAACGGGTGGAAGTGAAACTATGAACTTTCATCATTGAGCATCTGGGGGTAGATTCTATATTCCCAGCGCTGTTGAAATAATCCTCATGTGTCAACTGTAGGTAGCTAGTTTTCATTCATCTTACATGTGTAACATGACTCTGATCTGTCCTCATTCTGACTGAATAAAAGTTGTGTTTATTGTTCAATCCAATTAACCACTACTGCGCGTTCACTTTTAATGCCTGCCGTTAACTGGACCTAGTATGATTCCTATCAGTTTATTATTACAGTCATTGATTATAGTATGCGGGTATTGCAGTACCTCTGATACCTTAGGTGTTAAATACCTCAGGGAGTTTGATGCCCCTGCCTTGCAAAGTTGTAAACCACTGCCTTGTGGTAAAGGTTCTTGATAGAACCAAAGGCTAAGGGAGTAAACCCTAACAGAAAACCATGTTACCGTGGCAGCATTAAGGGTGGTGATGAATGGAACTCCCAACATCTTCCGACCAGCCACTGCAGGGACAAATAGTTTGCGCCTGTCTTGACGTGTTCTTGAAGGTGTGAGACCTCTATTTGCTCCCCGAGAGAGTGCCGCTAGTAACTTGCAAAAGCCACCAGCACTTCAACACTTTGCAAGCAGCTTTTATGAAATGGCCAACCGCATGAAATAACATCACTCTCACAGCAGAGATCTAATTGGAGAGCAGTGGTTAACTAATGAAAGCAGTCTTTGTCGCATTGCGACTGACAGCATGATGATGATGATGATGATGATGATTAAGCGGGGGAAATTTCAATCACCGACAATTGGTCTTCCCCATTCGACTGCTCCTTTTCCTCTCCTGGCAATGCCGAGTGCCTGACTACATAGTGCTGAGTATAAATATTTATGTCATCGGTTTGACTCTGCCTGCATGAAGCCACTACGCTGGAAGCAGATGCTCAACTCCTTCGGCCATTGAGTCTTTGGGAACCAGACAAAATGGCTTAGTTACCGTAGATTAGCCTTCTACCAGGGATGAGACATTTAAGATTTTCTGTGAATTTCCGATTTTTTTTATTTGGTCATTTCCTCTCATTATATTTAACGTTGAAACAAAAAATAACCGGAAGTCAGATTTCCGTTTTTTTGGTTACCGGACGCGACCTACATCGCTGTTGTAAATGACCGGACACGGTTGATGCAAAGAGCCCGTGGTAGTGGTAATATATATACATTTTTCTATTTTTATTCATATATTAAAATATTCATATATTAATATATTAAAGTTGCATATTCTGATGGTTTTGAGTTTTTGTAATTTTTCTGAGATAAATATATTAATTTGATTGTTACAATCTACCTGTACATTAACGAATAGCCACCGGACGATAACTGGACGACAACCGAATGTCTAACGGACGGACCGAACATCAAACGGACACATACCGGACTATTCACGGACGCGCCGAAAACATATACTGACCGAATTCCCCCAACACCATCAACGGACTCTGCAGGAAGCAAACCAGAGAGGTAACGGATGGGTACCGGACATGTACCGGACAAAATGGAGTAAACGGACTTAAAATGGACACCAACCCTACACGTCAGTCCAGCAGTGTCTGGTACAAGCTTTGTGCATGTTCAAAACTTGCCACCGGACACACCGGACACCACCGGAGAGAGAATGGACACACCGGATGTGTATCGTATATAAACCGTACATTGCCCTATTTCACCGGACAGTATCCGCTTTCTATCCATTTCCCCAGTCTAGTAATGGATGATTGAGCCTTTAGGGAGGTTCAACAAGAAGCCCCACTGGTCCCCCAGGAAGAATGAAAGTTGCAACCAAGCATAACGGGTCGCAGCTTCAGCTTACGTGACGGAACCTGGGGTTGTTGCAGGGCCGTACCTAGGGAGACGGAAATTGGGATGAAAACTTGTTTCCCTTCCCCCTCCTTACAAAATCAAATCTAATGTGTACACTTCCAGAAATGGCATTTCAGAGCTATTACTAGATTTCAAAATTCTCCGGGGGAGGCATTATATGCCAAGTCCCCCTAATGCCTCATGCCTTCGGCACTTATTCTTTCCAAGAATGTATCTTCCCCCACCCCCTCCATCCCCCAAAGAGTTAAATCTGACCCACCCAAACAAAAATTCCCAGCTATGGATATGTGTTGCCATTCTCAGTCATATCCTTCCCCCGACTGTATAGTAAACTTACTTTGCAAGTATAAGCACATGTCTCCTTATAAAAACACGGATGCTCTGCCGCTATGAGCACCCTATGTAATTACAAAACTCTCCCCCTTCATTTCACCTGTGATGCAATCAGTCTAATCAATTTAACCATGTCTGGAATGAGGAAGGAAAACTAGTCACAAAGATGAACAGTGAATAAGTTGTGCTTTATTGGCAGCAATTCCTGTCATCCACCTTACATGTGACCTAGCACCTGCACTCCTCATATACTGCCCACACTATGTCTCATTGTCTCTTTAGCCTGTATACTGAAACAGTGCCCACAACCCATGGGACAGGAGTCCTATGGCTGTGGATACACTCAATTTGAATAGATGAATTTGGATAGCATCAGACAGAGTGTCTGGGGTCCTGCTCAGAAGTTGGTCTGTCTCACTGCTAATGTGTACGGCAGTGAACACAAAATTATATTTTATAGACAACCAAAATAGTCTCCTCAAGTAATGCATAATTAATTTGCATTTCGATCTGCCAGTGGTTAATGCAGATTCCACTGTTATGCTGTCCGTAACCATTACTATGGAGGCCCCATGCCATCCAGGCCCCCACCTTTTCACTGCTGCATATACCGCCCACATTTCTTGCACATTGATGTGAGCAGATATTACCTTATCGTCCGGTTGGTCATAGTGGTGGCTTACCACCGCTTGAAGATGTTTCCCAGCTTGTTCATTAAAACAGCCTACCAACCAGTCATTATCATGCAGTGCACCATAGCCCCATTTACTTGAATCACTATAAGTAGATTTTACTGCTGCAAACTTGCCTAACATTAATGCTTTCCCGTTAAATTCATTTGCAAACAGTATCCACCATTGGATATCCTCCCTGAATCCAGCATTTAATCTAACTTTATAATACGCGCGTGCTACTGTACTTATCAAATCATAAACTCGTCGTGAAAATGTTCGCCCACCATGCACTACTTTGGCGCAATGGGCCAACAATCCAGCCAATTTTTCCAGCTCTTTCCTAGTTGCTTTCCTCCTTCCTTTGAAAGCCAACAGTGTTGCACTCAATTTGCCTAATTTATCAGCAGGGAGTGGTAACTCCAATTTAATTGAGTCGATTAGTATTCCCAGGAACCGTATTTTTGTACTGGGACTAATTAGTTTCTTATAACTTACATAGAAACCTAGTCGACGCAACAAAGCGATTAATTTATTCTGCTGGGCTACAGCACTGTCCCAAGTTGGGCCAATCACACAGAAATCATCTAGATAATTTATTACTCTTTCTACACCTTCCCTAACTGCACATCTAACAATGAAGTCAGATATTTTTGAAAAGACGAATGGACTTGACGACAGACCCATGCACAGCCTATTATCTAACATGTAGATTGGCCCATCGCCATGCTCCTCTTCAAAATCCCAAACTAAACCTTGCCTAGGTCTGTCTGTTGGGTGAATAGGGATAGCTCGATATGCGTCCTTTAGATCCACTGTTGAAAGGTAGTCACCCTGATTCATTTGTTCTACTACATTGTCAACACTTTTATAATTAAATTTTAATGCCACCTTTTCAGTGAAATTATTTACAGATTTATCTTTCGGTCTACTGCAGTCCACTATACCCCTTCCACCGCCTTCCTTAGGTATACAAAAAATATTATGTACGCATTGAGGCGTGTTATTGGTGCGGGTGATCATATTTTGGCTCAGTTCCAACAATAATTTTTGGGTTATAATGTCCCTATACAAAGTATTACGGACTTTCTTGAGAGTAGGATTGTATTCTACCGTACAGTCATTATTGGTAACATGGAAACCAAACACTACTCCCCACAAAATATATACCCAATCTGGGTCAGAATCCCCTCTTAGGAATAGCTCACTTATGAAACAACACGGCTTTAGTTGCATTAGGTTACCTGCTATGTAATGATTACACTTGCACCTACTGTTAACACAGTCAATTGTAACCCTAATTATTGTTGGATCCGCCTGCGGGAATTCTCTAATGTGAAAATTCCAACATCCGTAATCCTCTCTCACTGTCTCGATGTAAAACATGTCATCTTTATTGCCATTATCATTATTAATCCAATAATGCCATATCCTGCTAACTTGGCTATCTCCATTAGTCTCATTTCATTCAACAATATTATCTCTAATTATTTGCTGGTTCACTTTGCATTCCTGACACTTTATCTGTGTCTTCATAGCACATGCAACATTTTTTATTATATCATTGCCAACATTTGAACCTATTTTGTTAACTTGGCTTACACACCTAATTGAGCCTTGCATACCCCATGTCCGCTCCAATTATTTTTAACTTCATTAGGGTCACCCGCTAATTGCCTTGTGGGTGACGCACATGTAACATTCCTACCGGTAATAGGCCGAGGGCCATTAGACACGTGGTTATGCTGCAATTTATCGACAGTGTTATGCTGCTCTGAGTGTCTGACCGTTTTATCAACCTGTTCACATACATTGTTATTTTCATGTGACCTAAGTAATACGTCCTCTTTGCCAACATTATACTGCTGTCCATTGACCTTTTTTTTCCCATTCCTATCAACAGAAATGGTATTATCAACGAAAATACTAGCATTATTTTTAGCAATATAATTAGGCAATTTGCCATGCAATGCACCATTATTGTTATTAACAACAGTATTTCCGACGCATGTCAGTCTTTTGAGCAGTTATATTTCTTATGACCTTTACTGCCACATTTTAAACACCAATGCCCAAAATTACAGTTTTCGTCGGTTCTACTACAGCCACCTTCCTTGTTCCATTTGAAGCAACCTGTCTTGCCCTCTTTGGTGTATGCTGTAGTTTTACGCACATTGCTTGTCTGTTTTTTCGGCTGCATGTTATGCATGCCATAATGAAAAATGCAACGACCAGTATTGCTGCTTCCAAATGCTGCGAACCCCTCAACCTCCGCCAGCTTTCTTATGTCTTTGTCATACTCGACATGAGTTGAGTGCTGAAAGTCATTTTGTCTCAACCTGGACGCCATAAAACATATATGTTCTAAGAAAGCACGAAGGTCTCTAACAGTTAGCCCTTGTATGTCTAAACACCATCGGATAGAAGCTGTGACAAGTTCATAACAGTTCAATTTCCTTACTTCTTTTCCAAGAACCGCATATCTTCTCAGACTCCACTTACTTCGAAGACGTCTGGTACTGCTACTGCTTCTGCTTCTGGAGTCTGAAGGTGTTCATCGTCGTCTTCTTGTACGCGACCTATGCCGCGGCTTCGCTGGAGTGTTCGTCGTTGCCAGCACCCGCCGGCACTGCCATTGCACCGGCAGTTACTGTCGTCGGCCATTCGTCTCTCATGGCCGTCGTCCCCCGGTCAGGCACGTCCTCGCTTGTATGCTGTCGTCCTTGTAGTCTTCTCTTCATTACTGCCCATCGCTCCTGTAGTTCCAATATTCTTTCTTCTAACTCCATATCCTTTATTTCTTTTAATATAGACATCTCTTGCTCCTCCAACGTGAGTGACGACATTCTATCTGCTACTTCAGGGGAACTTTCTCGAGAATCATTTTTTAGGGTATCTCCTGTCTGTCGAGTCGAAGACCTCGTTACTCTTGTCGACAAGAATTTTTTCCCCTTCCTTCCTTTCTTCTTTTTGCACTAAAATCCAAATGGCAACATGAGTGGGATGAAAACATCAATAAACTTAAAGAAATTGAACCATCTGTGGGAAAGCCACCACAGACTCATGCGGGAGGTCGGCGGGACCAAGTGGTCCTTAGTCGCTGCCGTGTTGGCCACTCGTGGCTTACACATGCTTTTCTGCTCAAGGGGGAACCTCCCCCTGAATGTATTGGGTGTCAGTCCCCACTGACACTCAAACACATTTTACTAAGTTGCGTTGATTTTTTGGCCCTGCGCCAACGGTTCTACACTGCAGGCAGTATGCATGACCTTTTTACTAAGGTAAAACAGGAAAACATTTTAGCCTTTTTGAGGGCAGCTGGACTGTACCACCTTATATAGTTTACTAAATGGATTCTATTAATTATTAATGAAACTTTTCTTTTTCTATGGGAATTTGTTTCCCTTGACCACAGATATATGATTGTGAGCTTTCTAATTTATTAGTGTCTATTGGCACATAATTGATTGTCTGCTTTTACATGTAAAAGCGATGGTTTGAACAAAAACAAACATTTCTCGCCGTGAATATGGCCTATGCTGCCGACACGGCGTAAAGCAACCACCAATCAATCAATCAATCAATCAATCTTTTTGCACTTATCTGTTTTGTGCGACGCACTGCACAAATCGCAATACATGCTGCTCGTCTCTGGTGCACCACAAGTCCACCTCAAAGAAAATTATACCAGAAGTGATACAATCCTGGCGCTGTACATGTTGCGCCCCATTCGCGTGCCCCGTAGAGGGTTGGTGCGCGACTCCTAACACATAATATATAGGTACAACAGTAATAATAAATATAATGAAACCTTGTATATGCATCATTATTTATATTATTATAATTAATTATAATACACATATATATGTATATATATATATATATATATACATATACTAGCTGCGCAGGGGTTAAAGCTAGGCTCTGCATCAATCCCTGGACCAATATTGTGTTATGGCGGTCACAATGACAGTCTGGTCAAAGTGACCAAAGTCAGTAAAAACCATCAAAATGATCAATTCACATATCTTTTTGAAATTCTAAATTAATATGAAATGTGTACGTTAGGCACAAAAAATACATGCTATGCTTTGTTTGTTATTCTTTTACGTCTTAGCAACATTTAAGGTCACATCAGGACGGGTACCGATTTGTGACAGTGCACAGTCATGGTGACTCTATAGTTCTGTCCAACTGGGAAATCAGGCCGCCAGCACTATAACTTCATATCCCACTCAGTCACATTATCCTAAGCACTGAGCAAACCAGTCCTTGCCCTATCCTAGTAATGCTGAGTGGCAGGCTAGGAAGTGACAGGTATCAATTTTTAAGTCATTGGTTTGACTCGACCAGGGTTCGAACCCACAAACTCATGGGTTCAGATCCCCCGATCTCCCAAAACAGGGGATGGATGCTCAACTCATTCGGCCTCCCTGTCTGGCCATGGTATTAGCAACCCATAATGGCAAAGCATCAGTGGAGTACGATGATGCGCGTTGACAGCGGCGATTAACAGAGGAGTAGTGATCAGAACGACCCTAATACTTAGCCGCTTTTTGGTATTATATAAATAATTATGCAAATATTATTTTTCTGCAGGCTTCCAAAGTCCCCATGCCTGGGGCGCTGCTTATGCAGTCAGTCCTCGCCGCATAACCACTATAATTATGTCAGGTCATATATAAAGGCCGAATCTGTTAACAGGCTATTACGCCTAAATATATAAACAGAAGAGGATAAGTATATGTATAAATATACTACACTTACATGTATGCATTTGTCGTCCGCTCTCCGCTCAGGCATGAGCGACCTGGGCACATTTGGTTTGCACCCAAGTAAGTAAACCCCCATGAGCAAGCTGCTCACGCGAGAGCGTGAGATGGGATATCGTCTACCACTCCACCCAAAATATTAACCAACTAATAGACTACATCACGGTTCCGACTGCGCATGCGCTGAAAACGGCGTTGGGAGCAAAGCAAAGGCGTACGGTCATTGGGTTTACCAATACGTGCAGTGAAAACGTCAGTTTTATTCCAAATTAATAGAAATCCAAAACCCTAACCTCATTATTTTAATATAATCTTTTTGTTAAACATGTTTTCTATATGTGTTCCAACCGGTTTGTATCTAGGTGGTGTGGTTTTATCAATATTTTACTTTTTCTGTATGGAGATTCCTCACTGCCATTGACAATGCATTGAGTACGGCGTACGGCCATTGAGTTTGCCGATACGCGTAGGGCAAAACTGGCATAGTATTCAAAATAAATAGAAATACATAACAATTTGGCACAAAAATGGAGGGAAGGATGCAGTATAATAATATAATGAATAGGATTAAGACACAACTCTCCATAATTACATGAATACAATAAGTAAAACTGACTCTGGCTATGGCTCTAACACTAGTCTGAGTGCCTATATTTTTCTAAATCTAAATGCACATGGCATAAGATGTCCTGATTATATTGATGTAAATGCAATGCTGGATAAAAGATTAATATCTTAATTTATTATATATAATTTTTTAGTTGGTATTCTATGTTTCAAACAAGAGCTGAGATGAGCTGAAACTAGTACATTTCATAGCTGCACCCAGTGTATTAGCATGTGCCATGTGCTTTTGGGGGGGTTGTTTTGCTCTGACGCATCCCACAATGCACCGCGCCGCTGGAACCGTGATGTAGTCTATATAAACGATAGGCACCGAACGCGGTGGCCCAATCGGTAGAGCGCAGGCTTCCCGTACGTTAGGATTGGGAGTTAGAAATACAGCCAAGTCAAACCGATGACTTATCAAATGTATACGTGTCGCTACCTAGCCTGGCACTCAGAATTACTAAGATTGAAGGACTGGTTAGCATAGTATCAGGATAATGTGACTAGGATATCGGGGCATGGTGTCGGGTGTCACAAGTTGGTAGCCATTCATATGTGACCTTAGATGCTACTAGGACGTACAATCTCAATCTAACAATTCAATTGTTGTTTAGCCTGGCATGGAGATTGCTGTTTATAACAAAATAATCACCACACTCAACAAAAAGTTGTATTTGGGTTTATTTGGGTTCCTGGAATACTCTCAATACAATTATTAATATTTATAAATGGTAATAGTCCAAATGACTAAATGTAGTTATTTACACACGCACCAACACATACAGTATTTCTGTGAGTGGTACTGGTAGTATCGCGAGGTTGATGCAAATGGGAAATATTGCACCTCGAATCTACAGCTTTCTGTTGCCCCTATCTTGTTTTTTGTTTGTTTTTTTGCATCGACCAATTTCTTAACTTTACACCAATATAGATAAATACTGCGCACTGAAACCACAAACTAAACAGTTAATTCCTATTTGAAGCCCCATCCTGTTATGACCTAATATGTTGCACGGGGCGTGGTGGCCGAATCGGTAGAGCGCGGGCCTCGCGTGCGGAAGGTAGGGAGTTCGGTTCACGGTCGAGTCAAACCAATGATTTTAAGATTTATACTTGTCGCTTCCTAGCCTGCCGCTCAGCATTAAAGTTGCATATAGTCCGATGCTTTTGAATTTCTGAGATAAATACATTATGCTAATCATTATAGTCTATTGTAGTTTAGTTTGAAGTAACTGTTATTTTAAATGGCTAACTTTGTGGGTATTTAAAGTCAAAACATGCCAAATTAATGTTGGCAAGTACGCCAAAACCTCTGGCACCAGACTTCAGTAGGAATACATTCTATTAAATTGACTTATTATGACTTTCTACGCAGCAAAAAATGCTTAATAAGTGCACCAGTATCTAAGTTGAATATATAGAATTAAGTCTAGATTGAGTGTTTTGATTTTGAAAATTTGATGTTTTTATCGGACTCTGCAACTTTAATAGGATGGGTCAAGGTTAGCTCAGTGTCAGGATAATGTGATTGAGTGGGATATTGGGTCATGGTGCCGGCAGCTTGATTTCCCAGTGGGGCAGCACTATAAAGTCACCATGAGTGCACACTGCCACAAGTCGGTACCCGCCCTGATATGACCTTAGATGTTGCTAGGATGTAAAACAACAACAAACAAACGCCTTAGATGTTGCCATGACGTAAAACTCCAACCAACAACCAACCAACCAACCAATCTATTTGAAGCAGTTTTTGCTCTGATTTAGGCATATTCGTCATTCAACCCTACTCTGGGTAAGGGTGAGTCTTTCATCTAGCCAGGTACCAGAACCATGTGAGTTGAAGTTTTAATTAGGTCAGACATGTTTTATCCGAGCCAGTTAGTAACAAATTGAATGGCAGCGATCTACCTGGTACCAGCAGGGTAAGTACAGTTGGAATAAGGCTACCATCTTTGGTTCGGGAGTTAAAGTTGCATAGTCCGATGAAAACATAACATTTTCAAAACCAAAACAATTATCTAGATTTGATTCTACATATTGTAGTGGTCTGCACTGACCTCTCAGGCAAGTAACCACATAGACAGGTAGGCGTGGGGAGTGTGTTGATATCAGGGAGCCTAGGTGGTGTAATGGTTAGCACACTGGCCCGGAATGCAAAGAGATGCGGGTTCGAGTCCCGCTCTAGGCGCAGTATTTCCCATTTTCATCACCCCCATGACACTGGTTGCCGTGACCATGATCCTATACAAGCTACGCGCTGTATAGTTGTAGAACCTACCCTGTGTATGTGTGGGTGCATTGCCTGTATGTATGTAATTGTAAGCATTACAAGACTTACAATTCCAGGGGGACGAGTGTAGTGGTCTGCACTGACCTCTCAGGCAAGTAACCACATAGACAGGTAGGCGTGGGGAGTGTATTGATATCAGGGAGCCTAGGTGGTGTAATGGTTAGCACACTGGCCCGGAATGCAAAGAGATGCGGGTTCGAGTCCCGCTCTAGGCACGGTATTTCCCATTTTCATCACCCCCATGACAATATCTACCTTAGAGAGGGGGGAGCGAGAAAACTTGATTCCCAACGAATATAGGCTATCATCTGATGAAGTCAGCAACTGACTATTGCTAAGATATCGGTCAATGAACATTACCAAGTATAATACTATAGTAATTCACCTGGTCCCCGAGCCCATCTCTCCGTAGCTCACAAACACACAGATACCTTAGATACTGATGCACTTATTAAACATTTACCAGCACATAGAAGGGACTACTGAGTCAATTAATAGAACATGTTACTGCAGAAGCCTATGGTGTTAGAGTTTTGGCAAGCTTGCTAAAATTAATTTAGCATGTTTCCATTTCAAATATCTCGAAAGTTAGTCATTTAAAATAAAAGTTCCTTCAAACTAAAGTATGGTAGATTATAATGAACAACCTAATATGTTTATCTCAGAAAATGAGAGAAACTCAATACGATCGGACTCTGCAACTTTAACCTAACTGCTGATATGTACATGTAGTAAGTAGTCCATATATGAGCCTCACCATCACCTGGTGGCGGTGTGGCCGTCTCAGCTGCCACGTTGGCGATGCTTTTTGGTCTATTTGCTTCAGGGTGCGTCTCGGAGAATCTCGGCGACGCCTCCCTTTTCAGGCAGGAGACAAAATAGCGCCTCGAAAATGGCCGCCGCGTTCAGTGCTTTCAGCCAATCACAGCCCAGCTTGTCCATTGCAAATGGCCGCCGCCTGTGGAGGCCGCCATTTTCGAGGCGGCCAACAGCTAAATCCGTTCAGACTAGCCTGACGTCACGGGCGCCTCCGAGGCGCCTCCGAGACGGAGCCTGAACGCGGCCCTGGTGGCGGCAGGGACTACACTAACCAATGTTGTCTGTGTGTGGCGACAGGTGGCAGAAGGCTAGCCATGGACTGCCTCTTTCTGCGAATGGCTACTGGCCAACCCCCTACAATGAGAGGTTTACCTGTGACCTGGCTGATCAGGGGGCGGTTCGCTTGGACCTGTGAGTGACACTGCAGTGGGCAGAGTAAGGGATTAAACGGTGAAGCGTACATTTCCCTCCTTGTCTTCTCTGCGTGCTGCATCAGTTACAGACCAGGGGGAACCAGAAGTACTTTTACAACATGGCCTATCACATACACAACCAACCTGTGATGGTCTGGAGTTGGGAAGTTCATAGGAGAGACACCAGGTGGCGCCAGTGGTGCGGACAAAACGAAACAATGGCCGAAATGGAGGACTAATAACAAAATACAGGTGCATGAAATAGTTAGGAGAATAATCAAATAAATTATGTTAATACCTTTCTCATGTATATACACCTAATAGATTATATAGCACATACATTTATAAATAATTATACGGCTGTATATATACAGACACATAGCACACACACAATCCTGTGCTGTAGTAACAATACATCAGCAAAACACATTGGGGATGTGTCCTCGATGAGGCACGAATTGGTAAGAGCGTCAGTTGGTTTCCCCGTACGGAACGTCGTGGGTTCGAACTCCAACTGAGCTGATTCAGTTACTTACAAAAATTATACTTGTCGTCACTACCTAGTCTAGCACTCGGCATTGCTACAAGCGGTACGGTGGTGTATCGGCATGAGGGATTTAAGGAATCAATTCTGGACAAGAAAATATACTTGTAATTACATTGCAGGGGAAATTTCAATCGTGGACAATTGGTGTTCCTCATTCCGTTGCACCTCACCCCATATCCTAGTAATGCCGAGTGACAGGCTAGGTAGCAACAACTATACAATTTCAATGCATTGTCTAAAGGGCGAATTCCTTACACGCGGTATGTGGCATGTGGTATGCAGTATGCGAATGGCATGATTCCTTACATGCGGCATGCGGCACACGACTGGCTATATTTAACAAATAAAAATAAACAAGTATACTCAATACTGCACTGTATATTCATATTTGTGTGGCTATGGTAGCATTTTTACCAACCCAAACCCCACCACCACCACTACCATATGTTTCCCCCCTGCACCCCTGTGTGTGACCGTTCCGTAAGGCTCCGTCACCTCTCCTCGTCTAAAACTAATGGACAAGTGCGACTGACTGAACCCCACCACCACCACTACCATATGTTTCCACTCAGCACCCCTGTGTGTGAACGTTCCGTAATGATCAGTCCCCTCTCCTAGTCTAAAACTAATGGACAAGTGCGACTGACGTTTCTATTCGCACACCGCGTGCCGCATACCGCATGCCGCACCGATCGCTACAGGGACCGATCGAGTTGATGCATTCGCATTTGCATACCGCGTGTAAGGAATGTAGTCCATTGACTTCAAGGCGTTTTGATTTTTTGTCGCATTCGCATTGCCTTACCGCATGCCGCGTGTAAGGAATGCACCCTTTAGACTCGACTGCGGTTTGAACCCAGGATTTGAATTAAATCCCATAATAGGCCACATGAGAAGTGGGCGCTCAACTCAATAGACTACATCACGGTTCCGACTGCGCTTGTGCTGAAAACGGCCGTGGGAGCAAAGCCAAGGCGTACGGCCATTGACTTTGCCTATACGCGCATTGAAAAATGTCAGTTTTATTCAGAATTAATAGAAATCCAAAACCTTAACCTTATAAATTTAATATAATCTTTTTGTTAAACCTGTTTTCTATATGTGTTCCAAGCGGTTTGTGCCTAGGTGGTGTCGTTTTATCAATATTTTACTTTTTCTGTATGGAGATTACTCACTGCCATTGACAATGCATTGAGTACTCTGGCTATGGCTCTAACACTAGTCTGAGTGCCCAGATCTTTCTAAATCTAAATGCACATGGCATAAGATGTGCTGATTATATTGATGTAAATGCAATGCTGGATAACAGATTAATATCTTAATTTATTATATATATTTTTTTAGTTGGTATTCTATGTTTCAAACAAGAGCTGAGATGAGCTGAAACTAGCACATTTCATAGCTGCACCCAGTGTATTAGCATGTGCCATGTGCTTTTGGGGGGGGGGGGGGTTGTTTTGCTCTGATGCATCCCACAATGCACCGCGCCGCTGGAACCGTGATGTAGTCTATTGGCCATTCTGTCTGGGACATTACGTCACTTCCGGTTCGGCCAGTTAACCACTGGTTCCTCAGAGTGACGGGCACTAGTTTCCGGGCCTCGCTGTAAGATGGTGGGACTGTATTGGTGAATATTATACCCTAAACTAGAGCACTTGTCCTACGGCTTCAGATGCTTGCAGCTATTTACATATTTTAATTGTTGCATAGTCCGATATTTCTTTGATTTTCTGCCATATATTTTAATTAAATATATTAGTAGATTGATCAGTAGGCCTATGACCTACCTTACTTTATTGTCAAGTAAAGTTTAATTTAAATGGTTAACTTTGGAGATATTTTAAGCGAAAATATGCTAAATTAATGCCTGAGTGTATCATCCATAACAGGTTTGATTAAATTGAGTTAGTATTCCGTTCTATGTAACAGCGAATGTATAATAAGTGCACCAGTATCTAAGTTGGCTATTTAGGATCAAATCTAAGTAAGTGCGTATGTTTAGAAAACTGTATGTTTTCATCGGACTATGCAGCTTTAAAGCTGCATAGTCCGATGAAATCATAAAATTTTCAAAACCAAAATAGTTATCTAGATTTGATTCTACATACCTAACTTGGATACTGATGCGCTTATTAAGCATGTGTCACCACATAGAAGGAATTCTGAGGCAATTTAATACAATGTGTTACTGCAGAAGTCTGTGGTGTCAGAGTTTTGGCAAGCTTGCCAAAATTAATTTGACATGTTTGCACTTCAAATATCTGAAAGGTTAACCATTGAAAATAAAAGTTACTTCAAGCTAAAGTAAGGTAGACTATAACGATCAACCTAATATATTTATCTCAGAAAAATTACAGAAACTCAAAACCATCGGACTATGCACCTTTAAGTAACAGTAACAACGGCATAGAATAACAGATAGACTTACAAGATTTCTCCGGTGGCATATATGCTGCTGCCAGTGCAGAATTTTGGCAACATCAAATATTAATTCTTGTACTAACACTCTGTATATTATCCGCACAATGCTCTCAATCTCATATACAGGTTGTCCTGATAATTTAAAGATAACACCCGTTTTTTAAATTAAAATTTTTTTTTTTTTTTTAAAGAGAAAAGAGGTACTACACAGGGAGTAAAAGTTTTCATGACACCCATTACAACCAACAAACTACTGGTGGCAGACTTTTGTGAAGAATCGATCAGCAGGAGCCTAGCTTGGTTTTTCAAGTAGGTGCAGACTTTTTCTGCGATGGAATAAAACGCTATAGTACATAGAGCATACATGCATTTATGTTACAATATATATATATATATATAAATACTATTTTATATTTGTAATCTCAGGTCGTACACAGCTGCGAACCTGAATACATCGAAGTTAGGCCCCTGAATCAGTATTCCACTAAGATAAGTTATTTATTCTAACAAATGTAAACACTTTACTGCAAATTACCTCCTACTGATTCCTCATCCCCCCAATATATTTAAATATATATATATTATATATATATTATATATATGTAGTATATATTTTATATATTTGGCATTACTAGTGATTAACACTAGGCACAACAGGGCACTGGGTATAGGCCAGGGGCCAGTCTTATACTATGGAGGCAGCATTATATCGGGAAATCGGCAGTTTTATACTCGCATAATATTGCTGGAGGGGGTATTTATACCAGGGACAATATTCTCCTTCTACACAAGACCTGATAAAAGTATTTGTTCGTAAAAAAAAAAAACTATCCACCAAAAATATTATACAACAAAAATACATGGAGGTAACATAATTATTTAGATAAGTCTGTCGTTTAATCAGCAAGTATACCTGGTATAAAATATAATTAATGGTACCCTTGGCAACAATCACTATGTGGATCCATTGATGTCAAATACCAAGCACTCAGATGACCTGGTTCTCGGACACTTGGGTCCGGTGCCTGCCGCCATCTTGGAAGGTAGGGGACAGAATGAATATGAGTCAAACCGACACCATTATGTTGTGTGTGGGTTGGGGGTATGTGTCGGGGGGTTATTGTATAGGGGGTGGTTGAAGGTTTGTGAGTGTGTTATGGAGGGGTATGAGAGTATGTGTGAGGGTTTGTATGGGTGTATATGTGTAGGTCGGTGGGTATATGTGAAGGTTTATTGTACATCGGTGTGTGTGGGCGTGTGAGCGTGAATGTATATATGGCTGCATATGATTAGATATCTGAGTGTGAATGTATATGGGTATGTGTGGGTGTATGTAGGTGTGTGGATGAGAGCGTGTGTGTAGGTGTATATGTGTGGGTGTGTGAGTATATGTAAAGTTTTAATGTACATGGGTGTGTGTGGGCGTGTGTGTGTGAGTGTGTGGGTGTATGGGTGTGGGCGTGTGGGTGGGTGGGTGTGGGTGTGTAACTGTAAGTGTGTGGGTGGAATTCAAGTACCTGTATGTACAGACTCAACGTTTGCCCATTCTACATACCTAAAAGACAGCTCTATTCGTCCCACAAGTCCTTGCGAGGAGTTTGGAAGTGACGTGTATGCAGAACCTACAGATATCTCACCTCACCCACACCCACACCCATAACCCACCTACACCCGTTCCCCCACCCACACCCACACCCCTCCCACACACCCACACGCTCTCACCCACACCCACACCTACACCCCCATCCCCACACCAACACTCGCACACCCCTCCCACACCAACACCCGCACCCACACCTACACCCTCATCCCCACCCACACCGCCTCCCACCCACACCCACCCCTACACCCTCATCCACACCCCACCTACGCCCTCATCCCTACCGACACCCACACCCCTTCACCCACCCTACCAATACCAATACTCAATCCTACACCCCCATCCCCACTCACACCCAGCCCATACCCCCATCCAACCCCTCCCCATTCCCCACTCACAGCGACTCCCCCCCCCCACCTCCGACCCCCTACCACCCTACCGGCATTCCTGTGCGTACCGTAGAGAGTCTGGGTGAGTGTTTGAGTGTGTGAATGTGCGAGTGTTTAAGTGTGTGAGTGTGTGAGTATTTGAGTGTGTCAGTGTGTGAATGTGTCAGTGTGTCTGTGTGTCAGTGTGTGTCAGTGTGTGTGTGTGTCAGTGTGCGAGTGTGTCAGTCTGTCAGTGAGTGAGTGAGTGAGTGAGTGAGTGAGTGAGTGTGTGAGTGTGTGAGTGTGTGAGTGTGTGAGTGTGTGAGTGTTGGGTAGTGGAGAGGGGGTTGTCATGGACGTTGCCATCTTGGCCACTCAGCCAGCAAACTCCTCCTCGCTTGTTGCCGGGGTAACTTCCATCAGTAATTGTGCGAATGTCGTCACGGCAGCTGTGGGTGGAAGAGAGTGTTGGAGTGGGGGGGGGGGGGGGGGGGCCCCCAAGATGGGAGTAATTAGTTTAGTCATCAATCAACATTCTAGGTGATATAATTGAGCCAAATGAGTGCAATTGATCTTTGTGTGTTAAAATATTCTTTTATCAGCAAGTGAGAACTCAATTTCACATAACTGTGACTAATTAATTAAAGCTGCATTGTCCGATGAAGCATCAACATTTTCAAAACTAAAACAATTATCTAGATTTGATTCAACATATCTAAACTTAGATACTGATGCACTTATAAAGCATGTGTTGCCACATAGAAGGGAATGCTGAGTCAATTTAATAGAACTTGTTACTGCAGAAGCCTATGGTGTCAGAGTTTTGACGCGCTTGCCAAAATAAATTTAGTATGTGTGCGCTTCAAATATCTCTAAGTTGGTCATTTAAAATTAAAGTTATTTCAAACAAAAGTAAGGTAGATTATAATGATCAATTTACTATATTTATCTCAGAAAAATGACAGAATCTCAAAACCATCGGACTATGCAACAAAAAATAACAAGTAAAATAACAATTAAAATGAATTAACCTGCTTCCTTGCACTACTTTCAAATGGGAGGATAGTTGTACTTGTCTTCAAAGGACAACTCGCTGTATCATGACATAGCAGGTATAATGTCATTGGAGTGAGAGCCAAATGAGAGAAAATTAGTCTGTACATTGACAAAATTGTTCAGATATGTTAGGATCTTATCAACAACAGGGGTCGCAGAAGACAAGTGCTTACTGTATGCAGGTAGAAATTTACTACAAATAATGTTGGTTGGTTGGTTGTTGGAGTTTTACGTCCTGGCAACATCTAAGGTCATATCAGGATGGGTACTGGCTTGTGACAACGTGCACTCATGACTGGGAGACCAGGCCACCAGCACCATGACCTGATATCCGACTCAGTCACATTATCCTGACACTGAGCCAAGTAGTCTTTGCCGTATCCTAATAATGCCGAGTGCCTGGCTGGGAAGCGACAAGTATCAATTTTTATATAATTGGTTTGACTCGACTAGGATTGGCCTGGTCTCCCAATGGGGCAGCACTATAAAGTCGCGATGAATGAGTACTGTCAAAAGTCAGTACCCATCCTGATATGACCGTACATGTTGCCAGGACAACAACCAACTTAACTCAGAAAATGAGGAGACACTCAAAAACCATCGGACTGTGCAACTTGAATGACTGGTTGGCACTCACTGGTTCCCGGGATGACGAACTTGAAGTGCACAAAGGGGAAGTAGAAGATGAGTCCAGCGATGATGAAGAGGAAGGCGTACAGGAACTCCATCTGCGGGTTCTCGATGATGGGGACGACGACAAGGAACACCGATACCAGGAGGATGAGCACGGGGATGAAGATGGGCACCTGGCGGAAACACGCGGGGTCAACATCTCACTGTCATGTTTTAAACGCTCAAATCTCTACCGTTAAGTGAATATGCAGATACCGTGAACTGTAACTACAAATTGTGTCGCGATTGTTACCCGGGGCCATATAGACCCAATGAGTAATGATGAAATATTTACAATTTAAACGACACAAT
Organism: Branchipolynoe longqiensis; assembly: GCA_030323885.1. Classification (NCBI taxonomy): domain Eukaryota; kingdom Metazoa; phylum Annelida; class Polychaeta; order Phyllodocida; family Polynoidae; genus Branchipolynoe; species Branchipolynoe longqiensis. The sequence goes on from CM059194.1 coordinate 27,828,956, forward strand.
TTGTTGATCGATGAACATGTCCTGATCTCCTGATTTCTAGTATGCATTTGTTTCCTTAAAGAGCAGTCTGTAGGTTATTTGTTTATCAGCTCTAAGGCTCGTGATTTTGCATTACATATTATTTGTGTATAAGGGGCAATGGGAAGACAACCATTTATGGTTACACTCTTCCTACAATTTCTGTTGTCAGCAGGTTAGTTTATGTTTGTAGAATATGAATGGAAATTGTGAATACAAAATGTCTGTCTGTCTGGCAGGGAACTAATGCAGCAGTAAGGGTGTCCAAGTTTTAACTTAAAGTACTAATAAGGATTCCCAACATTTTAATTAAAGCGGTGATGAGGGTTCCCAACATTTAAAGAAATGCAGAAATAAGGTTTCCCAACATCTAAATTAAAGCGTCAATAAGTGATTCTCAACATTTAAATTAAATTAGCAATCAGGTTTCCCAACATTTAAAGCAAAGCAGTAATAAGGGTTCCCAAGTTTCAAATTAAATCGGTAATAAGGATTCCCAACATTTAAATTAAAGTTGTAATACGGGTGCCCAGCATTTTAATTAAAGTGGTTATGAGGGTTCTCAACATCTAAATTAAAGCAGCAATAAGAGATTCTCAACATTTAAATTAAAGTAGTAATAATAGGTACTCCAAAGTGGACGTGTACAGTGTCCGCAGCGCGAAATTTGACATATTTTAACCCTTTTAAAAACACTCCAATCTTCACTAATTCTGCTTGGTTTGAAATAAAGTTCTTTTGTCTTTTAGGGTATCTGATTTTTAATTATTATTATGAAATAAATTACAGTCAATGGACACTTGTTGGGGGGTACCATCGGCAGCTCTGAGCATGCTCGCCAAGTTTGTTTTCATCCAGTCTGAGCTACTCCCTTCCCTAAAATTGATACCTTGGTGAGTAGTGACCTCAGCTAAAAATAACCACCAATGAAAGACAGAGAAGAAACTAGGCTTCATTAGCATATCAAGCATGGGTGTTTTTGAGTGGGAAATTTGATTGAACTGAAGGAGTGAAAATATTAAGACATTGATCCTCCTTGAGAATTGATCAGGATCGTTTTGAAAATTATATCATGAGAAAGCTTAAGTCTTCCTCTACCTAACCAGAACAATATTTGGTTGAGATTTATATCATGCGCATCAAGGTTGGTCTGAGAAGTGACTGCTGTAAGAATGTGGCTATTGTCAGCTCGCGATGGCTAAAAGTGAATGTTGTCTTTCTTTCTCTGATCAGTTAGAAAATGATGTCATCATGTAGAGCTTTAATTCTGGTTATTTTGGTATAAAAAGTGCAGTGATCGGACAATTAGAACGGGAGTTATGCTATTTTTCTTTATTTTACTGAATTTATTATTGGTGGTTGCTGGAAATAAAGGAATTTAGCAAGTTTGACATGAAACTTCAGAAAGAATACTAACAGTGATGGTCTGTAAAAAATATAGCTTCTTCTTTGTACTATAGAGAATGAGATTCTTTAATATTGGACAGATCATATGCAAACTAGCTTCCAGGTGGGACCCTAAAAACCAAGATTTGGCTAATTTGGAAATGTGCACAAATCGGGGTAAAAAAATCAATCTTTAAACACTCATAACTTTGCAGCTATTCAATCGATCTAAATGATTTTTATATCATTGAGATCCAATTAAAAAGATCTGTACAGATATATAACTTGTAATACAGACCTGTTGAAAATAGAAATCACTTTGGAGTACCTAGTAATAAGGGTTCCCACCATTTAAAGTAAAGCAGTCAGATGGGTTCCCAAGTTTCAAATTAAAGTGGTAACAAGGATTCCCAACATTTAAATTAAAGTGGTAATAATCACTCCCAACATTTAAATTAAAGCAGTAATAAGGATTCCCAACATATAAATTAAAGCGACAATAGATTCCCAACATTTAAATTAAAGCTGTGATAATCGCTCCGACATTAAATCAAAGCGGAAATAGGGGGTTGCCAACAGGTGAGTATTAAGGGTCGCCATCGGTCAGTTGCGGGTACCTTATAGGGTCTTGGGTCATCCTTGCGGGTCCACCTCAGGATGAGCAGCGCCACCATAGTGAGGCCATAGAAGAACCAGACGGCGAAGCTGAAGAAGTCGATCAGCGACGACGTGTTGCCCGGAATGATCATGATGCACGTTATGATCGCCTGCAGGTCATGAACAAGGTAATGAAAGGTCACGGAAGATCATGAAATGCCATGAAAAGACACGGAAGGTCACGAAAGTACATGAAAGGTCACGGACGGTCACGAAAGGTCATGAAATGTCACGAAAGGTCGTGAAAGGTCATGAAAGGTCACGAAATGCCATGCACCTTGAAAGGTCACGAAAGGTCATGCAATGTCACGAAAGGTCAGTGAAAGGCATATTGTCTGAGTAGGCTGGGTTCAATATGTATTATAATTTTAGATGGTCTTTATTTGTCTTAATGCTACACACAGTAGCAAATATTTGTGAACATAACTGTCAATGATAAGACGAGTGTCCCGATGCGCTGAGAAATTATTAATGTTGCACCGCAATATGGGTAATTCAGTTTGCGGAACCTCTCTGCCACCAGCCCTTAAATTAAAAAGACAGGGATTAAAGTGGTCTACAGCAAAAAAAACGCCGAAATCAAGTGAGATTATAACACCGACAGCAAATTTCCGCGAAAACACAGATTTTCCCCTATAGGATTAGCACTGTCAGGGAATTGTGGGGGAAATGCCGGAAGTCAGGCTTTAACTACCCTTGTTATGCCTATATTATCGCCCATATCTAACTTGTTCATGCTTGGGTTTTCTATTCTACCAACACCTAAGGTCATATAAGAATTGGGTGTGAACTCAATTGTTGTCACATACATCTAGATTCCTTGGTATTTTGGTTAATGTTAATCGGTAAATAAAAAATAATCGCCGAGATCCGTGAAATAGCCGAGATTTTCAATCCCTGAAAAACACCACCATATATATAAATATCTGGAGCAGTCATCTTAAGTGTAGTTATGGTCTTACTTATTACATTTTTCCAGAACACAGTAATCCAACATGTAGTCATACCGTGAAGACAAGTGACGGAAGTGGTGTGTGACGCTTGACGTGAATCATCGACAGCAGCTCCATCATGTGACCTTCCCGAGCTGCGACGAACGTCAACCTGGTGGGCGGAACGGGAACTAAGATGGTTCAAATGCGCGATTCGGTGTAAGGAACGATAAGTAGGCAATTCTAGCGGAATTAAATAATGAGTCTTTAATTAGTTATATATCACACATGCCTCAACAGCCTACGGAATGGTTGATTGGTTGGTTGTTGAAGTTTTATGTCCTGGCAACATCTAAGGTCATAACAGGACCGGTACCGACTTGTGACTGCACATTCATGGCGAGTTCATAGTGCTGCCCCACTGGGAAACTAGGATGCTGGCACCATGACCCGATATCAAACTCACTCACATTATCCTGACACTGAGCTAACCAGTCTTTGCCCTATCCTATTAATGCAGAGTGCCAGGCTAGGAAGCGACAAGTATAAATTGTATAAGTCATTGGTTTGACTCGGCTGGGAACCAAACTCCCTGATCTCCCGCAGGTGAGGCCCACGCTCTACTGATTCGGCCACCGCGCCCGGTGCTACGGCATGGCGATCAGTGCCGAGAAGACCAAGATGATGACAAATAACACCAGGGCATCAACACAGAGATCAAACTGAATGACTTGTGACAGTCACACACGCTTCAAATATCTGGGCTAAGTTAAAGTTGCATAGCCCGATGGTTTTGAATTTCTGTATTTCTTTCTGGGATAAATATATTAGATCAATCACTAGTATCTACTTTACATTAGTTCAAAGTTACTTTTATTTTAAATGGTAAACTTTTTAGATATTTTGAGTGCAAACATTGAAAATTAGTTTTGGCAACCTTGCCAAAACTCTGACATCATAGACTTCTGCAGTAACAGGTTGTGTTAAATTGACTCAGTATTGCCTTTTACGCAGAAACGAATGCTTAATAAGTGCATCAGTATCTAAATTCTGAGTTAGATATGTAAAACAGGGATGAAAGTGGTCTCCGGGAAAAAAAGCGGAAATGCTGATATTCTCCCATAGGCTTAGCATTGTCAGGGAATTGCTGAAAATTCCCGGAAGTCAAGTTTCATACATATGGGTATACGCTGATAGGGCTGCGTCTTTTGAAGCACCTATTAGTAGTATACACTGATAGTGCTGCACCAGTTGAAGCATGTATTAGGAGTATACGCTGACCGTGCTGCACCGTTTGAAGCATGTATTAGTAGTATACGCTGACCCTGCTGCGGCGTTTGAAGCCAATAGCAGTGTACGCTGCTAGTGCTGCGGCGTCTGCACCACATATTAGTATACCCTGATGGTGCTGCAGCGTGAAACAACGTATTGGGTGGTTGGTTGTTGGAGTTTTACATCCTGGCAACATCTAAGATCATATCAGGATGGGCGCAACGTATTAGTATACAGTTATAGCTACAGGAAAAATCCCGGAAATCCGCGAAATCGCGGAGATCTTTCATCCCTGGTAAAATCAAATCTAGATAATTGGTTTGGTTTTGAAAATTGGATATTTCATCAGACTATGCAGCTTTAAAACTGATGAGGATTCCAAGCCTGGGTTACTCTCTAGGATAGCACGCACAGCTGTGGAGAAAGCAGTGTAGAAACCTTGTCAATGCTTTCTGCACAGCTATCTTTCATTATACGCTACCTACTCGCAATGTCAACCTTATTTCAGGAACAACCGGCGCAGCGTATAATTAACTGTTACATGGCGCACGAAGGAACGAATTATTCAAATAAACCATAAATGATAAGTAGCCCAAACCAGATACATTAAAGTTGCACAGTCTGATCGTTCTGAGTTCCTGGCATATTTTTGGATAAATATATTTGGTTGATTATTGGTTGATTATTATAACATACCTTGCTTCAGTTGCTTAAATGACACATTTATAGAGAAGTTACATATGCAACGATTTACTTGTTTACTCCTTAATTATGCTTTAATACACACAAACATGTTAAGGAATTAAGAAGTTCGGAAATAAACAACTTAAATAATGATACACTCCCAAATGTGGAACTGAACTTAAATTAATATTAGCATACGTAGATTTGTTGTTAATACATGCTTTCTGAAATTGATATCATCATGTATTAGTACAGTTCATCTTCATAGTAATTAAGCTAATTGCAGTTGCACCTGATTTCTGCGACCCCTGTGACAATGTGCGAATATTTTGTCAATGACCAAACTAATTTAGTTGAATTTGATTGGCCCATCGATGACAAGACTCTTGTTATTACAAGGCGATATTTCTCAGGACACAGTTGCCCGTTGAAGACAGGTACTATTATAAATACAGTAAAACCTCTCTAAATCGATCGACCTTGGGACCGACGTTAAGAGGTCGATTTAGGGAGGTGGTCGGTTTAGGAATTCAAATATGGTTACAACTGTATTGCTCGGACCCAAATAAAGCGATCGATATAGGGGAGTGGTCGATCTGTGGAGGTAGACGGTCAGAGAGGTTTTATTGTACAGTGAAACCCCGTTATAACACGATGGTTCCGGTCCATAAAATGTCATCACCAATAAAAGTGATGTCACGCTAAATCGAGGTTGTTTACCGAATTAACTTTGAATTGCCGCATGTTGAAGCCAACATGGATAATTCGGTTTGTGAAAGCATATACCAACACGATGCCGATGCTCTCCCCTGGCACCACCTTATGGGTGGGGACCGAACCCAGCACCCCCATGCCATCTAGCCGAAACTCCAGCCACCACCATGTGGAGCCGGCCCGAGCTGCTCACTTCTCTGCAGCATCCGAACCCGCGTGGTGCGTGGAGCTGTCTCACCTTTTCTCAGCCACCCCACCCTCCCATCTGGAAGACCTAAGCGGTAGGGTTGAGCATCCTGGTAACCGACATTTTACGATGATAGACTGAATAAGACAATATACCTATGAGATACCTCGATTCATTCAAATAATAAAAATCTTAATTACCACTTTACATACTCTGCTTCCTCGTTACTGAATTAAGGAATTCTGGGTCCAATTACGCAGCGTGTTATATAGGGGAGCGTAAAATCGGTGTTTCACTGGATAATAGTCTCTCCAATGAAGGAAGGCGCCGATTAAGAGATATCACATCAGCCATTATACATTTGTAAATATATACAGCAGGTAAAAGTGAAGAGTTCAAGCATAAATCCCCGTAAATGCCAATCCAAAAATTGTCTTTTTTAATTTACCTGAAGGTAATTATAATTCTCACTAATTCCACATTGGTTGTTAAGAAATAATTATGGAGCAATGGACAAAAAAAATAAGAATGTAAAAAATTAACCTTATGAAGGTTTGACTGCAATGCTTAAGTCAATATTTGGATTGGTGTTTATGGGGGATTTGCGCCTGAACTCATCAAGTATGCTTATATGTACAAGATTAGAATTTGCTTCTTATCAATAATACTCAATAGAGTTGTCCCTTATATAGAGGACCATAATGTGTCAAATAAGATTAGTCACTGTAGACAATGTTAGTATGAGTTCAAGGTGCTTCGGGAAGTGCTAACATTCATATGGGAGCGGAAAAGCTTGTTTGTGGTATTGTATCTATCTAGCAAGGAAACAGTAATGCAGGTAATAAAAGATTACCTACGAATCAACGGGAGAACCCAAGCCAACCCTTGTAAGAGCGACAAGTCAAAATAAAGATGTAGTAAAAGGGTGGGTGGGAAATATGCTTACGTGGGTCACCAACTAGCCAGGGAGTGAAGCTGTGCCCACTGGGCTAGTGACAATGAGTGGAATGGTGAGAAAGCCAGTGGCCAATCAGGAGGGACACGGGCAAGCCGACCCGAGAAGGGGTGGCTATGGGTCGTGAGTGTCCGGTGGTCACGGATCTTTTCATTCCACACACACACAAATCGAAAATTGCGAAGAAATAAATGTGAACATTTCTGAAACACCCTGTACTTCTGAGGGAGAACCAACCCAGAGACACTGGCCATGCAAACATAATTAAAAGTAAATAATAATAATAATAATAGAGGAGGTAACATAAGACATGATGAACCACCGGAATTAGACAGCCAGAGAAGGTACCTGGGATGCATAAACAAAAGGCCATCAGATGTAACAAAGACAACGGCTGGTTAGTTGCTCAACAATGTAGCCAGGTAAGAAGGAAGGAGGGAAGGAAGGAAGGAGGGAACGGGGGAAGGAGGGAAACGGGAAGGAATGGAGGAGAGAAGGAAGGAGGGAAGGAAGGGAGGATGGAAGGAGGGAAAGGGAAGGAAGGGGGGGGAAGGAAGGGGGAAGGAAGGGGGAGGGAAGGGGGGGAGGAGGGAAGGATGGGAAGGAAAGGAGGAAGGAAGGGAGGAAGAAGGAGGGAGGATGGGAAGGAAGGAGGGAAGGGGAAGGAAGGAGGGAAGGTAGGAGTGAAGGAAGGAGGGAAGGAAGGAGGGAAGGAAAGTGGGAAGGAAAGGAGGAAGGAAGGGAGGAAGGAAGGGGAGGGACGAGGAGGGAAGGAAGGCGGGAAGGAAGGAGGGAAGGAAGGAGGGAAGGAAGGAAGGCGGGGAATGAAGGACGAAGGGTAGACAGAGGAAGGGGGGAAGGAAGGAGGGAAGGAGGGAGAAGGGGGAGAAGAGGAAGGAGGAGGAAGGAAGGAGGAAGGAAGGAAGGGGAAGGAAGGAGGGAGGGAAGAAGGAGGGAAGGATGGGGGAGGGAAGGAGGAAGAAAGGGAGGAAGGAAGGAGAGATGGGGAAGGAAGGGGGTGGAAGGAAGGAAGGAAGGAAGGAGGGAAGGAAGGAGCGAAGAGAGAAGGAAGGGTGGAAGGAAGGGAGGAAGGAAGGGAGGAAGGAGGGATGGGGAAGGAAGTAGGGAAGGACTGAAGGAAGGAGGAAAGGAAGGAGGGAAGGAAGGAAGGGTGGAGGAAGGAAGGAAGGACGGAAGGAAGAAGGGAGGGAGAGAAAGGAGGAAGGAAGGGAGGAAGGAAGCGTGAAGGAAGGAGGGAAGGAAGGGGGGAAGGAAGGTTGGAGGGAAGGAAGGAAGTAAGGAAGAAAGGAAGGAAGGAGGGAAGGAAGGAAGGAAGGAAGGAAGTAGAGGTAAGTCAACACAGGCATCTCTCTGTGTGTTACCTTGCACATTAGAACTACATAGCACACACATTGACCCCCCACGACCTTGAGAAAGGGAAAGAAGAAAGGGACTGAGTGTGAGTAAACTGAGCTACAACAGTACAAGGAATGGGTTATATGCGACATAGCCTTGTGAATGTTGTTGTTGATGTTTTAATTGTAGCGGTGAGGGAGATATGAAAGGTGTGATAAATTTTGGGTATTTTTATGTTGGAACATTGCGATGTCGCGACATTACGATGTTGGAACATTGCAATGCTAGGACATTACGATGCTGGGATATTATGATGTTGGGTATTTTTATGTTGGAACATTGCGATGTCACGCTATTGCGATGTCGCAACATTGCAATGCTGGAACATTGTGATGTCAGGACATTGCTATGTCATCAGGTATTGTGGTGTTGGAACATTGCGATGTTGGAACATTACGATGTTGGAACATTGCCATGTTGCGACATTGCAATGCTGGAACATTGTGATGTCAGAACATTGCGATGTCCCGACATGGCAATGTTATAAACAATGGTATTAATATTATACTCCGTAGCCCTAGGTCAGTCCATTTTGCCGTTAGGTTACATGCAATGGCTGGATGGGTCATACACTTCTGTGTGTCTACCGCTGTCTAACTTGTTGTCAGCTGAGCTTGTTTACCTTCCCGAGGCAAACAGGGTGCCATTCGCGGCGCCTATTGTCGAGCAGGCAACGAAGAGGGGAATGATCCACGTCATCACTCCCAGCGTCCGGTTCCCCCACGTCTGTACACAAACGACACACATCACCATGGTTACCACAGGCGTGATGCCAGACAGTTGGGCTGTAATCGATTAAACACCTCGGATCATCCAAACCATTTTTTTTGCTCATGCGCAGACCCTACAAGCTCGGGTTGAATAAACGAATACGCTCAAGGCGGAAAAAATGGTGGCTTGATTCAATACTTTTTTTAAATAACCAATATAGATACAGCAAGATAGATTTAAAGCATTCTACGATTGCATAGTTTAGTTATATGTTGATTTTATTCTAGGTGCTCAGACCTTTACATTAACATAAAGTGTAGCTTTGCAGTACAGGATCTCACTACAGGTACCAGCACAAATGCTCCTGATGCCCCCAGCCAAAACCTGGGTCATTGGAGTCGGATCATTTTGCACATGACCCCTTTATTTTTAGGTTCACCTCGGGGTGTTCTATTTGAAATTGTGACGACTCGGATGATCCGAATGGTCCGGAGCGTCATAATCGAATACGGCCTTGCTGGACATGCAGGTGTGCAGCAAAGTAGGTCACAGACAATCACAAGACAACGCTACGGGGGTGCTGTCCTCAGTATGGGCAGGGCATGGTTCTTGCATCTGAAACGAGAAGGTCCTTGCATCCCAAGAAGTCACACAATCCCGGAGCCGTGGCGCCACCTGGTGTTTTGATTTTGTATGATGTGAAGTGGCATAATTCACCGACATAGTGCTTGTGTAAATAAGAGGGTGTGGGGGTTCACCGCCTTGATCTGAAAGGAAGAAACTCATCCAGACGATTATATGCAGTGGCGCCACCTAGTGTTTTGATGTTGTATGATGTGAAGTGGCATTTCTTGTGCAAAGGGTGTGGGGACCTACTTTCATCTGAAAAGCAGACATATGAATAAGCATGCGCCACCACGTGTAGTGGCACCCCCTGGTGTTTTGCTGTGGCATGAACAGCACATCATTCGGGAACTTCACGGGGATTGGTGATGGTAAGGGACCCTGGTGGTTAGATGGACTATATAATATATATAATACAGATAGTATATACCGGTGTAGGCACCCGCGGGGTGGTTGTCCTAATACATATAATATACTGATTGATAGATTGATTGATTGGTGGTTGCTTTACGATGTGTCAGCAACATAGGCCATATTCACGGGATATAATATATGTAATATATATATATAATATATCATATATAATATATAACACCTATAATGTATGTAATATATATAATATCTCATATATAATATAGAATACCTATATTATATGTAATATATATTATATATAACATGTAATACATATATAACACATAAAACATATTATCTAATATATAATAAATATAATGCACTGTATATATCATATGATATATTATGGGTGGACACCAACTTTGGTATATCGGAAGTGACGTGTTCCGCTGCACTACCTGGAGCAGACGACACCGTCCCCCCTTCTTCTTACAAGTAAGTAAGCTGCATTGTACGCTCTTATTTTAGACACATTGTATATAGTCGAAAGACATGATTTGCGTAAGCGTAGGCATAAGTACGAGGTGGGTGATGACTTGAAGTGGGCTATTACATATGCTTGCTTACACATAGGTACATTGTCTTTTGCTAATGATGGGTGAGGAGGATGATGGTGATGAGGATGATAATGAGGATGGTGGTGAGGAGGATGGTGGTGGTAGTAGTTAGTGGTGATGGTGAGGATGAGGATGATGGTGAGAATGAGAATTGCTTATGGTGAGGATAAGGATGAGGATGGTGCTGAGGATACATATGAGGATGGTGTGGAGGATGAGGATGAAGAAGGGGATGAGGATGGTGGTGGTAAGAATAAAGATGGGGATGAGGATGAGGATGGTGGTGGTGAGGTAAAGGATAATGATGAGGATGGTGGTGGCGAGAATGAGGATGGCGGAGGTGGTGAGGATGGTGATGGTGGCGGGAATGAGGATGGTGGAGGTGGTGCGGATAAGGATGGGGATTAGCATGATGATGAGGATGGTGGTGGTGGTGGTGGTGAGGATGAGCATAATGATGAGGATGGTGGTGGCGAGAATGAGGATGGTGGATGTGGTGAGGGTAAGGATAGGGATGAGAATGGTGGTGGCGAGAATGAGGATGGTGGTGGTGGTGAGGATGGTGATGGTGGCAGGAATGAGGATGGTGGAGGTGGTGAGGATAAGGATGGGGATGAGGATAGTGGTGGTGGTGAGGATGAGGATAATGATGAGGATGGTGGTGGTGGTGAGAATGAGGATGGTGGTGGTGGTGAGGATGGTGATGGTGGTCAGAATGAGGATGGTGGAGGTGGTGAGGATAAGGATGGGGATGAGGATGAGGTTGGTGGCGACGATGACTATATTTGTTTTAACTGATAATCTTTAATTAATAATTATGCATTAATTAATTAATAGGAGTAATAGAAGCTTTCAATGTGTGTTCGTAGCCTAGCAAAGGATGCAATGAGTGACGTCACAGTGGGTGTGGCCGAAAACGCCTGGGTCTATGTGTGTGCTGGTGTGATGTGTTTGGTAGCGTAATTGTGGTGAGGTGGTGAATGGCATCAGAGCAAAGTGTAAGGGCATGCAATACATACATGCACAATGTGGTACTGGGAAGACAGAAAAAGCTCAGATCTAACAGGTGTGACTTTGTGCATGAAATACAATATATGATATGTGTTAAGAAAAATCTAAAATGGCCGTGCATCTATGAGGACGATTCCATGGATCTTGATTCAGGCGTGGTGCACTGTGAAATTAGTGTGTTTAGATTTCAGTATTTCTCCATGTAAGTGGCACAGATGAGTAGATTTTGAAAACAGGTACCGTGTACCATTACACATGTGGCATATGCGCATGTCATTGTCATATATCTATGGAATGTGACAATTAAATGTTGTAAATGTGTGTCGCATATCATATAATGTGTATGGGATTTTGTATTTCCGCTCTTCTGAAATATTTGCTTAATGTGAAGACCTTAAATGACTTTAAATGTATTTATATATTATATATATTTTATATATATTATATATTATATATATTATATATATATTATATATATAATATATACTATATATATTATATATATTATATATTTTATGTATATATTATATATATATTATATATATTATAGATAATAACTATAATATATATATAACATACATTATACATATAATAATTATATATAACGTATAAAGAAAGCATGCGTGTTGGCAAGGCGTGAAAGGCTGCAACTGTCAGTGTGTGCATAGGTGTTGAATTGATTGATTGACTGTTTGTGTGGTTGATTGATTGAGTGGTTGATTGATTTGTTGATTGATTGGTGGTGATTTTATGGCATATCGGCAAAAAGGCTATATTCATGGTGAAAAGTGAGTAGAATTTAACATGTCAATTTGGGGTGATTAGACTTAACCATTATGGACAGCATAAACAACACAATCACGGAGGGGGGGGGGCGGGGAGTCCGGCTCAGGAATAAATGTCCAGGCTTTTTTGTAAACATTTGTAAGGAGGTCTCGCGAGCTATTTACATGATGAAGCAATTGTTGGTGCCAAGGTGATATAGCTGTGTGTAGAGTTGAGGGGCATGACCTCTGCCTTATGTGATAGTTAGGGTGAAGCCGCAGATATGGCATATATCTAGATCTAAGAGAGAGTGTGTGTGGGGGGGGGGGGGCTGTGCCAAGGAAACAGGCGAGGGCTGGGTACATTTACATCTAGACCTCACCTGCCGCTGCCAAACAGCGAGCCGTTGGCCGAACCGAACGTCGAGAGGGCCACTGCTATGGGCACGAGTACCGCGGCGGACCCAATGGTCCTCTGCCCCCACGTCTGTCGCCACAAGCGAGGGCAGTGAGAGTAAGAGAGAAAGTTTGTTTGTTTGTTTGTTGTTTTACGTCCTAGCAACATCTAAGGTCATATCAGGACGGGTACCAACTTGTATCACTCATAGTGACTTTATTGTGCTGCCCCACTGGGAAATCAGGTCGCCAGCACCATGACCTGATATCCCACTCAGTCACATTATCCTGACACTAAGTGAACCAGTCCTTGCCCTATCCTAGTAATGCATAGCACCAGGCTAGGAAGCGACAAGTATCAATTTTTATGCCATTGGTTTGATTGAACCAGGGTTCGAACTCACGATCTCATGGGTTCGGATCCCCCGATCTCCCAAAACAGGGGACGGACCCTCAACTCATTCGGCCACCCGGCCGGGTAGGAGAGAGAGGGTGGCGATGGAGGAGGTCAGCTGGAGCAAGGGGCTCCAAAGACATCACTGTGGTAGTATAAAGTCTAATCGACTAATCCACTCATCGTGGTGTCCAATAATATTTTACACTTGGTTACTCCCGCCTCTGGGTTGCTCGGTCCTGACCGACTCATGGACATCACTCTCACAGCAGAGAGCTAAATGGAGAGCGGCAGTCAAGTAATGAAAGCAGTCTTTGTCGCATCGCGACCGACAGCATGATGATGGGTTGGTTGGTTGTTGGAGTTTAAGGTCCTAGCAACATCTAAGGTCATATCAGGACAGGGACCAACTTGCAGTGCGCACTCATGGTGACTTTATAGTGCTGCCCCACTGGGAAATCAGGTCGCCAGCACCATGACCTGATCTCCCACTCAGTCACATTATACTGACACTGAGTGAAGCAGTCCTTGCCTATCCTATCCTATCCTAGTAATCCTGAGCGCCAGGCTAGGAAGTGACAAGTATCAATGTTTAAGCCATTGGCTTGACTGAACCAGGGTTCGAACCCACGATCTCATGGGTTCGGATCCCCCGATTTCCCAAAACAGGGGACGGACACTCAACTCATTCGGCCACCCGGCCTGGTAGGAGAGAGAGGGTTGCGATGGAGGGGGGTCAGCTGGGACAAGCGGCTCCAAAGACACCAGTGTGGTAGTATAAAAGTCTAATCGACTAATCCACTCGTCGTGGTCTCCAATCATATTTTACACTTGGTTACTCCCGCCTCTGGGTTGGTTGGTTGGTTGTTGGAGTTTAAGGTCCTGGCAACATCTAAAGTCATATCAGGACGGGTACCGACTTGTGGCAGTGTGCACTCATGGCGACTTTGTAGTGCTGCCCCACTGGGAAATCAGGCCGTCGGTACCATGACACCAATATCCCACTTATCTCAGGGACGGTGACACAATGCCATAATTAAATTCCTACACTGTTAATATTATTATTATACATTGTCCCTATTATCCGTAACATGGATAATTCACGGGGCGGGGACTGACGACACCACTCCCATAGGCCAAACACTCTAACGACCAGTGGCGCCCTGTTGTCTCATAGCGACACTATCGGTCCCATTGATACTACGAACCGTAGGCGGCCTCCTAGGGGAGGTGGCGCCACATTACGGTTCCCACAGGAACTAACCACCGAGTGCAAAATACAGCGCCTCGACACTTCCCGCCAAACTCTAAATGGTCACGTGACCGCGCGTCCATCCGGGCACGCGCTATGTATTACTATGTAACATCTATAAATAGATAAATATGCGACCACTAATGTCACCAAACTATATTTGTGTACATACATATGGCTGGAAGAACAGTGTGTTGGCGCCGAAAAGAAAAGGTTATCAGTGAATATATATTTAAAGTTGCATAGTCCGATGGTTTTGAGTTTCTGTCATGCCAAAACTCTGACACCTTAGGCAGTAAGTAACAGGTTCTATTAAATTAACTTGGTATTCTGTTCTATATGGTGACAAATATTTGACAAGTGCACCAGTACCTAAGTTAGATAATCTTATGTAGAATCAAATCTAGATCACTGTTAGTTTTTTTTTAATTTGATTGTTCATCGGAATATGAAGCTTTAACAACAACAACATATTTATATACATATATTATATCTATAATTGAAACCATATAATTATGTAACGCATGATTCGGATACAGACCACGGCGACGGCGGGTGATTCTATGATTTCTGCGACCGACATGACGGAGAGGTATGAGATGTTGACAAGGATGTAGAGCACCGTTACCAAGGGAACCGCGATGTAGATGGCCAGGGGGATGTTTCTGCAACCACACAATCAACGCAGCTTATAGACTATTTCCTGTGGAGCATGCGCACTCAACTGAAACTCGGGGTTGGGGGGGGGGGATTATTATTACAGTCATTGATTAAAGTTGTATAGTCCGATGCTTTTGAATTTCTGCCATTTTCTTAGATAAATGGGTCATTCTCTGAAACAGGGTACTGCATATTTGGTTTCCATGTTACGATGGTCATAATTAATTCATTCTCTTCTTGGTAGCGAGTCAAATAGTCATTGTTGCCTCTGTGTGTTAAGTATATTGTTAGCAATAATACATGTATTTAATCTATCCCACAAAATGTATCAAAAGTATGCTTGTATGATTTTGTGCTAATGTGAAAATGTGAAAATTTTGACATTGAGACCATGGATTCACCCCAACTTTTGTTCAACTTTTTGTCAATTTTTTCTTGTAAGATATAATCTGTAATCAATCAAATCTTGTTTACCTGTAATCTGTACCTGTAATCAATCAAATCTTGTTTACATTTGTTGTGCATGTTAACATAATATTCAGGATGTGTTTGATTTCCATTTACACAAGTGATATTAACATATTCCTCAATTTGTATAAGATCAAAATCAAAAAGTGAAATAGCTTTTTTTCAACACATTTAAACCTTTCATATGAACATTGATTCTACTATTACTCGAAATATTTTCTGCTATTATTTGGAAGGGTTTTACTTTTCGTTTCCACATCACATTATAATGCCCAGTTTCCAAGAATGACCTAAATACATTAGATTGATCTTTATTCTCTACGCTACTTTATTTATCTGCATGGGGTATTTCCATAGTGAGCTCAACTTTCACTCAAAAAGGTCTTTTAAGGTAATAACTTACCTGTGTGGATTTATGATTTCCTCTGTTACATAATTAAGATTGTTCCTGAAAATGGAAATGAAATGAATTTGTAGCGTGTGTTTGAAAGGAAAACTTATATCGACAACAGTAATTAGCCTAATTCTGACAGGTTATATTAATTTGACTTAATACTCATCCTGTACATCAATACATGTTTAATGACCAGTAATTCAAGTCGAATAGTCCGATAAAAGACATCAAATTTTAAAAGCAAATCGTCCAATAAATCAAATTTTCGAAAGCAAAACACCTATCTAGATTTGAACCTATGCCATTTAGACTGTTGTGCACTTATTAAGTATGTGTTGCCACATAGGAGGCTGCATTAAGTAAATTTAATAGAGCCTCTTAATGCTGAAGCCTGCTGCTATCTATAGCCCCAGTCACACCTACCCGGATCAGAGGCCGGACGAGCCCCAGACCGTCATCCGGGGTGGTCCGTGGCGATCCGTGGCTCGTCCGTGGTGATCCGGCGTGATCCGTGGCTGGTCCGGGGTCCGCCCCGGATGTTTTTTAATGTTTGAAACATCCGGGGTGGTCCGGGGCATCCGGGCTCGGTCCGGCATGGTAGTAGTAGTAGTAGCGAAACAGCCCCGGACCACCCCCGGACAGGCCCCGGTTCACCCCCAGACTACCCAGACCACCCCCGGATCGCACCGGCCTGGTACGTGTCACCGCAAGGCAAAAAACGACGAAAATAGCGATTTTATCCGGGGCTGTCCGGGACAGTCCAGGTGACTGGTCCGGGGTGGTCCGGCTCAAAATCCGTGGCTCGTCCGGGTAGGTGTGACTGGGGCTTAACTTGTTGTCTGACCCTCCTAAGATAACCCAGCATCTAAGTTGGAGACATAGAATCAAGTGTCTTGGTTTTAACAAAGACATATATGTACTTCATTATACTATGTAACTGCTTAAGGCTTGGTGGCTCTTCTTTGGTGGAATAAACCTTCTTTACCCCCATCTTCTCCCTTTGTGAACAAGGAATAGGTGAATAAGTCTTTAACTTACCAGCCATCATATGCCCACATGCTGTTGTAAATGGCAATGGCTATTTTTCCTGGGCTGGATTCAGTATTCTTGAAACCAGTATTTAAATGTTCCACATTTCCTGTAAAAGAAAGATTTTTTTAGTAAAAGAGCAGTATTACATGACCAACACAACTTTACTAATACCCCTGTCACACTACGACGTAACGAGCCAACGTGAGCCTAACGTGGGCATTTTTCGTCATGACGTTGGGTTACGTCATGATGACGTCAGAATGACGTTAGAAAGACGTCGAGCGACGTCACATTACGTCGTGTTACGTCGAGTTACATCAAGGTTTTGGACATGTTCAAAACTTTTGCCGTAGGTCGAACGTAACGGTTTACGTTCGCCGTACGTTCTGTTCACGTTCAGTGAACGTCAATGACGTTAAACGGACGTTATTCCAACGCTGCTCACTACGTTCAACTACGTTCCACTACGTTGACCCACATTAAAACGAGTGCAAATGCCCACAGGGCGTAATGGGAACGTCAGGAGAACGTCAGGAGAACGTCAGGAGAACGTCAGGAGAACGTGCATTCAACGTACGTTCAACGTCTCATGACGTAGGGAACGTAACGTAACGTTCTTCTGGCGATGGAATAACGTTCATAACGTTCCGTTAGCGTAATGACGTTGTCCTCTCTCCTTGAATCACGGCATCACTACGCTTTACCGACGTTACGCTCTCGTCCACTACGCTGCATCCACGTTCAACTTCTGCCCAAATTTGCATACTACGCCGAGAAGTTCAACGTTCTTCACGTTCTCCCTACGTCGACGTCGTTACGTCGTAGTGTGACAGCCCCATAACTCACAATTATCAGGATCGAATATGACGAGTCATGGTTTGTATATCTTGAAACGACCTCTTCTCTATGAGTTATGAAGGGCCCAGCGATGGCTTGAGGGTTTCTGTGATCAAGCTGCCGCTATTCATGTCATTCAGTCATCATAAGGGCTGTCACTTCATGTCATCCAATGCCATGTCATATCATTCAATGATATTCCATGTCATTCAATGTCATCCAATGCCATTTCAAATCATTCAATGATATTCCATGTCATTCAGTACAATTCCATGTCATTCAATGTCATTTCATGTCATTCAATGCCATTCCGTATCATTCAATGTCATTCCATGTCATCCAATGCCATTTCATATCATTCAATGATATTCCATGTCATTCAGTACAATTCCATGTCATTCAATACCATTTCATGTCATTCAATGTCATTCCGTGTCATTCAATGTGATGACATGTCATTCAGTGCCATTCCACGTCATTCCATGTCATTCCATGTTATTTCATGTCATCCAATGACAACACAATAAAATTACCTTAAATTCTGTTTCATTCCGGAAATCGGAGCCGACAATTATTTGATAGATGCATACAATTATTATTTATGCGTTTTAAATTGCCACAGAGTTCATATTTATACATTTACATCCATTGAGTTATAACTGCAGAGTTCGTTTAATATGAATGAGCAACAATTGTGATTTGGTGAAATTATGGGCCACTAATCCCAGTAAGACTCAGGAAAGTGTAAGTATGACTCACTAAAGTGTAAGTATGACTCACTAAAGTGTAAGTATGACTCACTAAAGTGTAAATATGACTCACTAAAATGTAAGTATAACTCAATAAAGTGTAAGTATGACTCTGTAAACTGTAAGTAATTAGCTATTAGTATTACAAAGTGCAGTTTGTTAATGATGACAATCGATTTGATTAAATTGATTAGATCAAGCACCTTATAGCTGCCTAAATTATAGTGATTAGTAATTATTAGTAATAGTCATAGAAAAGGATGTTTCCAATTAATAAAAGCACAAATAAACTCTAATTGTAATGCCAACACTCTTCAAGATTCATTATTTATAATTCTTAGATATAATACATATGTCTTCTTATCCTACTGTGATCACATTTTAACATATACATAAAAGGAGCTTCTTTATTCAAATCTAATTTAAATAAATCAATTGCTGTCAGTCTGGACGCCCCTTTCCCGTCAAGTTATATTTTCATCGGATTATGTAAGTTTAATTGTATAGTTAATTAAATTGTTGTTTAGGAGCTGCTTCTGTCTGTCTGCCCTGTCTTGCCCATCTGCCTGCCCTGTCTTTTTGGGGGAGTATTTTCACACTACTTAGCCAGTGTTATCATGACTAGGCCCCCCTAAGATAATGATGATTAACATCATTAGATTGGTTTTGGGAGCCACTTCTCTCAGTCTGCCCTGTCTTCCCCGTCTATCTGTCCTGTCTTTTTGGAGGAGTAGGTTCACACTATTTACCCAGCGTTATCATGACTAGGCCCCTTAAGATAATGATTATTAGCACCATTAGATTGGTTTTGGGAGCTGCTTCTCTCAGTCTGCCCTGTTTTCCCCATTTGTCTGTCAGTCTGTCATCTTTGAGGAGTAAGTTCACACCACTTACCCAGTGATATCATGACTAGGCCCCCACAGATAATGATGATTCACGCCATTAAATACACGATAACACGGTTTGGCCTTATATGGGCATGTCCTAATTTCGCGAGAACGAGGCTACTTCCGGATATAGGTAAACAAAGCCTGATAGCCTTGAGTTTGCCGGAACGCACAGTGCAAAGCATTAGTTTTATTCAAAATTAATAGAAATCCACAACCCTAACCTTATAAATTTAATATAATCTATTCGTTGAGTATGTTTTCTATATGTGTACCAAGTGATTTGTTTCTAGATGGTGTGGTTTTAGAGATATTTCATTTTTTCTGTATGAAGATTGCTCACGACCATCGGCAATGCATTGAGTTTGCCGTACGCGCAGTGCAAAACATCAGTTTTATTCAAAATTAAGAGAAATCCAGAACCCTAACCTTATCAATTTAATATAATCCTTTTGTTAAACATGTTTTCTATGTGTATTCCAATTAGTTTTTTTCTAGGTGGTGTAGTTTTAGAGATATTTAACGTTTTCTCTCTGAAGATTGCTCACTGCCATTGACAATGCATTGCCGCGATTGCGTTTGCCGGTATGCGCAGTGCAAACCGTTAGTTTTATTCAAAATTAATAGAAATCCAGAACCCTAACCTTATAAATTTAATATAATCTATTCGTTGAATATGTTTTCTATATGTGTACCAAGCGATTTGTTTATAGGTGGTGTGGTTTTAGAGATATTTAACTTTTTCTGTATGAAGATTGCTAACTGGCGACACTGACATTGACAATCAATACCACGTGCGTTTGTTTACCTACAAACACGAATTAGGTCAGGATGGCCGCCAAACCGTGTTATGGTGTATTGGATTTGGGAGCCGCTTCTCTCGATCTGCCCTGTCTTCTCTGTCTGTCTATCTGTCTTTTTGGAGGAGTAGGTTCACACTATTTACCCAGCGTTATCATGACTAGGCCCCCTAAAATAATGATTATTAGCACCATTAGATTGGTTTTGGGAGCCACTTCTCTCAGTCTGCCCTGTCTTCCCCGTCTGTCTGTCCTGTCTTTTTGGAGGAGTAGGTTCACACTATTTACCCAGCGTTATCATGACTAGGCCCCCTAAGATAATGATTATTAGCACCATTAGATTGGTTTTGGGAGCCACTTCTCTCAGTCTGCCCTGTCTTCCCCGTCTGTCTGTCCTGTCTTTTTGGAGGAGTAGGTTCACACTATTTACCCAGCGTTATCATGACTAGGCCCCTTAAGATAATGATTATTAGCACCATTAGATTGGTTTTGGGAGCTGCTTCTCTCAGTCTGCCTTGTCTTCCCTGTCTGTCTGTCAGTCTGTCTTCTTTGAGGAGTAAGTTCACACTACTTACCCAGTGCTATCATGACTAGGCCCCCTAAGATAATGATGATTAATGCCATTAGATGGGTTTTGGGAGCTCCTTCTCTCTGTCTGTTTGTCTGTTGGTCTGTCTGTCTTCTTGGAGGAGTAGGTTCACAGTACTTACCCAGTGCTATCATGACTAGTCCCACTAAGATAATGACGATTAACGCCAAAACCTTGACAACGGTGAACACCACCTGGACGCGGGACGCCAGGGTGACGCTGAACATGTTAACGGCCATCAGCACAACTGCCGAAGCACACAACATCAACGACACTAAAGACAACATCCCATAGGCACAGTGGGGTGTGTGTGTTGTGGGGGTGGGGGAGTCTGTGCAGCATGCAACATGCGAAACTAACATTCCATTGGCACGGTGGGAGGGGGCATGTATGTGATATACAATATGCGAAACTAACATTCCATTGGCATGGTCGGGGAGCAGGGAATGTATGCAAAGATATTAATCCACTAACACGAAGAAGAAATGCATGTGATATACAACATGCATATGCAACATCTGATTCCTACATTCCATAAACAAGGAACTGATGTAAGTAAACAACAACAAAAACCACACACAATTGAGAGCACTGCACCCTACACACAGCAACGATGGACTCAAATGATTCAACAACAACAAAAACCACACACAATTGAAAGTACTGAGTCTTATTATTGGTCGTTGTTTTTTTTTGCTTGTTTGTTTATGAGATGATGGCAAGATAGTGAGGGAAGGAATATATATGTCCAAAGACAATGATTCGGCATAAGGAATGACAATGAGTTGCAAGTAATTGCAGGTAAGCAGTGCCTTTATTTAGTTGTAATATCAGGGCCCAGTCGAAAACCCGAGCCATGGAAGGGTCAAACATAACATAGTAGGAGATGGATGGGTGAGTTGGTCGGTTTACGCGGGTCGCCAGCTGGTCAGGGAGTGAGGCTTTCTCTGCCATGGCAGCGGCAACAGGTGAAAAGACGGGAAAGTGGCAGCCAATCAGGAGAGGCACCAAAGCGAGCTAGCCGATGGAGGGTGATGGTCGTTAGTGTCAGTCAGAGGGAAGCAGGGCACTTGTCATTCAGTGCCTATTCAAACACAATTTTGTCAATTGCAAACACTGCATTAGATTTTTTTGATTTTTTCCCCAGATTAATTAGAAAAGCCTGAATTTTCATTTTTGTGTTTGAACGGATGATTTTAAAAGTTAAACATTTGAATTATTTTGGAATTTAGCCAAATGTATGTCTCATGCATATATTCCCCTCAAATAATAAATCACAACACATGGTGCAACTTTGATGACTGGCAGTGTGAGAGGTGGGGACCAGTAGGGTGAATGAATGAAGTTAGTGCGCATAGTTATAAACTTAACTACTTGTGCTAGAAAATAAAGGAAGGGTGTTGGTTTCTGGTTAGTTATGACACCCCAGTCACACTACTGCTTGCAACCACTTTGCGACCACAACAAAAGAGTGATCGCAAAGAGGTAGTAAGTGATTGGAAAATGGTCACAAATTAGTCGCAAAGTTGTCCTCAGTGGTAGCCAACCTCCTTGCGGTCATTTTGGTCACAAGAAGGTTGCAGTTACTGCACTATGACGGGCGCAAGGAGGTCAGCGACCATTGCTTTGGTCACAAGGATGTCGCAAGGAGGTAGAAAGAAGGTGGGTTCTTTGGTCCAAAGTGCTCGTAAAGTGCTCGCAAAGTGCTCGCAAAGTGGTCACAAGCGGTCAAGGCGTAGTGTGACTGGGGTTTTACATAACATGTTAGTGCCACATGCCATGCTGAAACTTAAGACGCATTGGTAGTAGTGATGTAGTAGTGATACACGGAATTCTCTATTTCTGAATAACCTAGATACCAGAATTAAAGTTGCATAACCGAATAGCTTTGTTTCTGCCATATTATTTCAGATAAATATATTAGGTTGGTCGCACCGCTGGTAGGTTATGTATGCATATAGCACAATGGTTATTACCAACAATGCAATGCGTTGTCATTGGAGAAAATGTCTGTCTAATGCAGATAGAATATTTAAATCTTTCCATGGCAATTTAAAGAATACCCATCTTGACAAATCACTGCTATTTTGAAATTTCGAATTGCTAGGCCTTTTTTACCTTTTTACAAAAAATCTTTTTAAATGAGCACATGTATGGCACTGTTCATGTTTGTATCACTTTTGGAAAGATTTTCCCCAAAAGCATCAACCTTATCTGTTTCACTTTCAGGACTCCAGCATTCACTACACCAATGGGTCTCTTTTAGTAAACACAGAGAAGAAAGTATGTTCCTTTCCAAGTTTCATTAAACAAAATAAAAGTAGCATTCTGTCCCGGGATAGGCTCTCCCAGGCACTGACCTTGACCTAAATTTGCAAAGCCGCCAAGGATGATGACAACAAGGGCAAACACCTTGATGACGGTGAGAAGGTTCTGGAGACTTGTGGCTAGCTTGACGCTCAGGCAATTGAATATCATGAGAACCACTGGAAGAGACAAGGGGACCAGTTAATCCTGTATATAAGAGACAAGGGGGGCCAGTTAAATCTGTATATAAGGGAGAAGGAGACCAGTTAATATTGTATATAGGGTATGAGGGGACCTCTTTTTTAATTCTGTAAATAGGGGGGTGAGGGGACCAATTAATCCTGTGCATAAGGGACGACGAGATCAGTTAATATTGGATATAGGGGATGAGGGGATCAGTTAATCCTGTATATAAGAGACAAGGGGACCAGTTAATCCTGTATATAACGGACACGGGACCAGTTAATCCTGCATATAGGGAATGAAGGGACCAGTTAATCCTGTATATAACTTATAAGGGACGACGTGGTCAGTTAATCCTGTATATAGGGGATAAGGGGGTCAGGTATTCCTGTATATAAGAGACATAGGGAGCAGTTAATCCTATATATAAGGGAGGAGGGGACCAGTTAATCCTGTATTATAAGGGATGAGGAACCAGTTAATCCTGTATATAACGGACGAGGGGACCAGTTATCCCTGTGTGTATAGGATGAGGGTACCAGTTAATCCTGCATATAAGGGAGGAGGGGACCAGTTAATCCTGTATATAAAGGACGAGGGAACCAGTTAACCCTGTATATAAAGGACGAGGGGACCACTTAATCCTGTATATAAGGGAGGCGACCAGTTAATCCTGTATATAAGGGAGGAGGGGACCAGTTAATCTGGTATATAAGGGACGAGGGACCAGTTAATCCTGTATATAAAGGGCGAGGGGACCAGTTAACCCTGTATATAAAGGACGAGGGGACCAGTTAATCCTGTATATAAGGCAGAAGGGGAGCAGTTAATCCAGTATAAGGGAGGAGGGGACCAGTTAATCCAGTATATAAGGGGCGAGGGACCAGTTAATCCTGTATATAATGGACGAGGGGACCAGTTAACCCTGTATATAACGGACGAGGGTACCAGTTAATCCTGTATATAAGGGAGGAGGGAACCAGTT
Organism: Branchipolynoe longqiensis; assembly: GCA_030323885.1. NCBI lineage: Eukaryota > Metazoa > Annelida > Polychaeta > Phyllodocida > Polynoidae > Branchipolynoe > Branchipolynoe longqiensis. The sequence continues at coordinate 27,853,188 of CM059194.1, forward strand.
AATCTGGTATATAAGGGACGAGGGACCAGTGAATCCTGTATATAAAGAACGAGGGCACCACTTAAACCTGTATATAAAGGACGAGGGGACCAGTTAACCCTGTATATAAAGGATGAGGGGACCACTTAATCCTGTATATAAGGGAGGCGACCAGTTAATCCTGTATATAAGGGAGGAGGGGACCAGTTAATCTGGTATATAAGGGACGAGGGGACCAGTTAACCCTGTATATAACGGACGAGGGGACCAGTTAACCCTGTATATAAAGGACGAGGGGACCACTTAATCCTGTATATAAGGGAGGAGACCAGTTAATCCTGTATATAAAGGAGGAGGGCGCCAGTTAATCTGGTATATAAGGGATGAGGGACCAGTTAATCCTGTATGTAAAGGACGAGGGGACCACTTAATCCTGTATATGAAGGACGAGGGGACCAGTTAACCCTGTATATAATGGATGAGGGGACCACTTAATCCTGTATATAAAGGATGAGGGGACCAGTTAACCCTGTATATAAAGGACGAGGGGACCACTTAATCCTGTATATGAAGGACGAGGGGACCAGTTAACCCTGTATATAAAGGATGAGGGGACCACTTAATCCTGTATATAAAGGACGAGGGGACCAGTTAACCCTGTATATAAAGGACGAGGGGACCACTTAATCCTGTATATAAGGGAGGAGGGGACCAGTTAATCCTGTATATAATGGAGGAGGGGACCAGTTAAGGCTGCAGACAGGGGATAAGGGGACCAGGTAAGTATATATGGTACAAGAGGACAGGTAATCCTGTATATATGGGACAATTAGACCAGTTATTATTGTAATGTACATTACCTTGTTCTCTTGTTTCTTATATATAAGAATCACGGGTACATGGTAATGTTGTATACTGAGAACCATGTAAACACTTAATGCTGTATATATATAGGGCAAGTGGACCGGTTAATATTGTACATAAGCGACAATGGGACCAGTTAATGTTGTACATAAGGGACAATGGGATCAGTTAATGTTGTATATAGGGGACAAGGGGACCAGTTAATATTGTATATAACTGTCAAGGGGACCAGTTAATATTGTATATAAGGGACAAGGGGACCAGTTAATCCTGTACTAATAATGACTTCTCAGCTTAAGCGTCTCTCACACCGATAAGTTGCATAATCCGATGTTTTTTTAGATTCTGCACTACTTTTTTTTTAGATAAATTTGTTTGGATAAAAACATGTTAAAATAATATGGTGTGCACACTGAAATATTGAACATGACAGGATTTGTTTAGCCGCTCTCTGGCGTAGCAGGATAGCTGAGGAGCAGCAAACTGAAAGATACACTGGCAGCCAGAAGCTACCGGACGTCGCAGGGGCGCGATGTGAATCATTGCCACGCGGAGTAGCGCAGGAGCACGAGACTCCGAGTTACACCAGCACCAGTGTGGGTTTGTTTACCCCATGTTCTGTGGGCGACTTGAAGCAGTGAGTGTCTGCTAAATTGGTTTGTTTGTTTGTTGGAGTTTTACGTCCTGGCAACATCTAAGGTCTTATCAGGACGGGAATTGATTTGATGCTTCTGCTATACGGTAAGAAATATATACAGAGTGTGCCTGTATCTAAGTTCCATATATAAGACGGCCAAGTGAGTTGAGCGTCTGCCTCCGATTTTGGTAGGTCGTGGGACTCGACATCCTGGCTGAGTCAAACCAATGACTTAAAAATTGTATACTTGCCGCTACCTAGCCTGGTGTTCAACATTTCTACGATAGGGCAATGAGAAGTAGTATGAGGAAGACCAATTGTCCGCGATTGAAATTTCACCTGCTTAATCAACAAATATACAAAAACAATAACAAATTTAGGCAATCATCTTGAGTCAGTTTAAAAAAAAAAAAATAAAGCTTTCCTTTCATCGGATTACGCAACTTTGACATAAAGCAACATCTTAGCGTAACTTACATATAACAAAGATGGCTAGGCACTTCTGCATAGCAACCGGCGCCACGCAGAGCGTAAAGAAGGGCTCGGTGGTGTACGTGGCAAACGTGAGGATGATGATGGCGACCGAGGCTGGCTTAATGAGCACCGTGTTCACCCATGCGAACAGAAAGGCGGGCATGTCTCCGACACGGCCCAGTGGGCCCATGCTGCTGAGCAGGTAGGCGTACTCCCCACCGGACTTCCCGACCAGTGTGCCCAGCTCGGCGTAGGACAGCGCTCCTTGCGGAAGGAACACAAACCGAACAAAAGGGAAAGCGTGACAATGTAAATATACCTTTTGACACACAATGTTATTGTTAGTTCTTCGGACTGCTACCAGCGGGCGGACCGGGTTGCTGGAAATCTGATTGCTATTAAGTCGAACACCTTTTGAATGGAACATGCGCAGTGAGATGTAACCTATAGCGTTAGTTCTTCCCACTGCTACCAGAGGGCAGGGTGGGCTGTTGTTGGTGGAAATCTGATTGCTAGAACTTTTGTAAGGAGCACACTCCACGAGCTGCCACCCACAATGTTAGTTCTTCCTACTGCTACCAGAGGGCGGAGTGGATTGTTGGAAATCTGATTGGTAGAAGACCTTTTGAATGGAGCATGCGCAGTAATCTGCCACCCACAATGGTACTTTTTCCTACTGCTACCAGAGGGCGGAGCGGATTGTTAGAAATCTGATTGCTAGAACTTAGAAGACCTTTCGAATGGAGCATGTGCAGTAATCTGCCACCCACAATGTTAGTTCTTCCTACTGCTACCAGAGGGTGGGGCGAGTTGTTGTTGGTGGAAATCTGATAGCTATAAGACCTTTTGAATGGAGCATGCGCAATGAGCTGCCACCCACAATGGTAGTTCTTCCTACCGCTACCAGAGGGCGGGGCGGGTTGGTGGTGGTGGAAATCTGATTCTTATAAAATTGTACGATTGTATAGCGCATGTGCAGTGAGGTGCCACGTGCATTAGTTCTTGCCACTGCACCAGAGGGCGGAGCAGCTTGTTGTTGGTGGAAATCTGATTGCTATAAGACCCTTTGTATGGAGCATGTGCAGTAATCTGCCACCCACAATGGTAGTTCTTCCTACTGCTACCAGAGGGCGGGGTGGGTTGTTGGTGATGGACATTTTATTGCTATAAGATTGTGTCATTGTGTAGCGCATGCGCAGCAGTGTTCAACAATTAATGTCATGTGTGTACATTATTTCATTCGAAACATGGCCTGACATGATAAGTCACGTAATTAGTGTTTGAAGACATCGGGAAAGCCTGTAAGTAAGAAAAGTGAGAGAAGAAATTTTAGATTAATGGGCGGTAAACCTGAATAAAGCATATTATCCACTGGGATTCTGAGCAACATCTGAAAAGTAAATGCAATTATTAATGGTGTCAATGTGTACTGGGTGTGTATACATTGCTACGCATAAAGAAGAGTATTTAGTTGAACAGCAATGTGGTTAATTATTAGAAAATGTAGTTGATTAGTAGAAAATTGGGTTAATTAGTAAAAAAATTAAAATTTTAAACAATTTAAAAATCATTTTTTGTTAATATTAAAAAATACCTTTTAAAATAAAAAAATGTTAATCTATTTAAAAATCATTTTTTAAATCTATTTAAAAAATCTATTCAATTTTTTATAAATAAATAATAAATAAATAAATAAATCCCAAAGGCGCTGAGTTAGTCTACGCTACTCACACAGAATAACAATGGCCAGCATGCTGGTGTTGAAGGGTGGTGGCTTTCCGCAGCCGTCGTCAAAGAACGGCACGAGCAGGTACTCGGTACAGGTGAGCACCATGATGGCACACGAGGACGGCTTCAGCAGCAGAATGCTCACCCACGAGAAGAGGAAGGCCGGCACGTCGCCCAGCCGTCCCAGCGGCCGGAACGCACCCATCAAGTAGGCGTACTCACTCCCCGACATCAGGATCAGCGTGCCCAGCTCGGCCAGGCACAGCGCGCCTGGAGGCCGGCAGGGGGCGCGACGGGACGCGGGGCGGCGGGGCGGTGCAGAGAGGTTAGTGTGCAGAGAGGTTAGCGAGAGGTTAGTGAGACATTAGTGAGACGTTAGTGAGATGTTAGTGAGATGTTAGTGTGAGGTTAGTGTGAGGTTAGTGAGAGGTTAGTGAAACTTTAGCAAGAGGTTAGTGAGACGTTAGTGAGACATTAGTGAGATGTTAGTGAGATGTTAGTGTGAGGTTAGTGAGATGTTAGTGTGAGGTTAGTGAGATGTTAGTGAGAGGTTAGTGTGAGGTTAGTGAGAGGTTAGTGTGAGGTTAGTGAGGGGTTAGTGAGACATTACTGAGAGGTTAGGGAGAGGTTAGTGTGAGGTTAGTGAGACATTAGTGAGATGTTAGTGATGGGTTAGTGAGAGGTTATTGAAAGGTTAGTGAGAGGTTAGTGAGAGGTTAGTGGGGTTAGTGATAGGCTAGTAAAGGGTTAGTGAGGGGTTAGTGGGGTTACTGGAAGGTTAGTGAGAGGCTAATAAGAAATTAGTGAGAAGAAAGGTTACCGTGACTAAGTTAGTAATAGATTAAGGGGTTTATGAGAGGTTAGTGAAGGGCTAATGAGAGGTTAGTGAGAGGTTAGTGAGAGAATAGTTAGAGGTCTGTGAGAGGAGAGGTTACTGTGACTAGGTTTCTAAGAGGTTAGTGAGAGGTTAGTGAGAGGTTCGTGAGACATTAGTGAGAGCTTAATGAGGTTAGTGGGGGGTTAGTGAGAGGTTAGTAAAATGTTAGTGAGAGGTTAGTGAGGGGTTAGTGAAAGGTTAGTGAGGGGTTAGTGAGGGGGTTAGTGAAAGATTAGTGAGGGGTTAGTGAAAGGTTAGTGAGGGGTTAGTGAAAGATTAGTGAGAGGTTAGTGAGGGGTTAGTATGCAGAGGTGGCTGGTTGCGTGTGGTTAGTGTGGGAGGTGGCTGCGAACAGGCCAACGGGCAGTCCATTGGAGGGTCTACCCCTGCTAGCCTGCAGCCACCTGTTGATAGTGTAGTAATTGCCGCCACAGTGTTTTAGTGGGGCTCATTGCAGACTACAACAAAAGCATCAAATATTCTAAATGAAATCACAAATCTAGATCCAGCTTAGATACTGGTGCATTTATTAATTATTTGTTGCTGCATAGAATGGAATAAATACCAAGTCAATTTAATAGAACATGTTACTGCTGATAACTATGTTGTCCGAATTTTAACACGCACACCAACATTTAACTTCAAATGTAGCCAATATCTTCAAATGTAGCCATTTACAATCAAGTTGGGTTAACAAAATTGACTTAGTACAGTGTAACCCCATTAAACCAAGCTCGGTTAAACCAAATGATCGGTTAATCCAAACTTTTGTTGGCGGCCTGGCAAAATACTACCATTTATCACATAAAAAAAAGTTGGTTAAACCAAAGTCAGTTAATCCAAATTACCGGTTAATCCAAACAAAATTGTCGGACCGCAGGCCACTCCGGTATGATTAAACCAAACTTTCAGGTGGTTATAAGGTAATCTGAGACCCCACTGACTTTTTTATATGATAAATGGTAGTATTTTGCCGGGCCACCGAAAAAAGTTTGGATTAACCGCTCGTTTGGTTTAACCGAGCTTGGTTTAACGGGGTTATACTGTACATACATAAAAAACAATAATCAACGTGTCCACATACATTGTATATTACATGTGCAATACACACTTTTTCAAAGTCATACTCAAAGCCAAAGCTCGGTTAAACCAATGATCGGTTAGTCCAAACAAATTTCTAGGTCCCTTCAAGTTTGGTTTAACGGGGTTGTACTGTATCTCTTCAATGTCGAAACAAATGCTTAATAAGTGCACTAGTATTTAAGTTGGGTATATAGGATAAAATCTGGATAAGTGATTTTTTCTTTTGAAAGTGTTCTGCTTTCATTGGACTATGTAGTTCTAAATCATTGTTAAAAGGCACAGGGATCTAAGTATGGTAAGCAGTAGGCGTATTTCTGTTCGATTAAATGGAATCCGTGTAGGTAGGAAAAATAATACAGCAAATATGTACAGAAATCTTAGATCAAAGGTACATACATTCCAACAACAAACACAAATCATTGTAAAGAACAATTCGAATTACTGTTAACGAATTTAATATCGAGCTCATGCTATTAATATATTCATTATTATTCATTATTATTCATCATTGTTCATCATTGTTCATCGTTGTTCATTATCTTTCATTACTCTCCAAGATTCGTTATTATTCATTATATTCTCTTCTTTTTAATTATTTATTTATTATGATTATGATGTGTGATTTGTAATTCATGATATTGTAGTGGTCTGCACTGACCTCTCAGGCAAGTAACCACATAGACAGGTAGGCGTGGGGAGTGTATTGATATCAGGGAGCCTAGGTGGTGTAATGGTTAGCACACTGGCCCGGAATGCAAAGAGATGTGGGTTCGAGTCCCGCTCTAGGCGCGGTATTTCCCATTTTCATCACCCCCACGACACTGGTTGCCGTGATCAGGATCCTGTACAAGCTTTGCGCTGTATGGTTGTTGAACCTACCCTGTGTATGTATGTGTTAGTGCATTGCCTGTATGTATGTAATTGTAAGCATTACAAGACTTACAATTCCAGGGGGACGAGTGTAGTGGTCTGCACTGACCTCTCAGGCAAGTAACCACATAGACAGGTAGGCGTGGGGAGTGTATTGATATCAGGGAGCCTAGGTGGTGTAATGGTTAGCACACTGGCCCGGAATGCAAAGAGATGTGGGTTCGAGTCCCGCTCTAGGCGCGGCATTTCCCATTTTCATCACCCCCATGACAATATTCTTTATCTTTTATACTTTGTAATATGCTTTATGATGTATGACTATGCTTCATGACTTGTCATTTATGACTTACACCGCCTTCCTCCATCCTCCCTCCTCCCCCTCCCCTCGTTCTGCCTCCTCCCCCTCCTCCCCCCCCCCTTCCTCGCCCTCCCTCCTCTCCCCCTCCTACTCCCTCCTCCCCCCCCCTCCCTCCTCCTTCCTTCTCCCCACTCCCCTCCTACTCCCTCCTCCTTCATCCCTCCTCCTTCCTTCTCCCCCTCCCCTCCCCCTCCTACTCCCTCCGTCCTCCCGTGCCTATCTCCTTCCTTCTCCCCTTCCCCTCCCTCCTTCCTCCCCCGCCTTCCTTCTCCCCACTTCCCTCCCCCTCCTACCCCCTCCTTCCTCACCCTTCCCCCCCCCTCCCACTCCTCCTTATGTGCGGGTTAACGTGCTTACCGAGCAGTGAGATGACCCCCTTCTCCATCCCTCCCTCCCCCCTCCCCCCTCTTCCCTCTGCTTACAGAGTAGTGAGATGAGCCCCCTCCCCCACCCCCCTCCTCCTTCCTCCCCGCTACCCCCTTCTGCTACTGAGTAGTGAGTTGACACCTCCACTCCCCCCCCCCCCCCCATCCCTCATCCCTCTGCTTACCGAGCAGTGAGATGACCTCCCTCCTCGATCCCCCCCCTCCCTCCCACGTTCCTCCCTCCCTTTCCTCTGCATATAGAGTAGTGAGATGACCCTCCCTCCTCCCCCTTCCCCCTCTTCCCTCTTCTAACCGAGTAGTGAGATGACCCTCCCTCCTCCCTCCTCCCTCTTCCCTCCTCCCTCGTCCCGACTCCCCCTCCCCCTCCTCCCTCTTCCCTCTGCTTACCGAGTAGTGAGATGACCCCAGAGACCGCCCACAGCACCAGACTGAGTCCGACCGACCCGGCGCCCTGCATCACGCCGCTCGTCGAGATGAAGATGCCGGAACCTGCAGCGGCAGACGCGGGGAGTGGTCAGAGACTGCCGGCCCCACACGGGCACAGTGGGCGGGGGGAGGGCGGCGGAGAGGCGCTCTCCCCAGCTCTCCCCGTCGAGCATACAGGCGATTGTTGAAACAAATTAAACTTATTTTCTTTTAATTACATACGAAATTAATTAACTAATTATATTATACATGCTACTCGGGTGCTGCCCACCTCATATGATATTTATTTATATTTAATCAAAAGTACAGAAATTCATACAAAAGTACAGAAATTTGTGGGATTTTATACAAAAGTACAGGAATTCGTGGGATTTTGGGGTCGATCCGAGACTCATGAGGGGATTGATCAGAACCTTCAATTTCCATGAATCTTAACAGGAATTTCGTGAGAGTTGACAACACTGCACATTCATTGGGCACACATCACACACACACACACACACACACACACATTGGGTACACAGTGGGCACACATCATGAACACACCTCACACACCACACACACTACAAACATTCCACACACAACCATACACACCACCCACACCACACCCACAACACACATTCCACACACAACAATACCCACCGCACACACTACACACATACCATACACAACCATACACATACCACACACCACATACACACCACATACACACCACATACACACCACATACACACCACATACACACCACATACACACACTGCACACACCACACACATACCACACACAACCATACACCTACCACACACAACCATACACACACCACACACACTACACATACCACAGACACTACACATACCACAGACACCACACATACCACACACACTAAACACACACCCCACACACACACTGCGCATTCCTACCGATCATGGTGCCGACGATGAGCGCCACTCCGCTGACGAGGCCGACTTGTTTGTCCAGCTTGACCTGCTCTCCTCCGCCGGCTTCCCCCGGGGTTCTGCCCGGGGTTCCGCCCGGGGACACCGGGGTCCCCGCGCCGGGCCTGGAGGACGCCACCGACCGGCTTCGGGGGCCAAAAGTGTCCGGCCCGTCGCCGTTCTGAGCGCCGGCCATGCCTGCAGGAAAATTGGGGTGGGGGGTGCGGGGGGGGGGGGTGTTATTAATATTATTGAGTTTGTTTGTTGGGGGCTTTACGTCCTGGCAACATGCATGGTCATATTGGGATGGCCTCAGACTTCTGACAGTGCGCACTCATGGTGATTGCATAGTGCTATCCGCATTGGGAGACCAGGTCGCTAGGTACCATGACCTGATTTCCCACTCAGTCGTGTTATCCTGATACTGTACTAACCAGTCCTTATCCTAGTAGTGTCGAGCACCAGGCTGGGTAGTGACAAGTATCAATTTGATATGTCAGTGGTTTGACTCAAGTGGGATTCGAACTCCCGACCGGGAAGGCTGCGCTCTACCGATTAGGCCACCGCGTTCGATGGCTATTTTGGAACATTTGTTTATCCCTAAAGCCATTGTCACACCTCACCGGAATGAGCACCAGAGACCAGCGGACAAAGAATTGTCTAGTCTGGTGCTTTCTGGTGACAAAATGTATCGAAATGTACCGAAATGGAGCGGAATTGGGTCAATTGGTACTGGGCGACCAGACAAGTACCATACATGTACCATACATGTACCATACATGTACCAGACGAGTACCGGACGAGAACCGGACATGTAATGGATGGGTACCAGACATGTACCGGACAAAACGGACACCAACAGATGGGTACCGGACATGTACGGATGGGTACCGAACATACCAGGCACCAACCGGACATGTCATTCCGCGGTGTCCGTTAGAAGTTTTGTGCATGTTCAAAACTTGTACCAGACACCGCCGGACACCACCGGACACCGCTGGATGGGTACCGGACATCGCCATACAGTACCGGACAGTGTCCGGTTCTCCAGTCCGGTAAGGTGTGACAGGGCCTTTATACTGCACCAGAGAAACTCACTGCTATAGTGCTAAGCACTTGTGTAGAATCTTACCAACTCATGTTGCTTAAGGCCCTGTCATACCTCAACGGATTGGGGGAAACGGACAGAAACCGAACAAAGTCCGGTTTGTGTCTGTACAAGTTTTGAACATGCACAAAACTAGGAACAGATGCCGCTGGATTGACGTCTATAGTTCTTGTCCGGTTTGAGTTTGTTTCGTCCATTGGCTATCCGTTCATGTCCGTTTCATGTCCGTTTCATGTCGTTTCATGTCCGTTCATCCAGCTGCCATCTACCCAATAGCGCAACATTTTGACACATTTTAATACAGTTTGATACTTATCACCACCGGACTAGACAATTCTGATTTTGACAGGTATTCTTTACATTAATATTCACGATATCCTAACAAAATACACCCACTCTAAGATATTAACTGCACTGCATTTAGAACTGTGGTCGGCTGTGTGGTAGAAGTAGGGCCGATTCTCCCCTGGTCTGTAACTGACACAGCATGCATGAAGAGAAGACAAGGAAAGAAATGTATGCTTCACAGTTTAATCCTTACTCCCCCACCATGGCATCATAGATCAAAGTAACCCGCCTTCTGACCAGCCAGATCACAGGTAAGCTCTCATGGTGGGGGGAGGGGGGTGACTGCTAGCCACTCGCAGAAGGAGGCAGTCCATCCACCCAGGGACTGCCTGCTGCCAAATGTCACCATGCATGGACAACAGGGGTCAGCGCAGTCCCTGCCACCACTGCATTGTGGGGTGTAATCGATTAATTAACTCGGGTCACCCAAGCGACTTGTTGGCGCATGCGCACATCCTACAGACGCGAGTTGAATAATCGAATACGGTTCTCGACGCCCGGGCTGGACAAAAATGGTGGCTTAATTCAAAACTTGTTCTTTTTTTTTTAAATAACCGATATAACTGAAGTAAAGTAGGATTTAAAGTAGTTTCTGATTGCATAGTTTAGTTATAGTTCCATTTCATTAATCTAATTTATATTTTTAAATCAAACAAAAACACATAGGACTTGTACTGACTGCTACAGGACGGTACCAGCACAAATGTGAAGTCATCGCTCCCAGCCAACCCTAGCCAAGAGGTGGGTTACTGGGGTCGTCACTTTTTGCACATGGCACGTGTTTTTGTCAACTCCACTCGTGGTGTTCGATTTGAAATCCTAGCAACTCGGGTGACCCGACTCGGGTGACCCGAGTCACCTGGGTCGTGTTAATCGAAAGCGGCCCTGGTGAAACTCATGTACTGATTACTACAGAACCAATAATAGTCATGGGATACTTGGTGTAATAATTCCTGACAGGTTAATCCCTACCTACTTCTGGCTACAGAAAGAGAGGGCGCCCCCGTCTCTGGTTCAGGGATACCATCAAGAGAAACCTGAAGCTGAGAGACATTAAGACCGACTCATGGACGCAACTCTCACAGCAGAGAGCTAAATGGAGAGCGGCAGTCAAGTAATGAAAGCAGTCTTTGTCGCATCGCGACCGACAGCATGATGATGATGATGACTGGGTAGGCAGGTATTGTAATACCTCAGGGAATTTGACGCCCTTGCCCTGCAGAGTTGTAAACCACTGCCTTGTGGTACAGGTTCTTGGCAGAACCAAAGGCTAAGGGAGCAAACCCTAAGCAGAAAACCATGTCACTGTGGCAGCATTAAGGGTGGTTGATGTATGGAACTCCCAAATCTCCCGACCAGCCACTGCAGGGACAAATAGTTTTGCGTCTGTCTTGACATGTTCTTGCCGGTGTGAAACCTCTATTTGCTCCCCGAGAGAGTGCTGCTGGTAACTTGCAAAAGCCAGCAGCACTTCAACACTTTTGCAGGCAGCTTTCATGAAATGTACCATCAAAAGAAACCTGAAGCTGAGAGACATTAAGACCGACTCATGGACATCACTCTCACAGCAGAGAGCTAAATGGAGAGCGGCAGTCAAGTAATGAAAGCAGTCTTTGTCGCATCACGACCGACAGCATGATGATGATGACTGGGTTGGCGCTAAAATAAGCCATGCTGTGATGCGATGCAGGGATCGAATGGGCGGAATCACATAGACTATAATTAAGTATTAGCAATATTCAAAGGGTTTCAAATTTGGTTCAAATTAGTCAAAGTAGCTTTGTGATACTTTTCTCGGGAATCTCTATTGCAGTGAACTGCTTCTTTATACGCCTTCTCTATAATTAGGTGGCTGGTTGTAGTTTTATGTCCTGGCAACATCTAAGATCATATCAGTAAGAGCTAAATGGTCGTAATAGTCATGATGGCACTCAGTATTGATTGGACCCTAGGTAGTAAAGCTTGTTTTATTTAACGACGCCTCTAGAGCACATTGATTTTCATATCATCGGCTATTGGATGTCAAACATATGGTCATTCTAACATATATCTTTGGAGGAAACCCACTACCGCTACTACCGCCACATAGGCTACTCTTTCCGATAAGCATCAAGGGGTCTTTTATATGCACTTTCCCACAGACAGGACATCACATACCACAGCCTTTGATGAACCAGTTGTGGACCACTGGTTGGAATGGAAAATAGCCCAAATTGCTAATATGTCCACTGAGCAGCTCTCATTGATTAGATCTTGTCAAGCTATATATATAAAACAAAACATTACAACAAACGACTAGAGAAGCCAAGCGGCATAGCGACTCGCCTACTCACCAACTAAAGACAGGTGAGAAACAAAATTAATATTTTGCATGACAAACTATAGTATGATTAAAACGTTAATTTATATAAGGATTATCTGTGCTATAGTAGTAATAATAACAATAACGACAAGACACAAATACAGTTTGGAGTGAGTAATATCCTCTGGCTGGCCTCTAAGATCCCAATCTCTTTATTTAAAAGAAAAATCAGGCAGAAGTGACCAACCGGTAGTGGGACAGGAAGCACCAACTGACCGCCTACCTTCACTTACCTGTCCCCAGAGACAGTTGCTCTAACCGCGCTGCACAGAACATCCCAGAACCCCCACACATTCAAGCCAGGAAGCCCTCTGACTGCTTAGCATAATACTTGTATAAAGGTGGAGATTTATACATACACATACAAAATTAGATTACGTCAAATTCTCCTTGGGCTACGAGTAGGCAGAGGTGTAGTACCAAGGTAAAATAGTATAGTTATGCGAATCTTACCTGGGTACAGATGATGGATAACTGGTGTTTTCCGGAGGTACTAGCCTCCGATAGTCGTGGGTCAGGGCCCACCCACCCTACCCACCCTACCCACCCTACCCACCCACCCTACCCACCCACCCCACCCTACCCGCCCACCCTACCCACCCTACCCTACCACGACTATCACGTTTCGCTGGAACCAAAACAAAAACACAATAGTATGCACAAAGAGTTAAGATAAGTTTTTATCCTATTAAGTATGTAAAAGATTGCTGGACCCGGATGTGCTTCCTTCTCCCTGACCCACGACTATCCGAGGCTAGTACCTCGTGAAAACACCAGTTACCTATCATCTGTACCCAGGTAAGATTTGTATAACTATACTATATATGACGAGTCATATTTGATTACGATAACTGTTAATAAGTAAAATTGTGCTTGTAATCTCACTTCCTTTTTCAGTACAATCACTGGAAGCTTATCTGTTTCTGGTTTGGAATCCTCTATTACGATGTCTACACACATCGTATTCCCAGATGGCCACAGATCCATATACTGATACGGTTCAATTATTGCTAATCTATTATTGATTTCAGAAAGAATAAACCTGTATCAGGATGTCTAAGGCACCTCCTACTCCAAGATGACCGCCCATCCAATCTGCATTGGGAGATTTGAAAGCAAAGCAGGGAGTGTCAAGAGTGTTAGCATGCTTGGTTGTTTTATTTTCATATACTCAGGGTCCAGCCTTTATGTAAATAACAGCTTAGCTGTAAGGCATAATTTGGAAACATAGAATCGATCTTGGTAAAATTCCGAATAGTGAAATAATTACTTCACCATTATTTTCAATACGTTCCTCAAATAGAATTTTTTTTATAATAATTGTGCATTATATTCATTTCTTTTCTGTTTTATTATCAATATATTATGTAGTGAGGCCTAAACGGCCGGTATGCTGCACTACCCACCGCCTCCCACCCTCAATCGCATGACCTGGGAGTGATAGCATAGGGGATTGGTCGCCTATTTACAGCGAACCACATCTCCGCCACTTGTCTATAGACCTATTTCATATGACATCAGCATAGGTATTTAGGTCAGTGCGCGTGCTGGTTAGCTGCAGGACGACACAAGGTCACACTGCAAACTCAATGGCTATCAGCAATCTTCATACAGAAAAAGTGAAATATCTAAAACCACACAACCTAGTCACAAATCGCATGGCGCACAAACAGATAACATGATTAAAGTTGCATAGTCCGATGGTTTTGAATTTCTGTATATTTTCTGAGATAAATATATCAGATTGATCACTAGTATCTACTACCAACCCGATATAAAAACGGTCGAAAAAGCAGGTAAATGAAATGAGAGCCTAATTTCACAATCTAAGAAGCAACATTTATTCTTTGTAGATGTCTTCATATTTACCCGCTACCTTACAGAAAAAGTGAAATATCTCTAAAACCACACCACCTAGAAACAAACCGCTTGGTAATCAAACAGATAACATGCTTAACAACCAGATTATATTAAATTTATAAGGTTAGGGTTCTGCATTTCTATTAATTTTGAACAAAACTGACATTTTGCACTGCGCATATTGGCAAACTCAATGGCAGTGTGTCTTCATTCTGCAGCCAAGCTGTGTGCATATACATGGTGTTTGTAAACATTGAAAGGGGTCTATAGGTGGCCAGCCTGCTAGACAAGAGCAGAACATTTAAGAGCCTGGGACACATGCCTCGTGGGTCAGATCAGGACCAGCGCCCGACCTCTCTGCACTGCATTGACCTCTCAGGCAAGGAGCCACATAGATAAAGGATTCACCCGGTACTCGCAGTACACGGTGAATACCAACCCTATATAAAAATGGTTGAAAAAGCGGTTTAATGAAATGAGAGCCTAATTTCACAATCTAAGAAGCAACATTTATTCTTTGTAGATGTCTTCATATTCACCCGCTACCTTTGAGTTGAAAAATATAATAAAACATCTGGTTTAATAAGATTTAAAAGTGAAATCGACAGCGTTCTGTGGCTGCTATCTTGTCTTTTTGCATTCTCTCCCATTTCACCAACTCTGTGCCGATATATGTAGCCATTTGATCCTGGAACCACAGTTTCTAGTTCATGTCCCATACTAAAGCTATTTCTGCCCGTATTTAGACTACGTTTTCCTTCACCTGTGTACTACACAAGTACCGGGTGAATCTTTTATCTAGGAGCCACATAGATAGGTGGCCGTGGAAAAAGTGATGCAACAGAGCCTAGGTAGTGTAATGGTTAGCACACTAGCCTCGGAAGGGCAAGAAGTGTGGGTTCGAATCTTGTTCTAGGTGAAACATTCCCCATGTCCATCCCCATCACGACACTATGTAAAATATTCTGATAAAATGCATTGGTGGGGGAATGCAAATGGTCTATAATGGTAAATGGTATATAGTGCCAGGTGCATGAATGTATTTATGTAGTTGCTGGTGATTCTTTACTTATGGTTTATAGTCATTGTGTATTAGGTAGATAGTGTGAAGGAGGCACTATAGATAGTGTGTAAGGGGCAATTGGAGCTCTACTCACTACCCCCTACCCCCTCTGTTAGTCACGGATCACCACACACTCAGCACAGGCAGGTGGTGGCCAAGCAGCCACACCGCATGGTGGTGGTGGGCAGATCACAGTAGCCATGGTGACACAGGAATGCTTGATGTTCATTGGTGGAACTATAAATGCTTGATGCTCATTGGAGAATACGGTCAGGTTGTATGCCATACCCGATCCATGTACCACTATATAATAATAAACCTGAGGGCATTGTCTCTCTCTCTCTACTTTCATTCTTTATACTCTTCCTTTCTCTTCTTGCCTGTATTGATTTCATTATAGCCTGCCTACACAAACCACAGATTCCAGCTGAGGACTTTACAACTGGTTGTCATGACCTGGATCCCATACAAGCTACGTGTATGTAAAGTGCATTGCCTGTATGTATGAAATTGTAAGCATTAACTGACTTATGAATGTACCCATTTTAAAGACTTACAATTCCAGTGGGGTAAAGCTAAGATTCCATATACATGGTATATGGCAGGCGGTATGCGAATGTGAATGCAGTATGTGGCATAAATACTCATGCCGAGTCCCAAAGCCGATGTCTACCTTTTGTGTTGGGGGGTCGCTAAACACAACAAAAAAAGGTGGAAAAAAGATACCCATGGCATTTTCGGTTTTGTTTGCTCCAAATTTGTGAAAGAAAGTCAAAGTTACTGTTCTGTTCTATGACAAACGCATTTGCATTTGCATTTGCATTCGCACCGATCGGTCCATGGGTCGATCCAATTGCCTCATTCGCATTTGCATTCGGACATATAGAAGCACTCCTGTGCATTTACATGCTTTTCGATTTTTTGCCGCATTCCGCATATATGGAATCTTAGCTTTCATGTAGTAAGCCGTGTTTACACGGGCAAAGTTAAAACGATCTAGACAAAGCGATTTATATGAAGCGTTTTAGTGTCGCGTTTACACGGACAGAGTTTCAAAGTGGGTCATGTCTACACGGGCAGTACTTAAACCGTTTCACGGCGGAAGTGCACATCTGCGCATGACGGTTTCTGTCACAAAAGCAAAATGGCGGAGAATGTAGCAAGAGAAGCGATTCCAACACGGGAGCAGGAGATTATTGGCCGTAACGCTGCCAATATCCGACGTATCGTGAGGCGGTCGTCCACCAGAGCAAGGCGATTTGCGGAATGGCAGGAGACTCAACGGCGAGAGTTTGTCATACTACTGATGACACTCGTGGGTGTGCAAGAACGGCCGGAAAGGGTGTTGTGGTCACGGGAAAGGTAGGCACTCAAGTTGTTTTGTGTTTACACACGTGTTTAAGTAAAGTCGCCTTTACATGAAAGCCTGTCTTCAAGCTGTATCCAGTGGAATATGGTTGATTGTCATAACATGTTTTGCAAAGAACTACGCACATACTTACCTGCGCAGATCACGGTCATAAATATCAGTAAATATCGGTAAATTCTATCTTTGAGCATATGCTTCGAGACTAGGCGAGAAACAACTCCGATTCGTGTACTTACAAAGTTTTTTTACGTCACCGACAGAACAACGGTTGGTATATGTGATATACATGTGCATATCCTATTTTAGTCGGTTTAAGCCAGCATATTACAGTGATAGAAGTACGTAGAACATAAGTTTAGGGTTTCAAACTATAGTTAATATAATAGAGGGGGTGCACTGACGTCACACGGCAAATTTTGGTGGCCATATTGGATGACATACAGAAGGCTTGCAACTGCCTACACTGTGCTTCTTTACTGATTGGTTGGTTGGTTTATTTGAGACTACACATAATAAGCCCTGTTCACACGGGCCAGTTAATTCGAATCATATAAATCGACTTGCGTAGTTCGGCTCAGATTTGCGGAGTTTAGGCGGGTTAATGATGTCACACCCATGCGCACTCGCGCGACTGTTTTGTTTTGTTCCGGTTGATTGCGCCGATTTGCCATTCAGTCCAGATCGTCAAACGTGAGTGGATGCGAACCAACAAAACGATGTGCTCTTCCTTCAACGACGCTCAAGAAACAATGCGGAGGGACAATTGGGACGACCGGGAGGTCCGACTTCTCATCCAATTGTGGTCGGCTGACTCAGTTCAACGCGAGCTCGAGAGTTCCGGACGGAATATCAATATCTATCGCCGGCTCGCCACCCGACTGACCCACCTGTGTGGGGGAGGACGGGGAGACAGGGATGCGACTTCATGCCGCTCGAAAATCAAGTCCCTCACCCAAAGCTATCGGAAAGCGAAGGACAACAACAAGTATGTATGTTTGCTCTCTTAACAATACAATTTCCCTTCTCTATACTGTCATTGTGTTTGGCTAAATACATTTTTAGGCCGCGATCGTCCAAAACCGATTCTGCCGGCCATTGTTCTGACTGGGAAGGAACCTGTGTAAGCACCGGCGACAAAAGTATACTGATTTCCTAAATGCTGCCATGGATACTTGTATAGGGTGCGAGTTTAGGTATTTGGGGTTATTACACATGATGGTGGTCATTGCATTCACTAGCCAATCTGATATGGGCCTGATTACAACACGTATGTACTGATTATATTGATAGAGGGGCGGGCCAATTATAGATGCAAAACATATATCGGATGTGTGTAAGCAACCCTTATCCAGTTTAACTAATGTATTACGGTCACTTTTGTTTCCAGTCGGAGCACCAGGGGTCGCAAGAGTTTCCGCTACTACAGCGAGATCGATGCCATCCTGGGCACGCGTGCAACAGGAGCTCCACTCACCTCAGTCGACACGGTCACGCACCAAGCAGGTAAGGGCAAGCGTACCGTCTATTGTCATGAAGCGTTGTACATGAAACTAAAAGTTGTGTCCACTTATCTGTACATTACTTACAATTTGGGGGACATCAATACTTGAAACAACATCACATGTTAAAGGTTACCTCATATAACTTCCAAACCTCTCTTGTGCATGGTGTGAGCACAACATAAAATATCATGTATCCTTTGTTCTCCAGAAAACGATCCAGAAGACCTAGTTGTGGGGGCAGAGGAGGAGGTGGCGGCGGATGTGGTATTGGACGGCGACATGGAGAGTGAGGTGTCGTGGCCCTCACAGGTGCAGCCAGCTGACCCAGCTCCAGGGGGCAGCCAGGCCACTGCAGCAAATCAATGACCACTGCCAGGTACGGATCTTTTTACTAAATTAAATCTATGGCGCGCTAATGTAACATCAACAGGCAGGAACCACTATCATATGTACACACATTTGTTAATTGCTGAAAGAAATAAGGGGAGCAAAATAAACAAGTTTTACAAGTTACCTACGTAAGTCACGGTATTTAAACCAGTGGAGTATGACTAAAAAATTAACAATAATCATGTGTTCATACGTGCATCTGTAAGTCGATGTAATTAAGCCGCGCTAACTATATTCATTTACCCCTGGTTTCAAAGAGCCAACTTAAAGCGACTTACGTTAAATCGGTTGAACTATTTGAACTCACAAACTGATTTCTAGGAGTCGACTTACGACAAAATGGATGTAGCGACCCTTTTGCACACACGTTTAAAGCCGCACTATATATGTTGATTTAGTTAACCCGATTTAAGGCGTCTTTTTGTGAGCGGGGATTTTATGAATGGTGTAAGGCAAAAACACTGCGCTTAAAAACATGATTTTTTCTATTACAGGGAGCCGCAGACACAAAGGCAAAGGGCCGGGAAAGACTGCCAGATTCCTGGACGGGCTCCTGACGAAATTCGTCGAGGGCCAGGAAGCGGCCACGGCCCTGCTGAACGAGAGGGAGGACAACGGCTCAAGCGCCAGGTTGAGATCGATGACAGGAGGGAGGAGCGGCGGGAGGCGCGCGAGGATGTACGCCTGCACAAAAGACAGCAGCACGAGGAGCGCCTGCTGCAGATGGTGTTGAATGTTCAACATCCCACACAGAACGTGGCGCAACAGTTCCGAAGTGCTACCACAGACGGGGTCACCAGAATCACCCTGGTCACCCCCCAAAATTACCCGGCTGCTGGACCTTCCACCAGCACCCCAGATAATTCCTATTACGAGTTGTGATTTTTTCTTAAGTTTTCAGATCATATAATTGTAACACTGTTGCAAGAACATTTCATTTACTTATTTTTTGTTAATCACATCATTTTTTCCACCACATGATTGTTACTTGTTGCTTGACCTCTCCTACTGTAATAAATTGTTATAGTAGTTCCCAATATTACAGCTTTGTTGCATTTGTTTTAACGACTACATTAATTCATCCGCGTGGCGATGGGTGGACTACAGGAAGGGGAATCATGTAATACATGACACAACCACGACATTTCACCATGAAACGCCAAAGTTGGTTTAACTAGTCACTAACCCTCTCTGAGTCGATTTACCTCAACAGGGGCCAATTTAATACAAACTCGATAAGGCGATTTTAAGAATCCTCCAGCGTGCCTTACACCACCATGTTTAGTTGTACTTCGCCTCATCTACTCCAACTCAACTAATCCGCCTTATCTAGTCCGCCTTATATAGTTGGTTACTTTGCATTGGTCAATTGTGATTATTGTTGGGGATTATTTAGTATGGCCTTCCCTTTACAGCTTAGTTGAACAATATTACCATATTGTGACTGGAAACATTACCTCTGTCAGAGTTAGAAAACGCCGTAACTTGCTGCACCTATTCACCTAATAGTGGTGTCATTCTTGATTAGAGCTCAGGGCGATTTATGTAAAGCGATTTATATAAACCGATGTTCCTGATCCGATGTAGGTACTACAGCAATTATGTTATTGGGTCCTTGGTAATAAACCATACGGGTAAGTTTACGCCGCTTTATATAACCCCAGCTACCTGAAAATAAGTTGTTGGCCTTATGATGTTGTCAATTTACCTACATGTCCTCCCCCCCTCACTACTTTTGTAGGTCGTCCCACTGGTGGCGGGACATCGTTCTCAATACGTTTGCCGATCAACAATGGCTCGAAAACTTCCGCATGCGCAGGGCCACATTTGACCACATTGTGGCTCAATTGCGCAACCACATACAGCGGGTCGACACCAACATGAGGAGGTACGGTGCTATTGGATGCTATATAACCAAATTCTGGACGTAGATAATATTAATAGGCTAGTAAGTTTCTGGTTATCTATCCTTAGCTGCACGGTGTCGACGCTAGATGAGGCGCATTTGGGTTGAATCGTTTCACAATATTCGCTTCACATAAATCGATTCATATAAATCGGCTCATATAACTAGCCTTATGTTTGTGACCCATTTCTGGTCCGATTATCTAGCCTTCTGTACCGCTTGGCCAACGCTAGGTGAGGCGCATTAGGGTTGAATCATTTCACATAATTCGTTTCATAATATTCGCTTCAGATAAATCGAATCATATAAATCGGCTCATATAACTAGCCTTGTTTGTGACCCATTTCTGATCCGCTTATCTAGCCTTCTGATCCGCTTATCTAGCCTTCGTAATAGATCGAAGTTTGTGTCATCGATCTCCATCGCTAGCTGAGGCGCATTAGGGTTGAATCGTTTCACAAACTTCGTTTCATATAAATCGATTCATATAAATCGGGTCATATAAATATGTTAACTCGCCTCATATCAATACTTGTTTGTACTGTGCTTAACGTTTCGCCTGCTTATATAGTTTTGTTTGGGTTGTGACCATTTTCAGGTGCATTACGGTGGAAGTGCGTGTGGCAGTGACCCTATGGTTGCTGGCAACAGGATGTAGTTTCCACAGCGTCGGCCATCTGTTTGGCCTAGCAAAATGCACATGCTGCGTGATCTTTCATGACACCTGCGCAGCCATCGTGCACATCCTCCTGCTGCAGTATATCAAAATGCTCAGTCCTGCGCGCTTGACCGAGATAACAGAGGGCTTTGCAACACGGTTTGGCTTCCCTAATTGTGCAGGCGTCATAGATGGAACACACATCCCCATCCTGGCCCCCCCAGCAGCACCACACAGACTATCATAATCGTAAAGGTTATTACTCCATTGTGGCGCAAGTGATGTGCGATCACCAATATCAAACTGTGAACATTGCTGATGGGTGGCCAGGAAGGGTCTACGATGCGCGCGTGTTGGCGAACTCGTCAATATTCGCTAAAGCCGAGGCCGGTGTCCTGTTCCCCGACAGGCCCCTACAACTGGGAGCTTCGATGGTGCCTCTAGTGATTCTCGGCAACCCGGCCTACCCTATGCGTCCCTGGTTAATGAAAGCGTACTCGGACACCGGCCGACTGACCAGGGACCAGATCAACTACAACTACAGGCTGTCGCAATAGCATGGCATAAGTATATAAAAATAACAGTGTAGTAACAATAGAAAAATTATAGCTCAATTTTGAATGTACTGTTTTCTAAACTGCCCTACCTAAGATATATAATGCTAGCTGAATTTAGAATATCCTGTTTCCTAAAGTGCCCAACCTACGAAATGGAACTAAATGAGGTTAATTAGAAACTAAACATATTGACAGGTTACTGAAATTCGTAGAAACTTGTATTTGGGCTGGGAGTGGAGGTTGCATGTTGGGCATGTTGGGGTGTGAGCAGGGTGATGCATGTAAGGCCATCCGTGGTAGCAGTTTGAAATTGTTGGGGGGCAGACGGACGTTGCGCCGACATCATCTGCATCATCTTTTCCTCATGCTTTCGGTGCTGTGCCTGGTTGGCAATCTCCTGCTCCTGCCGCCTCTCCTCCATCTCCATCTCACGTTGCTCCCGCCTCTCCTCCATCTGCTGTTGACGCTCCACCCGCCTCCCCTCCATCTGCTGTTGACGGTCCTGCCGCCTCTCCTCCATGTCCAGTTCACGTTTCGTCCGCCTCTCCTCCATCTCCATGTCCCTCTCCATCCGCCTCTCCTCGTGTTGCTGATATACGGTAGCTGCGTCTTTTTGGGCGCCTATGAACTGCGTGATGAGGCTTTGCATGACACGCTCGTTTTTCCCAATTCCCTTTCCCTTTCGTGCGCGCACGGCTGGAATATAAACATAGGTGGTATCTAGTAGAATGACAATGTGATGGAATAGTGATGGAATAGTGGATGTGATGTACAAACGTTCATTGATTAAGCAGACTGAGCCTAAGTTGGTTAACAATTATTTGTTGGCTCTGGTTTCTTACTTGTAATCCAGTGGTCAATAGACCCACGTCACTAATGTGCCAAACATGTGTTTTTAATTAACCCCGGCAAATCCCCAACTAGTTTGTATGTTGTACAAAAGTGTGTGAAGTATTCTAATGTGTTTTCTATATATGTATATATATATTTATAGCCTCACTGCATTGTGGTACAGATGCTCGATATAACATAAAGTTAGGTGAGGTAACCATCTAATGTTACTGAGGCATGTAATGCAATGTCTAAAATTGTCCTTACTCAGCTGTGTGGCCTCCGTGGCCTGGGTGGGAGTGGGCGTACGCTGGACGGAAGCGGTTTCTGAAGGGGTCCCCACCTCGCTCTCCAGGTCAACCTCGACCTCGATGTCCACAAGAACATCATGCCCAATTTCTTCCTCGGCCCCCACCACCAATTCTTCTGTGTCGGCTTCTGCAATAACATTACAAAGTACATTGTGGCTGTTATTACCAATATCGTTCACATAACAAAGTTGGTTGAAAGGGACGGCTAAAGCGATTTAATAACATCGTTTCATGTGAAACGGTTCAAGTGCAACATCAGGTGACCTGTACTATTTTTTGCTCTTGTTACTGTCCGGCAAGGCGAATCTGAAAGGCTTAAAAATGGCAGGTGTAATATGTTCCTTAGTTTTAAGTGTCCGGCCAGGACATAAAGTTCCTTGACATGTATGGCTAAATAGATTTAATAAGGTCGTTTCATTTGAAACGGTTCAAGCGCAACATTAGGTGCGGTGTTTTATTTTCCGCTGTTTTAAGTCTCCGGCAATGCGATAGTTGGTTTAAACATACGCCTAAATCGATATAATAAGGTTGGTTCATGGTAAACGGTTCAAGAATCTTACCTCCGTCCACGGACATTACGTCGGTGTCGAGGTACCGGAGAGGAACAGCTGTGGGCCTTGGGCCCAGAATGGCATCCAACAGGTCATAGTAGCGGAAGGTCTGCGGAGCTCTGCCACTGCGGCTGTAAATGCATTGCGAGATTAGAACAGAGAATAGTAAAGATTCGATGAAATGCATACGCTGTGTAAACAAGGGTACGTTTGTTATTTTGTCCACATTAAAAATAAACCATCAATTGCTAATGGCTAGTGTAACTAATAACACTTGTGTCATTACTTTCTTTGGTTATTACTTTCTTGGGCCCCCGTAGAATTTTTTGTAATTTTGCACAAATATTAATCAAATCTGTCGTGTTATCATAGCGAGTTTCATTCAATCAGATAACATCGTTGCTGAATGCAAAGACCAAGGGTTTATGGAAAGCAACCCTATGTACAAGCTGTCGAAAAAACGGTAGCAATTTTAGATGTTAATTAAAAAATCAAACACAAAAATGTATTCTTGCTATGTCAAATGCATAGCCCGGTACCTTATCAGATAATATCCAGCTTTCTAACATTTAAACGTTAAATCGACGGGCTACTGCGGACTCCTTTTTGGGTTTTTGCATTCTCTGCCATTTCACCAACTCTGTGCCTGTATGGATATCCATTTGATACTGGAGACACAGTTATTACTTGATATACGAAACTAAAGCTATTTTCGCCAGTATTTACAACACTTACTTGTTGTTGTCCCGGCATTTACGGTACGTGTGTGTCAGGCTTTTTATCTTGCTCCTGCATGCCACCGCGTTCCTCGCCGTTCTGCCGCCACTACAAGCCCGCGTCAATCTGGCGGACAATCGCCGATAGATGTTGCGGCCACAACCCTCAAGTTTGCGCTGAATAGTGTCATCACCCCACAGTGTGATAAGCATCTTTACCTCCTCATCGTCCCAGTTGTCACGTCTGCTACTCTCTTTTGAACTCTGTTCACACGCACTTGTTGAAGCCATGGTGAAAAACGTCCTGTTGCAGTCGTCGCGCGCGAATCACCGGAAGAAAACAAACTAACCGCTCGAGTGCGCATGCATATGACGTCATTAAAATGCCTCAACTATAATGCAACCATCTACACTACCATGAACAAACCGATTTATATAAAATGCTTCGTATAAACCACCTTGCGAGGCGGTATAGATGAAGCGTTTCATATGAATCGATTCAGCCCTAAAACGCCACAGCGTTGCGTCTACACGGCAATTGTGAATCGATCTAGGCAAGGCATTTTATGAGGCGTTTTAAATGGCCCGTGTAAACAGGGCTTTAGTCTGCACTCATCCCTCAGGCCAGAAGCCACATGGACAGGGTCATTGCATCAGGGAGTCTAGGTAGTGTGATGGTTATATAAAATTGTCCGATATAATGACATGAGGACATATGTGATCTCTACTATAATAAATTGCAACTTATCTATATAATGGTAAATGGTAATATATAAAATCCAAAGGCATATGAGGGATATGTGGAGTTGGTAAACTATTACTCATTAGGTATAGAAATTGTATAGTAAAATAGTATAGAGGAGGAGTGTCACTTCTTAGATAGTCTTTGGAGGAGTTGCCTCACATACCCCCCTACTGTGTAGTGATCCATAAATAACACCTGGCACTGTAGCCAGCATGACAATGCCTTGGATACAAGAGATTGAACTCTGATTGGTGGATAGATAAATACCTGTTAGGGATTGGGAGATCAACCCATGTGACCACCACCATCTTGGATTCTAGAAACCTATATAAGATAATAAACAAGGGAGTCTCACTCTCCTACTTTTCACTCTTTCTCTACTTTCCTTCATTACCTGTATTGATTTCTCATTAGCTTGTCCACACCACTCACGCCACCAGCCGGCGACTTTACAGTTAGCATGCTAGCGCCAGAATGGTAAGAAGTGTTGGGTTCGAATCCTCCTCTATGCGCATCATTTCCAATCTTCATCCCCTCCATGACACTGGTTGCCATGACCAGGATCCCATACAAGCTATCTGATGTATGGTTGTTGAACCTACCCTATGTATGTATCTATAACTGCAAGTGCATTGCCTGTATGTATGTAATTGTAAGCATTAAGTGACTCATGGACATAACCTATTTTAAATACTTACAATTCCAGGGGGACAAGTGAAATACTCATCCCCGACCTCTCAGACAAGGAGCCATCTTGACAGGTCGACCCCCATGATACAATCAGAATAGATTACTCCAAGTTCATAATGCACAACATTTATCTACATAGGAAGGCTAATACTGATAGGGCACTGCATGAGGCTCGACAGATAAAATATAATCAGAAACTAAATGTTGTAATTTGACTTACTGCTATTTCAATAGGTAGTTATCTAAAGGGGCACTAACATGATCAACGCAACTTTATATATTCCCAATTTTCATAGTCGAATATGACTAGGCATACATCTAGAAACTACCTATCCTGGGGGACGGGGAGAGAGGAGGTTAGAGCACAATCAAAATTGAGGGCTACCGGACTTGGAGGCCGAATCGGTAGAATGCAGGCCTCGCGTGTTGGAGATCGGGAATTCGGTTCCCAATCGAGTCAAACCAAAGACTTATCAAATTTATACTTGTTGCTTCCTAGCTTGGTGCTCTGCATTAATAGGAAAGGGCAAGGACTGGTTAGCTCAGTGTCAGGATAATGTGACTGAGTGGGATATCAGGTCATGCTGCCGACGGCCTGATTTCCCAGTGGGGAAGCACTATAAAGTCATCATGAGTGTGCACTGTCACAAGTCGGTACCCATCCTTATATGACCTTAGATGTTGCCAGGAGGTAAAACCCCAACAACCAACCAACACAGAGGTTTTGACTATGACTTTGAGGGTTCTTCAGCCCTAATGGTCCTTATCAGCTACCAGAGCGATGACTAATGTGATCAACGACACAGTTCGATAAGCCTTCTCTACGAACTAGACAACCATTCTTCGGCTCATGGATCACTAATCATAGCGATGGGTTGGAACGCCAGCCATGGAAAAGCAGAAGTGGGGGTTTGAGTCCCGCTTTAGATGCAATATTTTCCTCTACAGTAAAACCTCTCTAAATCGACCGACCAAGGACCGGCTATAAATGGCCCATTTAGGGAGCTTGTCGTTTTAGGGAGTTTGTTTATCGTTAGAATTATATTAAATGGGCGATCACTTGGGACCCAAATAAAGCGATCGATATAGGGGAATGGTCGATCTGTGGAGGTGGTCGGTTAGAGAGGCTTTACTGTATTTGTAAGTGCCTATGACCTCGGTTCCCTGACCAGGAATCTGTACATGCTGTGCGCTTTATTATAGTGTTGAACCAGCCATGTGTATGTACTGTAACATTTGTGTAAGTGTGATATCTGGATATTGATAACTAACTATCAGACTTACAATTCCAGGGGGGGTCGGGGGGTCGGGGGAGGGGGCGGGGGGGGGGGGAGTGTAGGTTTCTTACAATGAATGTTCTCCAAGCATAGCCTTACTCCCTGGGCCTCTCGTCAGTCACTAGAGATTCTGGTGAACATCCTGAAATCACCATACCATGTTTTTGTGTTTTATTGATGCCTCTAAAGCATTTGATAGAGTGAATCATGCAAAACTGTTTTTAAAAACGAGTGCAGCATGGTACTCCAGGCTATCGAATCAGGATATTAATATTTTGGTATTCGCAGCAATCAATGGTAGTCAGGTGGGGTGATGCCATGTCAGAACCCTTCCAAGTCAGTAATGGTGTACTTCAAGGAGGGATATTGTCCCCCTATTTATTTAATATTTATATGGATGACTTGTCAAAAAGGTTAAATCAGTGTAAAACTGGATGAATTAATGGATTATTACTGCTAAATCATCTTATGTATGCCAATGAGTTGGTAATATTCTTACCATATAGTAGTGGACTGCAAATGCTACTTAATATATATGCTCTGAATATGGCATAGAAGCTGATGTCAAATACAATGCTATTGATGCGCGAAAAGGAAGAGAGGAGGCGGGGGTGGAAATAAAGGTTTTTATTTTCGCCTCAGAAAGCATACAGGGCATACAGGGTAAAAGAGGAATAGAAGTAAATAATGAACAATGGATAAAATAAATGAAGAGCGGAGTAAATATAGAAACAGAGTTCAAATGTCAGTGGAGTGAGGGGGTGCCGAGGAGCCCTCCACCGGAGGAAGAGAAAGTAGGAGGAGTGTAGGGTGGGTGGGTGGTGAAGAAAGGAGAGAGCTGGGAGACGGCAGGAGGGCGAGTGCCTGAGGGAGGCCAGGGGGCGGCCTTATAAGGGGAGAGGGAGGGGCGACAGCAGGTGAGTGTGAAAGCTGCCGGCCCGGGGGAGGGCGAAGGGTGGCGAGCAGCGGCGTCGGGTGAGGCGTGAGCGCCGCGCGACGCGGAGGGCGGGGGAGGGGGCGGCGCGCCGCGCCGTCTGCCGAGGTGAGAAAGCAGCGCGACAGCGCGGGGCGGGGGGGTCTCTTCCTCTCCTCGCATCAAACGTAATGCTTCGCATTACGACCGATGCACGAAAAGGAAGAGAGGAGGCGGGGGTGGAAATAAAAGGTTTTTATTTTCGCCTCAGAAAGCAACAGGGCATACAGGGTAAACAGGGTAAACGAGGAATAGAAGTAAATAATGAACAGTGGATAAAATAAGGGAAGAGCGGAGTAAATATAGGAACAGAGTTCAAATGTCAGTGGAGTGAGGGGGTGCCGAGGAGCCCTCCTGCCAAAAATAGGGGGGTGGGGGGGGGGGGGGGGGGGGGGGGGGGGGCGGGGGGGGGGGGGGGGGGGGGGGGGGGGGGGGGGGGGGGGGGGGGGGGGGGGTGGGGGGGGTGGGGGGGGGGGGGGGGGGGGGGGGCGGGGGGGGTGGGGGGGGGGGGTGTGGGGGGGGGGGGGGGGGGGGGGGGGGGGGGGCGGGGGGAGGGCTCGAGGCGCGCCCGAGGCGGGGGGCCGGGGCGCCCGAGGCGGGGGTCCGGAGGTGGAGGTCTGGGCGGAGAGGGCTGGCGGTGCGCCCGAGGCGGAGCAGGTGGGGCGGGCCGGCCGAGAGGTGGGCCGTGTCGGGGGTCAGGCTCCCTCTCGGGGCGGGGAGTGTCCGGGGCCTGCGTCGACAGGGAGCGGGCGGCCAAAAAGGGGGAGGCCCGCTCCTTGGCGGGATCTGGTGAGGAGGTCCGACGAGGGTCGAGCAGGGGGGCAGCGAAGTCCTCGGGGCTGGATGGGGTGGTGGTCGGGGTCTGGACGGCGGTGTTGAAGGCGGTGTCGTGAGGATCGGTGGCAGAGGGTTCCTCCTGAGGCTGGGCTGGGATGCGGTCCGAGGTGTGATGCCCGAGGTGATGATCCTCGGCTGGGACTTGGCGGCGCTGCGGTCGATGGTCGCTGGGAGGTTGTCGGCGGGGCTTGCGGGGCTGTCGGCAGTGGTGAGGGTGAGGCGCCGGAGGGGTCCCCCCGGGCCGGCCGGGGGGAGGCCGGCGGATCAAAAACCCGCCGAGGTGGCGGGGGGGGTCTGGCGCTCACGGGTTTGTTTGTGATGCAGTCGGCCTCGCTGTGCATGGTGAGGAGGCGCCTCACATTGGCGCAGTATGCGCAGACGTGACGGCGCATGTCCCCCGCCTCACCGTGGGCCTCCCCGAGGCGGGCCCGATCGCACGAGGCGGGGGCGCGGTTCCAGGCCGGGCAGGGGGCCCCGTGGGTCTCCCTGTCGTACGTGGCGCGGGCGTCAGCTTGGGGTCGGGGGAGGTGGGCGCCTCGGTGGAGAGGGTCGGGTAGGCGGGCAGGGGCGGCGGTGGCTTGGTCCTCGGGCATGGCCAGGCAGTCTAGCCTCATGAGGTTGAGGGCTACCGGGTCATGCCAGCCCTGGGGGAGGGTTCCATCCGCGATGGCGGTAAACAGGGTCTTTGAGTACCGGCGGACGGTTGCCCAGGGGTAGACGAGGTTGTCCCGGCAGACTGCTAGGTGGTGGTGGTGGAGTCCCTGGGCGGAGTGGGCGGGGAAGTCGGGATGGTCGATGAGGGTGAGGAGGGCGAGGGTATATTCGTCCTTTGTCGCCTCTCCCCTCTTCACCGGCTTTCTCTCGGCCCCTCGTTTCACCAGGTCCGAGGGGAAGATGTAGTTGGCCGGGATCC
This sequence comes from Branchipolynoe longqiensis, assembly GCA_030323885.1. Taxonomy (NCBI): domain Eukaryota; kingdom Metazoa; phylum Annelida; class Polychaeta; order Phyllodocida; family Polynoidae; genus Branchipolynoe; species Branchipolynoe longqiensis. Next base: position 27,882,772 of record CM059194.1, read on the forward strand.
CTTGGCGCCTCACGAAGTGGTGCGCCTCGGCGGATGCCAGTATCTCCCGGACGGCGTCGGCCGCGGAGGCGGGGCTGTGGCGGATGGCCTCCTCGGGGTAGGCCGGCGAGGTGGCGGGTGGTGGTTGACTGGAGAGGTGACGGTACCTCTCGTACTCCGGGTGCGCGGCCCCGGGGAGGGTCGCCTGAGGCGGCGGCGGGGGCCGGGCTGCGGCGGCGGTAGGTGCCCGAGGCGTCGGGGCGGCCTGGCGCCTCGGGGGAGATGAGGGGGTCCCCGGGCGGGTCCCCCCGGTCTCCAGGGAGTCGATCCGGGCGTGGAGGTCGGCCGTCGCCTGGCGCGCCTCGGCGGCGGAGTGCTGTTGGTCGAGCTGCATACGCTGAAGCGCCTCCAGCAGTGTCGACATCTCGGGGCCCGAGGTGCGGCCCGAGGGCGCCGCGGGGGACGCCGGGGCGTAGGCCGGGGAGTCGCCCCGGCCGGCTGCTGGAGAGGGCCCCGGGGTGCCGGGGGCGGCCCGGGATCCCTTCCGTCGTCCTTTTCCTCGAGGCATCCTGAGGCTGAGCTGGGGCAGAGGTCCGAGGTGGAGTAGCCAAGTTGAAGAAAGGAGAGAGCTGGGAGGCGGCAGGAGGGCGAGTGCCTGAGGGAGGCCAGGGGGCGGCCTTATAAGGGGAGAGGGAGGGGCGACAGCAGGTGAGTGTGAAAGCTGCCGGCCCGGGGGAGGGCGACAGGTGGCGAGCAGCGGCGTCGGGTGAGGCGTGAGCGCCGGGCGACGCGGAGGGCGGGGGAGGGGGCGGCGCGCCGCGCCGTCTGCCGAGGTGAGAAAGCAGCGCGACAGCGCGGGGCGGGGGGAGGGTCTCTTCCTCTCCTCGCATCAAACGTAATGCTTCGCATTACGACCAAACGTATGGTAATGATCATTCGGTCAAAATATGACAAGGATACTGTATTTCCTAATGTTGTTTTAACTGGTGCTCCCTTGTCAAATAATAGGATAGGACAAGGATTGGTTAGCATAGTATCAGGATAATGTGACTGAGTTGGATATCGGGTCATGGTGCCAGTGACCTCAGTCTAATAATGGTACTGGGAAGACCAGCCTTTCTTTACTTACACCCCCATCACAGCAAAGTAGTTCTCAAAACGTCCGACCCCGTTCTAAAACGGGCTGTGGTCAGGGTAGAACGTGGCTTCAAGAAAGTTTTGGGCATGCTCAAAGTTCTGGAGCACCTTTCCATTCTAGCCTGTCCATTCCGTTTGTAAAAAGACCGTAGAAAATTGCTACTATGCCATTCTGTTCGCACACAGTTTGAGCCCGTTCAGTAACATTTTCAAGAATGTAGTGAGACCTAGTTTGGTGTGATGGGGATATAAGTGAGTTTGAACTCCATTAGTCTATTCTCATTGCAACATGATTGATTTTTCTGGAATATGAATATTCTGTTCAGATAAATGGAATATTCATGGGAGGACTACCTGGTAAAAGCAGGTGCCCAGAGCTTTAAGTCCTCACTATCGTGTATAGCAGAGAAGATTTATTCAGTAACACCTCGTTGATGGCTATGAATAATGCAATGATAGGTCTCAAACTTTGCCCAACAATGATTTGACAGTTTTCTAATTTGCGATGAATGCTTTTGAATCCAAGAAGCATATTACACAACATTGGCCCATGGCCAGTCGTGAGGCGTTACTCCGAGGACATTTTTACAAGGATTGCGGAAGGGCACCTCGCTGACGGCTGGAGGGATATGGCTGCTGTAAATGCCGTATGAATTGAGATCATCACAATGCCGGGACACACCTGTTCCACCACCGCGATCTCAGCCGACCACCAGCACAGCAAGCAGCATCAGAAGACGGACGCCGACCCCCGCAACCACTACAACAAGGCAGCGATAGGAGTGCCCTGCCCGGCATGGAATAAAGACCCTGGATTGTGTGACAAGGCAGCGAAGGGAGAGTCCAACGGCTTGAGCCCCCAAAAGCTTGCCCATGTGTGCGGCTACTGCGCGAATGTCAGGAGGATAGTGACGAACCACACAGAGGCCAGGTGCTACTCAAAAAAGTCCAGAGACAGGCCTGGCAAGAAATCTCAGTTGGATTTTTAGCGCCTACGGGGCAGCCCCGCCAGCAGCCCCGCCAACGTGGACCTCGACCTCAGGCGCGATGTCCGGTGGTTCTGCGACTTCATGGCCAGGGGAAACGGTGTCTGCCTCGTCCCGCTCCCATCGTGCCCCCAATGGGTCATCGAGTGCGACTCCTGCTTCACCGGCGGGGGTACCTTCTAGCGGGCCCGGTGCTTCTCGGAGGCCTACGAATAGTGAAATACCTCGGGCTCCCAGGTCCTCCCTCTACCATCAGCTGACATTGACCAGGTGGACTGAACCCCCACATCAAACAACATTTAACTCTACTCACCATTGTTAACCTAATTTTTGTGTACTGAATAAAACCCCTTTTTCCCACATCAGTCTCAGGCTTCTTCTGTCCGAATCGAACTACACGATCGGACTAGACAGCTTAAGCGGTAAGAGTGCTGGCTGGCTTCCCATGGGGGTAGCCATGGGTTCGAACCCTGACCGAGTCAAACTAATGACTTACAAAATTGAGACTTGTCACTACATAGTCTAGCACTCAGCATTAATAGGATAGAGTAAGAATTGGTTTGCTCAGTATAAGGATAATGTGATTGTGGGATATCAGATCATGGTGCCAGTGGCACAGTTTCTCAGTGGGGCATCACTACGAAGTCACCATGAGTGCACACTATCGCAAATCAGTACGCGTCCAGATAAGACCTCAGATGTTGCCAGGACATAAAGGCCCAACCAGCATATAAACCGGAAGCCGTTCTAATTACACAAACAGGTTCTGGGCGCGGTGACCGAATCGGTCGAGCGCGGGCCTCGGGTGCAGGAGATCGCGAGGACTGCCTCGGTTGACTCAAACCAATGACATAAAATTGATACGTGTTGCTGCCTAGCCTGGAGCACAGCATTAATAGGATAGGGTAAGGACTGGTTAGCTCAGTGTCAGGATACCATGACTGAGTGGGATATCAGGGGTCATGGTGCTGGTGACCTGGTCTCCCAGTGGCAGTGGGGCAGCACTACAAAGTTGCCGTGAGTGCGCACTGTCACAAGTCGGTACCCAAGCTTAGATGTTGCCAGGACATAAAACTCCAACAACCAACTAACACAAACGGCAACCTATGACGTGATAACATGGTTATGTGGCTATTATTTATAGGCTCCGCCACGTTATTTCTGACTTGTACACAATATCTTTCTAAAATTAGCTGCCCCATCTTCGAGGGTCAAAGTTTGAAACTCATTTGACCCACATTCCATGGATAAGGAAGAGTGTTTCCATATTAGCTAATACATCAAGAGTTAGTTTCTCTAAAGCAAATATAAAAGTCCATTCAAAAAAAAGCTAAGCTCACTCAACCCTTAAAAATCGTTCATATAGCAAACTGCATCATATTTTCAAAACCAAGACAATTATCTAGACTTAATTCTAAATTTAGATGCCAATGCACTTATTGAAGCATTTGTTGCTGAATAGAAGGTTATGCAAAGTCAATTTAATCAAACATTTTATGGCTGAAGTGCATGCTGTCAGAATTTTGACGAGCACGCCAAAACTAATTGTGTATGATTTCACTTCAAATATCTACCCGTCCTGACATGACCTCAGATGTTGCCAGGACGTAAAACTCCAACAACCAACCAATCAAATATCTACAACGTTAAAAAGAAATTAAATTCAAACTAAAAAGTAAGGTAGATCAAAATAATCTACCTAATGTATTTCTCTTATTTTTGTTTTTATTTTAATAGGAGAACTAAAAACCATCGGATTATGCAATTTTAAGTAGTCATTGCCCGATATGGAGTTTGAGGCCCAAGTGCCACTGGAATGCGTATTGACCGTGGCGTACCCAACCGAAATCGATACACACGATCAATGGCTACCTGGGCTCCAAGCAGCCCATTAGGGTTACAAAGCATGTATTAAATGACGCTATTCATTCTGACCAGGAGGAAATTAAACCTAAATAATTGTTGGCAAATAATAAAATAGTCAAAAAGTGATATCGGAACGACTAGTCTGATGATATCAGTTTTATCAGTAGGAGAGAACACATGTTATCAAGACTAAATGAGTGTGTTCTTATTTTGCTTTGTAGGCCCTAAATGGAGATTTCTTAATTCGAATTCAAAATCTTGTACATACCTACAAGAAGGGATATATGCTTCTTCCTAGCACGTTCAAACTGAGGGGAACTGATACTACATTTATATTCCCATAATGTTTTATAAAGCATATATATATAGAGAGAGAGAAGTGGGAAGAGGAGGGAGCGAGAGGACCTGCATTAAATGGATGTTATCTTGAGTTCCTTGACTTCACTGTATCTTAATCTAAATTTGTAGCGAGGAAATACTGCTTTTAAATACTACCTTCACCTTGATACAAGACATAAGTGTTACCTGTTGGTTCTGAATATCGCCGCACATTCACAAGCTCTACCCCTGGAAGGCAGTGTGCATGCAGTGATTAACAAGTGTAACAGTAATTGAATGTTAATAATAACGGCTATGCTGGGTAAGTCGAGAGCCATAGTCGCTAACCATGCCTCATGTAATAGTAATCATATGTTAATCATAACGGTTATACTTGACATAGCAGTGTGTGAGTTGCTAACCATAGTCGCTAACCATAGTCGCTAAATGTGTCTCATGTAAAAGTAACCATGTATTAATCATAACGGTTATACTTGACATGAGCATGGGTGAGTCACTAACCATAGGTGCTAACAATGTCTCATGTAATAATATTCATATGTTAATCATAACGGCTATACTTGACATAGCCATGGGTGATTCACTAACCATAGTCGCTAATCATGTATCATGTAATAGTAATATTATGTTAATCATACTTGACATAATCATGCGTGAGTCATTAACCATTGGCGCTAACCACTCCTCATGTAATAGTAACCTCATGTTAATCATAATGGTTATACTTGACATAACCATGGGTAAGTCACTAACCATAATTGCTAACCATGTCTCATGTAATATTAATCTTATGTTAATCATACTGGTTATACTTGACATAATCATGGGTAAGTCACTAACCATAATTGCTAACCATGTCTCATGTAATAGTAAACTTATATTGATCATGATGGTAATACTTGACATAGCCATGGGTTACTATTACATGACATATGGTTAGTGACTCACCTATGGCTATATCAAGTATTACTGTTCTGATTAAAGTTGCATAGTCCGATGGTTTTGAGTTTCTGAAATTTTCTGAAATAAATACATTAGGTTGATCGTTATAATGTACCTTACTTTAGCTTGAAGTAACTTTTATTTTAAGTGGCTAACTTTTGAGATATTTGAAGTGGAACCATGCCAAATTAATTTTGCAAGCTTGTCAAAACTCTGACCCCATAGGCTTCTGCAGTAACAGGTTCTATTCAATTGCCTCAGTATTCCCTTCGATGTGGTGACAAATGTTTAATAAGTGCACCAGTATCTAAGTTAGATATGTAGAATCAAATTTAGATAATTGACTTGGTTTTGAAAATTTGATATTTTCATCGGACTATGCAGCTTTAACATACAATTACTATTACACGAGACATGGTTAGTAACTGTAGTTAGCCACTCACACATGGCTATATCAAGTATTATCGCTTTGATTAACATACGAATACTATTACATGAGCTTGTGGTGTTCTCTGTGGCGGAGTGGTTAGAGTGTCTGACTTTTTTCTAGGTCAGACTCCTAATCTGAAAGTCGGTGGTTCGATTCCCCGTGCCCCCACCTCTGCCAATTTGGATTTCCACCGCTGTGGATAACTTACAGCATCATCAAAGGCCAGTTGCTCTCAAACCATGTCTATGTGGTGTGGGAGGTTAAACATCCCTTGGGTCGGTAAAAGTGTAGGCTCGGGCTTTCTATCGACAAACTGTCTAATGGTGAAAACAAGTCTATTCAGGCTTATCCATAATAGGCAGTGTAAATCTTCAAGAAGATACGGTAATACTTTAAGTAACCATGGGTGATTCGCTAACCACGATCACGAACCATGTCTCACGTAACAATAATGCTATGTTAATCGTAATTCCTTTCCTCGGGAAAATACTACAACCAGTGACATAAGAAAGGAGTGTGTCTTATGCATGGAGGAAGAAAATGGTGAAGCCATAGGTGAACTATTTACATAAATAGGTGGAGAGTGTATTACAGAGCGTGCTCTATTAGTATTAAGTCATTATAGCACTCCTTAGTGCAGTAGATAGGCGTATCTGGATAAGGGGTTAGGTTATGGAGCTATACACACTGCAGGTTGTAATTTATCAGTTGTCTCAGCTTTGATTGATTGATTGATTGATTGACAGACAATGGGTGAACGCCAAAGCATTCATTGATTCAAGTATTCGATATCAGGAGAGGAATTCACCGAAACCGGAATATAGTCGGCTTGGTGTCATTTCAGTAGTTTTCACAATGTTTACAAACTAGCCATAGGCCAAAAGCAAAATATTATCCGTGAGAGACTTTAGGGTAGCAGTGATGTTACGACTAGTACTACCAGACGTAGGTGGCCGAATCGGTAGAGCGCAGGCTTCTCGTTCGGAAGGTCCGGAGTTCGAATCCCAGCCAAGTAAATCCAATGACTTATCAAATTTATACTTGTCGCTACCTAGTCTGGCGCTTAGCATTAATAGGATAGGACATGTACTGGTTAGCACAGTATCAGGATAATGTGACTGTCTGGGATATCGGGTTATGGTGCCGGTGTAGGACGTTCAAAACACTACGCCGTTCAAAACACTACGGTAGTGTTTTGAACCTACGTTCAAAACACTACGGTAGTGTTTTGAACTTAGGTTGAAAACACTACTGTCAAGTTCAAAACACTACCCTTACGTACGTTCAAAACACTACCTAAGTTCAAAACACTATCATGACAAGCTGAGCCTGCTGCGGCGTTTGAAGCGTGTATTAGTATACGCTGATAGCGTGGCGGCGTGTACGCCACATATTAGTATACGCTGATGGTGCTGCGGCATGGCGCCACGTATTAGTATACGCTGATGGTGCTGCGGCGTGGTGCCACGTATTAGTATACGCTGATAGCATTGCGGTGTGTGCGCCACGTATTAGTATACGCTGGTGGTGCTGCGGTGTGTGCACCACATAGTATACGCTGATGGTGCTGCGGCGTGTGCACCACTAGTATACGCTGATAGCACTGCGGCGTGTGCGCCATGTATTAGTATACACTGATAGTGCTACGGCGTGTGCGCCACGTATTAGTATACGCTGATGGTGCTGCGGTGTGTGCACCGTGACAAACGTATCTCGACATAACCCAATATAATGGCCTTTACGTTGAGCTACATCAAAAGTTTTGAGTATGTCCAAAACCTTGACATCTGTCACCGTACCTGGACATAACTCGACACGCTGATATGCTGATAGCGCTGCGGCGTGTGCGCCATGTATTAGTATACACTGATACTGATAGTGCTGCGGCGTTTAACAAGATATTAGTATACACTGATAGTGCTGCTGTGTTTAGCAATGTATTAGTATACACTGATAGTGCTGCGGCGTTTAACAACATATTAGTATACACTGACAGGGCTGCAGCGCTTAACAATGTATCAGTATACCCTGATAGTGCTGAAGCGTTTAATAATGTATTAGTATATGCTGATAGTATCAATAGTGTTGTGTCATCTAACAACGTATTAGTATATACTGATAGTGCTGTGGCGTTTAACAATGTATTAGTATACCCTGATAGTGCTGCAGCATTTAACAACATATTAGTATACACTGATAGTGCTGCGGCATTTAACAATGTATTAGTATACCCTGATAGTGCTGCGGCATATAACAATGTATTACTATATGCTGATAGTGCTGCAGCGTTTAACAATGTACTAGTATACACTGATAGTACTGCAATATTTAGCAATCTATTAGTACATGCTGATAGTGCTGCGGCATTCAACAACATATTAGTATACAGTGATAGTGCTGCGCGGTGGTTTAAACGGTAGAGAACGGGCATCGCATGTGGAAGGTCGGGAGTTTGGTTCGCTGTCGAGTAAAACCAATGACTTTAAAATTGATACTTGTCGCTTTCCTAGCATGGCGTTTGGCATTAATAGACCTATTTCAATGTTTACTAACATCGTGTATGCGCGAGCAGTTTGGCTGCAGAACGAAGGCATCGTGCCATTGAGTTTGTCGGTATGCGCAGTGCAAAACGTTTATTTTATTCAAAATTAATAGAAATGCAGACGCCTAACCTTATAAATTAAATATAATCTATTCATTGAATATGTTTTCTATATGTGTACCATGCAGTCTGTTTCTAGGTTGCGTAGTTTTAGAGATATTTCATTTTTTCTGAATGAAGCTTGCTCACGGCCATTGACAATGCATTGAGTTTGCCGGTACGCACAGTTCAAAACGTCTATTTTATTCAAAATTAATAGAAATGCAGAACCCTAACCTTATACATTTAATATAATCTATTCGTTGAATATGTTTTCTATATGTGTACCAGTCAGTTTGTTTCTAGGTGGTGTAGTTTTAGAGATATTTCACTTTTTCTGTGTGAAGATAATTCAAGATTGCTCACGGCCATTGACAATGCATCGAGTTTGCCGGTATGTGCAGTACAAAACATTTATTTTATTCAAAATTAATAGAAGTGCAGAACCCTAACCATATAAATTTACTATAATCTGTTCGTTGAATATGTTTTCTATATGTGTTCCAATCAGTTTGTTTCTAGGTGGTTTGGTTTTAGAAATATTTAACTTTTTCTGAATGAAGATTGCTCATGGCCATTGACAATGTATTGAGTTTGCCGGTACGCGCAGTGCAAAACATCTATTTTATTAAAATTAATGGAAATACAAACCCCAAACCTTATAAATTTAATATAATCTATTTGTTGAATATGTTTTCTATATGTCTTCCAAGCGGTTTGTGTCTAGGTGGTGTGATTTTAGAGATATTTAACTTCTTCTGTATGAAGATTGCTCACGACCATTGACAATGCATTGAGTTTGCCGGAACGTGCAGTGCAAAACATCTATTTTATTCAAAATTAATAGAAATGCAGAACCATAACCATATAAATTTAATATAATCTATTCGTTGAATATGTTTTCTACATGTGTACCAAGTGGTTTGTGTCTAGGTGGTGTTGTTTTAGAGATATTTCACTTTTTCTGTATGAATATTGCTCATATCCATTGAGTTTGCGGTGTGACACAATGTCATCCTGCAGTCAAAATCCACGCGCACTGACCTAGATATGTATGCTGACGTCATATGAAATAGGTCTATAGGATAGTCAGTACCCATCCTGATATGACCTTCCACATTGCTAGGATGTAAAACAATAACCACTAAAAACAATCCCTACTGCCCCACCTTACTACATACTGCCCTGTAGTGTTTTGAACTTAAAGGTAGTGTTTTGAACTTGAGGATAGTTTTTTGAGCGTGGCCAAAGTAGTGTTTTGAACCTACCTTCAGCTAGGTTGAAAACACTACCATAGTGTTTTGAACCTAGGTTGAAAACACTACCATAGTGTTTTTGTGGGGTAGTGTTTTGAACTTACTACACCGGCAGCCTGGTCTCCCAGTGGGACAGAAGTATAAAATCGGCATAAGTACGCACTGTCACAAGTCGGTAGCCATCCTGATATGGCCTTAGATGTTGCTAGGACGTTAACCAACAGCAAACAAACAAACAGGTGTTCCTACTTGTAAAAATATATGGATTTTCGGTAAAGAAGTATATATTGGCAGAGAGCATTATTATTCTTAGGCTTTGGAGTGGGGAGAAGGTTATGTAATCTAAAGGCAATGGTGCCCCCACTCACATGATGACATGATATAAACTATGTGAGATATATGTTCATGCATGATGCCTAAAGTTAATGAAGAGATGTTTTTATATATGAAGCAGTTCAAGGTTGATGAAATGTTCCTCTATGTATTCATAAAGAATGCAATTGGAGAAAAAGGACATTTTTGGTATATACATATATATATATATCTAATTGTAACTGTTTACAACTACCTGCCCCTACCGGACCCAGGGCCAAGCACACCAGCCATACCACATTCCTTAGAGCCACACCCTGCAGGCTGGTTTAGGTGGCAACTCCCCCAAATTAGGGCATTGCACTGACCAGTCTGTAGGGGAGTGTCTGATTGGCTGTCTGTGGGAGATCCGGTCACCTGACCCCCCTTGGCCTATCATGGCCATGCAGGTCTCATTCTAACTAATTATTCAAGAAACTTCTCCAGACACTCTGGAGAGGGATCACTCTACTCCTGGCTCTTGAGTGAGACAGACCTACTCTTGAGCAGGAACCCCAGACACTCTGTCTGATGCTAGCCAAATTCACCTATTCAAATTGAGGGTATACACAGCCCTAGGACTCCTGTCCCATGGGCTTTCAGTATACAGGCTAAGTTGGTAATGAGACATAGTGTGGACAGTACAAGGTGAGGGGTTAGGTTGATAGGTCACTGGTAGGTGAGCAGGAGTTTGTGTCATTAAAGCACAACACCCTCACTGTCTATCTGTGTAACTTGTCTTCCTTTCTTCCTTAGTATTGGTTAGTGTTGGTTGATAAGTGGTACTATTGGTTTAGTATGACTGCATCACAGGTGATATGAAGGGGAAGAGTTGTGTAGTAACATGGGGTGCTCAATGCAGCCGAGCTACCTCCCTGTTATTATATACTGGTTACTGGACATAAAGAACAAACCAATCTTGCTAGATATTGAGAAGGCCGCCTTTGACATGAAGTTGACAAAGTCAACTAGGACAGGTGATCCTCTTTCTAAAGATCAGGTTTTCCGTTTCTTGGATACCAAACCAGTGTGCGGCATATATGTAGTTCGCTAAATAAACAGACATGGCATGTGTGTTAAAGTTGCATATCCCAATGTCTTTGAGCTTCTGTTAGTTTTCTTAGATAAACAGATTAAATTGATTTCCATGATCTACCTTACTTTAGTTTGAAGTAACTTTGATTTTAAATGGCTAATTTATTTAGATATTTGAAGTGTAACCATGTGCAATTAGTTTTGGCAAGCACGCCAAAACTCTGACACCATAGGCTTCTGCAGTGGCAGGCTCTATTAAATCGACTCAGTATTCCCTTCTATATGTGGAAACAAATGTTCAATAAGTGCATCAGTGTCTAAGTAGAATCGAATGTAAATAATTGCTGATGCTTCATCAGACTATGCAGCTTTAACTTAGGCAGACTTGGGTTGACACAACCAGCTACTCCTCACATTCTGCTAGTGAAGCTGTGGCTTCAGAAGCGATGAGGTATATTGCGACAGTCAATGTTGAAAAATGCTGGGTGGAAAACATCTATATCATTCGCCATTCCTTATAACAAGCTGTAAAATTTTCCAATATAATGGCATGAGGACAGATGTGAGCTCTACTATAATAAATTGCAACCTGTCTATAGAATGGTAAATGGTGATATATAAAAGCCAAAGGCATATAAGGGATATGTGGAGTTGGTAAACTATTACTCATTAGGTATAGAAGTTGTATAGTAAAATAGTCTTTGGAGGAGTGTCACTTGTTAGATAGTCTTTGGAGGAGTCACCTCACATACCCCGTCCCCCCATGGTGTTATTTATGGATCACTGGCCACCACAAGGCAGTGTAGCCAGCATAACAAGGCCTTGGATACAACAGATTGAACTCTGATTGGTGGATCAACCCATGTGACCACTGCCATCTTGGATTCTAGAAACCTATATAAGATAATAAATCTAGGAGTCTCACTCTCCTACTTTCACTCTTTACCTCTACTTTCGTTCATTACTTGTATTGATTTCTCTTGGCTTGTCCACACCACTCACACCACCAGCCGGCGACTTTACAAAGCAAATATTGAAATGGTTTCGCGAGTGCTGTGAACACACTGGAGGCGGGCGTCACGCGGGGGGAAAAAAATCAAAATGTATGTAACAAAGAGAAGTGGAACACACTGGCACGGGCGGTTCTCACGCGGTTCTCGCGCAGGCGTCGTGCGGACGGATAAAGTTTGTTTGTTGGGGCATTATGTCCTGGCAACCTCTAAGGTCATATCAGGATGGCCACCGACTTGTGACAGTGCACACTCATGGTGACTTTATAGTGTTGCCCCACTGGCAGATCAGGCCATCGGCACCATGACCTGATAACCCATTCAGTCACATTATTTTGATACTGAGCTACCCAGTCCTTGCTTTATCCTAGACAGGCTAATTCCTGACCTTCCGCTCTTACCGAGTCGGCCACCGCGTCTGGGGTATGGATATGTATGCATGCCGATATATACATATGTATATATATACTATATATACACATATATGTATATACGTATCTATCGATATGTAAATTATATGTAACAAAAACTGTGTCACAAAAACTAACATAGTATATCTAGATTAAAACGCTAATTGCATGGGTACAAGGTATTACAAATGTTGACTATGCACACAATATAGACGAAAAACCAATGACAACAATTTAATTGGGAACACCCCAATTTTACACTACAAACAAGTGTACAAAAATTATTGATAAAGGAAATCAATCCATTTGGATTATGACTACTACTGCACTGCGACGAAAACAAGTGCATGCACTTAACCGTTATGAGCAGAATAAACAAACGATCTCTAAACACGAAAAGAAAATGTATAAATACATATACAATATGTATATATATATACATACATATTGTTAGAACCTTCTAATTAACACCAATGTCTAAACTTAATTAGAGTACCTGCTTGGTGTGGTGCTCCACTGTCCCCCATAGTGTCAGTGTAAGTAAGTGAGGTTGTGCGTCCGTGGTCCTAGTACAAGGCACTGGTCATGTGACACCTCACAGAAACCCCACAAGAGCACCGTATGTATATCGACCACTTCTCCCGACAGTACCAGCGACCTGTGTAAGTCCCGACACAAACAGACATGGTGATTTGAAGATCACCGCTATCTGGTTTGTAATTGGTGTGGAAGTGATAGAAGAGATTTGTTATTATCGCATATCTGAGACATCGGTATGTGATACGAGTGGTACTTGACTGCTTAAAGCTGCATAATCCGATGAAAGCATAAAATTTCCAAAACCAAAACACTTAGACCCCAGTCACACGACGTTTGCGACCACTTTGCAACCATTTTGTGACAATCAAAAAGGGGTGATTGCAAAGTGGTCTGGAACTTGTAAGCAATCGGTCGGCCACCTCCAGGTGACCATTTTAGTCATAAAGAGGTTGCGAGATGCTGCACCAAAACCCTCCTTGATACCAAAATGGTCACAAGGAGGTCGCCAACCATTTTTAGGGCTTGTGACTAGTCGCTTACTGGTTACCGACCATTGTTTTTCCCTCCTTTTTTTTGCTTTGGTCGCAAGGAGGTCGCTGGCTTGTGGTATCAAAGTGGTCACATTTAGTCACAAGCCATAGTGTGAGAGGCCTTACCTAGAATTTACTACACATATCCTAATTAGATACTGGTGCATTTATTAAACATTTGCTGATGCATACAAGGGAATACTAAGTCAATTTAATCAAACTTGTTATTGCTGAAACTTATGGTGCCAGAATGTCATAAATTAATTTTGCAGGTTTTCACTTCAAACATCTCCACAGTTAGCCATTTATAAAGAACGTTACTACAAACTAAAGTAAGGTAGCTTATAAAAATAGACCTACTATATTTATATTTAAAAGGGAGAAACTCAAAACAGTATTAAAGCTGCATAGTCCGGCATAGTATATGTGATCCTACATAGATACTGGTGCACTTATTAAAGTTGCATAGTCCGAGAATATTAAGACAATTTGATAGAACCTGCTAATGATGAATCCTATGATGTCCGAATTTTTACCTGTTTGCTAAAATTAACTTTGCATGTTTTTACTCAAAAAATCTCCAAATTTAGCCATTTAAAAACAAAGTTACTTCAAACTAAATTAAAGAACATTATAAGGATAACTCCAATGCATGTATCGGAGAAAATAGTAAAAAGTTAAAACCATCGGTCTATGCAACTTTAACTTAACGTCATCCCTGCATAACCAGACTGGATAGCCCACTGGGTTGAGTGTCCGCTTTGCGTGTGGCAGGTCATGGGATTCGAACCTATGGGGTTCAAACCCTGGCCAAGTCAAACCAATGACTTAAAATTTTATAATTGTCGCTACCTGGCATGGGACTCAGAATTACTACGATAGGTCAAGGAGCAATGGAATGAGGAAGACCGATTGTCCACGATTGAAATTTCCTCTGATTAATCAACAAATACAATTTTAAATATATAAAATTTGAGTGTGCAGACTTAACACTGTGCATGTGTATGATTGTCGTCTGTCAATCAGTAACAGTAACAATAGTATAATGTTCTGTCAATGAAATTTGGTTTTATCATTCAGTGGTTCCGAGAGAAAGATATTGAATAATCAAAAAATGAATGAGAAATGAATACGGCCCAGACTTCCTCGTTGGTGACACGATCTTTGTATGAGATATCTAATATCTTTCGGTAACACCTCATTTCCATGGTTTGTATTCTTCTTCTTTGAAGCTCTGCTGTGAGGGTCCATGATTCACAAGCACACAGGAAGATGAAGGTGACAAGGGAACACATCAGGCATATCTTGGAGCTGAGAGAAATTCGCTTGTCGAATCAAACTGGTTTCAGCCTACTTGATGCTGCAGAAGATCACATTATGAAGCAGAGGTGCCAAGTCATCTGATATGGCAAGGGATTTCACTAAAAAATATAGTAAAATAACCCCATTCTCCCGATTTCCCGCTTTTAATTTGTAGTTTCTCGCCAAAGAATCATTTTGGCTTGTCTTGGGGGTTCTTGTGCATATTTTTCGTCAAAAAGCATTAGAATGCACGATTTTGTATCAACTTTTTTTCCCAAATTGATGAAAGCGGTAGTGATACTTATAATGTTATATAAGAAACCTTCGGTTTTATTTGGCTGAAGAGTAGAACCCCATCACCTGAGGATTTCACCCAGAACCTGCCACGTGGTGGAAAGGCCAATGCTCTATCCACTCGAGCACCCGGTCTGGGTGGTGACATGTTTGTAACACTACCTCAACAGCAGCACTTGAACCTATAGATCTGAGAGCCATTGTCCATGTTATTCATAAAATGAGTAATTCACAGGCGGTCGTCAGGCGATCTGACACTCATAGACCTAACGCTGCCTTAGATGGCGCCACCTACCGTAAACCGATGAACTCTTAAAGCTGCATAGTCCGATGAGAACATCAAATTTTCAAAACCAAAATAATTATCTAAATTTGATTCTACATATCTAACTTAGATACTGCCACATTTATTAAACATTTGTCGCCATATATAAGGGAATACTGAGTCAATTTAATAGCTGTTACTGCAGAAGGCTATGGTATCAGAGTTTTGGCGTGCTTGTCAAAATTAGTTTGGCATGGCGGTACTTCAAATATCTCCAAAGTTAGCCATTTAAAATAAAAGTTGCTTCAAGCTAAAGTAAGATACATTATAACGATCAACCTACTGTACTTATCTCAGAAAATGTCAGAAACTCAAAGCCATCGGACTATGCAACTTTAAGGCTCATCCAGCACCCTGAAACAGTGGCCACGACACACTGGTGGAGCCACTTAGTGGACACTTGAGAACTAGCCCTGAATACTCCCAGTGGTGCGTCAAGTCGCTTTACCGCTAAAAACCAACATGTCACGACGGCTCGCCACTTGCTCACAATGGACTCAGCCACCAAGTGGACAGAACATCCCAATAAATTTCCCCCACCCACACCTATGATAAGGACAGTAAGCATAGGGGTTAAGGGTTCAAGTCTGGCCTGCAATGTGGTCTCCGAAGGCTGCAGTGGGTGTGACTGTCTGGGGGGGTTGGTCATATTTCTTAACTCGACATGACAATAACCAAAAATAACCTGTTCCATAATGACACAAACAATATACCAGTCATGCCTCCGCCGTAATGAATTACAGTTCAGACAAATAACCATTTGTGCTGACGGTCGCCACGTCACGGCGTGACGTTCGAACCATTGCCGCCGTAATCAGGTCACGTGAGTCCGGGCCCGTTTTACTAAACAAACCACTCTTCTTTTTCACGAATTACAAAAATAGCGATGTGAAATAATCTTCGTGAAGGTGGGCAATATCAACTGTTCCCTATTTTCATGGTCATCAAACAATTTATGAAATGGTAGTTATAGTGTTGATTGCTGTAAAGGAATTGTAATTATTAAATAGATAACATGTACTAGCTTTAAGCTGTGCTTTGCACAGGTTAAAGCTAAGCTCCGCATCAATCCCTGGACCAAGATTGTGTTGAACTGTCATTATATATATATATTCAATCTCTGACTATATTCAGAGACTATGTGATTATCTACGTTCTCATGCATGGTCCCATTTCAATATAGTGTTTTAATCTGGTGGAATCCATCTGTACCATTATATGGTCAAACATATCGTGGCGCTATCTAATGGTGGAGTTAAAGTTGCATAGTCCGATGGTTTTAAGTTTCTGTCATTTTTCTGAGATAAATATATTAAATTGATTACTATGATCTACCTTACTTTAGTTTTAAGTAACTTTTATTTTAAGTGCCTAACTTTTGAGATATTGGACATGCAAACATGGCAAATTAATTTTGGCAAGAATGCCAAAACTCTGTCACCATAGGCTTCTTCAGTAACAGGTACTATTAAATTCACTCAATATTCCCTTCTATGTGGCAACAAATGCTTAATAAGTGCACCAGTGTCTAAGTCAGATATGTAGAATGAAATCTAGATAACTGCTTTGGTTTTTGAAAATTTGAGGCTTCATCGGACTATGCAACTTTAACAACACTAGTGGTTACATAAAGTTACTAAAAAAGAATCATCAAAATTAATATGAAATGTGTACGGTAGGCACAAAAAAACATGATATTAACAAGCCAGACATGGCGAAGCATCAATGGATTACGATGATGCACATTGGCAGCGCAGATTAACAGAGGAGTAGTGATCAGAACGACCATAAAATTTAACCACCGTTTGGTATTATATATAGATGCATAGCACTAAATAACTGAAATTAAAGACTATGGCATAGTTATACGACTAGATGCATCACCTTAATTCTCAGTCCGCTGATAGGTTTTTGTTTGTTTGTTTGTTGTTTTATGTCCTAACAACATCTAAGGTCATATCAGGACGGGTACCGACTTGTGACAGTGTGCACTCATGGCGACTTTATAGTGCTGTCCCACTGGGAAACCAGGCCGCCAGCACCATGACCCGATATTCCACTCAGTCACATTATCCTGACACTGAGCTAACCAGTCCGTGTCCCATCCTAATAATGCTGAGCGCCAGGCTAGGAAGCGACAAGTATCAATTTTTAAGTCATTGGTTTGACTCGACCAGGGTTCGAACCCACAACCTCACGATCTACCAGCACAGAAGATGGGCGCTCTAACTCATTCGACCATCCCGTCTGGTTCATTTACATTAATGGGTCGATTTTTTTAATCACCTTAAATTACTGAATGAGTTGAGCACCTGCCCACCTCCGTTTTGGTAGGTCATGGGATTCGAACCTACAGGTTTAAACCATGGCCGAGCCAAACTACTAACCTAAAAAAATGCATACTTGTTGCTACCTAGCCTGGTGTTTGGCATTACTAGGGTAGGGTAAGGAGCAGTGGAATGTGGAAGACCAAATGTCCATGATTGAATATTTTTCTGTTTAATCAACTAATAAACAAACAAAACGATAATATGGAAATCTATATACTTTATTATATATTGCTGGTGGCCTTGTCTCCCAGTGAGGTAGCACTATAAAGTCGCCATGAGTGCGCACTGTCACACGTGGTTAATCGCGTTAGCGTGTTACGTCGTAGTGTGACAGGGGTATTATTCACAAAGACCAGACAGGATGGCCGAATAAGTTGATCGTCCGTCTCCCGGTTTGATAGATCATGTGATTCGAACCCATGGGTTCGAACCCTGGTCAAGCAAAACAAAGCAGTTAAAAATTTAGACTAATTTCTAGCCAGGCGCTCAGTAATATTAGGATATGGCAAGGACTGGTTGGCTCAGTGTCAGGATAATGTAACTGAGTAGAATATCAGGTTATGGTGCTGGCAGCCTGGTCTCCCAGTGGGGTAACACTATAAAGTCACCATGAGTGCACACTGTCAGAAGTCAGTACCCGTTCTGTGATCAAGCTGTGAGTGGCTATTAGTGTTAGTGTTGTTCAACTGTCGATCTCTCATGACTGCCCTCAGTTATGTAGGCCATGGCATATTGCAGACTTGCATAGTAATGCAAACTCTACTATCATTTAATATAAATTTGAAGATTCTTTTAGTATGCCTTATACCCCACATAAGTCCATCCTTCTGTTCCCTGTGTGACATCACAAAACTACTAATAGCCATGGTCTAATAGTTTAATGGTGCCAGGAAGGTGAATCCCATGCTACTGGCTTAGAGTTCAAATGGTCCAGCCTAAGTGTGATCTTTCATTAAGTTACGGTTATCTGTATGTTGCAAGTCTATCGATACACGCTATCAACTGATACAGATAGATAGCTAACTATCATTATCATACGATTGCATATGTAATGTATTAGAATCTACACCTCCCCGCTCTCAGCATTAATAGGATAGGGCAAGGACTGGTTTGATCAGTATCAGGATAATGTGACTGAGTGGGATATTGGATCATGATGCTGGTGGCCTGGTCTCCCAGTAGGGCAGCACTATAAAGTCGGCATGAGTGCACACTGTCACAAGTCAGTATCCATCCTGATATGACCATAGATGTTGCTAGGATGTAAAACAACAACACACAAACAAAAAACAAACGTTCTCCCTAATCCAAACATTAAAAAAACGTTAATAAGATGTGCTGAAAATGGGATGATAATTAACCCGAACAGTAGAACCTCTCTAAATCGACCGACCATGGGACTGACTTCAAATGGTCCATTTAGGGAGGTGGTCGGTTTAGAGAGGGTTTTTTTAATCGGTAGAATCGTATAGTATGAACCATCGTTTCGGACCCAAATAAAGCGATCGATATATATATATATATATAATATGGGAGTGGTCGATCTGGGGAGATGGTCGGTTAGACAAGTTTGACTGTATATACTTCTTTTTTTTTAAACTTACTCCTTCATCCTCCCTCTTTCAGAATATTGGGAGGAGTGTGAGGGATAATGATGTTTAATAAGTTAGATGGGTGAGCCTGCTGTCTATTGTTGTTGTTTTATATCCTAACAACATCTAAGGTCATATCCGAATGGGTACCGACTTGTGACAGTGCGTACTCATGGCGACTTTATAGTGTTGCCCCACTGGGAAACCAGGCCGTCGGCACCATGACCTGGGACCCCACTCAGTCACATTATCCTGACACTGAGCACACCAGTCCTTGCCCTGTCCTAATAATGCCAAACACCTGGCTAGGAAGTGACAAGTATACATTTTTAAGTCATTGGTTTGACTCGACCAGGGTTCGAACCCAGAACCCCACAATCTACCAGCACGGGAGACGGATGCTCTAACTCATTCGGCCATCCCATCTGGTCTGAGCCTGCTGTCCTACCTACCATGTGTGTTGTCTGGGTGCGCCGGGTGGGGTCTGTTCGGTCTCATAATGGCAGGCACTGGAGGCGGGGGTTGGGTGGGTCTTCCCGAATACATGACGTAACAAGGCGCGGTGTGTCGGCCACACTTAAACCCGCTAACTGTACACGTTTAGCCTGGTTGCTGGACACTGGAAGAGGAAGGAGGAAATGTTTCTAATTAGCAGGCACAGTACAACCTCTATAAATCGACCGACCATGGGAACGATTTTAATTGGC
The DNA here is from genome assembly GCA_030323885.1 of Branchipolynoe longqiensis. Lineage (NCBI taxonomy): Eukaryota > Metazoa > Annelida > Polychaeta > Phyllodocida > Polynoidae > Branchipolynoe > Branchipolynoe longqiensis. The sequence goes on from CM059194.1 coordinate 27,902,774, forward strand.
CATTTAGGAAGGTAGTCGGTTTAGGGAGGTTTTTTTTTAATCGTTACAATGGTATTGTACCTGTAGTGGTCTGCATTTACCTCTCAGGCAAGCAACCCCATAGACAGGTAGGTGTGGGTAGTGTGGTGACATCAGGGAGCCTAGGTGGTGTAATGGTTAGCACACTGGCCCAGAATGCAAAGAGATGTGGGTTCGAGTCTCGCTCTAGGTGCAATATTTCCAATTTTCATCACCCCCATGACACTGGTTGCCGTGACCATGATCCTGTACAGGCTATGCACTGTATGGTTGTTGAACGTACCCTGTGTATGTAAGTGTGTTGCATTGCCTCCATATGTAATTATAAGCATTAAAAGACTTACAATTCCAGGGGGACGAGTGTAGTGGTCTGCACTGACCTCTCAGGCAAGGAGCCGCATTGACAGGTTGGCATGGGTAGTGTGGTGACATCAGGGAGCCTAGGTGGTGTAATGGTTAGCACACTGGCCCAGAATGCAATGAGATGTGGGTTTGAGTCCAACTCTAGGCGCAATATTTCCTATTTTCATCATCCCCCATGACAGTATTGTATGGGTGATCATGTGGGACCCAAATAAAGCGATCGATATAGGAGAGTGGTCGATCCATGGAGGTGGTCTGTTAGAGAGGTTTTACTCAACTGTATCTATTGAAAGACACAAATGTAAATAAGAGTCCTTTGGAATGTTTTGTCTGGTTTTTCTTTCTTATATGTACTGTAGCATAGCGTGCTGGAGTTGGCAGCCTGATCTCCCAGTGGGGCAGCACTATAAATTTGTCATGAGTGCGTACTGTCACAAGTTGGTACCCATCCAGATATGACCTTAGATGTTACCAGGATGCAAACCCCCATCAAAGAAATATTGTGATGGGTCAGTTTCTGCACCACCTTGGGAATGAAGGGGTCACACCGCAGTGGCTTCAAACCTTGGGGTCGTCCCCGGCTTATTCTGCCAAGGATTAATTAAGGTGACCTGTCACTGCCCAGCCGAGTCGCAGGTAATCTCCCCCGTGGGTAATGGCTGCTAGCCATCGGTTGGACGGCCCACCATATACTGATATAGGGACCGCACCTACTAGTTTCTAGGATGTGGCCAGCTGCCAATCATTTTGACCGGCTATGGCGCCACCGGTCCCTCAGGGTCTAACATGATTGGAGGATAACACAATAATAATCAAACCTTCCAATTATTTACAAGTGCATAATTCTTACATGTCATACTTACAAGTTCAACTCCCCTCAATATCATATATATTTGTTGGCTGCACAGTGCTGCGTGCATAATGAACGTGGAATTGTTTTGTTTTTTCAACAAAAGAATAGCTCACCCCTTGCCGCATCACGTGGCCATGTCACGTGGGGACGTCGGTGAGAAAACAGCAATTTGCACAGTGCACATCGTGATTTTATTGCAAAAACTAAAGGAGCACTGCTCACCCAGAAACCATGTTCGCCTGGAACCATGACAAGGGAGTCGGCAGTGGTCCTCAGTGGGCACAACTGTGGCGCCACCTAGTTAGAATGTTCTGAACTTGTTTTCTTTCAGGTCTTCCGATTTCATATACAATGAAGGCATTCGACTGGGACCTTTCTATCCGCAAGATTTACGGATGGAGCCACAAGACACATTTGATTCATACATATAGAAACCCACTTCCAGTCCCAGTCGAATAGGAAATTGTAAAGAAATATTTTGATATGCGAATATAGAGGCCCAGTCAAATACGTCCAATGTGTACAGTTGGGAGCATTGAGTGAAAGTAACACTTAGTAGCACTGGGTTGGGCCAGGTGACATGTAAGTTTCTACCTATGTGGTGGTCAGTTGACTAGTTGCCAAGTATGCTTGCAGGTTCGGTAGTACTAGTAACATGGATATCAGTCTACAGGGCTATTGTATTCCAATACGCTATAATAAGTGTGTGTGTGTGTGTGTGCGTTTGTGTTTATTGTTGTTGGGGTTTTACGTCCTAGCTCATCTAAGGTCATATCATTACGGGTACCCACTTTTGACAGTGTGCACTCATGGTGACTCTATTGTGCTGCCCCGCTGAGAGACCAGACCGTCAGCACCATGACCTGATATTCCACTCAGTCACATTATCGTGACAGTGAGCTAACCAGTCCTTGCCCTATCATAATAATGCCAAGTGCGAGGCTAGGATTACATAGCATATATATTATATATAATGCATTATTCAAACATGTATTACAGTATAATATTTACAGAGGTGGTGCTTAAAATAGGGCATATGTCCTTTACATAATAATTTACTTTTAATGACCTAAATCTAAACCAGAATCCATTATACTGTGCAAAAGACTGCTGTGAGTATTCATTGGATGCATGGTAAAATATGTTATAAAGAATCAAATAATGCCTGTGACGGTGCAGTTCAGATACTCCAGCTGAGTTAAACCAATGACTTTTAAATGTATATTTGTTGCTACATAGCCTGGTCCCATCTGATATGACCGTAAGTGTTACTAGGATGTAAAACAACAACACACACACCTAGCCTGGAATTCTGTATTACTAGCATAGGGCAAAGAGCAGTGAAATGAGGGAGATCAATTATCAGTGTTTGAAATTTACCCAGCTTAGTCAGTGACTAAAGCAAAAACACACAAACTAGGAATGTAGTATAGTTTGTGTGAATGTTCTGGATTATTGCAGTCTGCGGGATGTGTTATACAATCATATGTGTTTCGGATTATACTATACTATAGCTTTGAATGGCTCTGTGAATTTATATTAAAAATATGATCTTGCACATAAACCTCCCAAAAGTCAAGTATTTAAATAGCTATTCCATCCACAAGAGCAGAATTTAGTCACCCAATGGATGTGCAGCATTCTGGACACGTGATGATAATGCTGGTGATGAGAATGTTCCATGCACTTTTTCCATTTTTGCTTTATTGAATTAATATATCAAATTCTGCAAGATAGCAGCCCAAATATTAAATTTTATTTAATCAATAACATGTATAGGCTACCTAACGATTTATTTCAGTACTTGCCAGTAATTTTATGCTTACGAATGTAGTGTATAATTTTAAATATAGCAGAACAAATTGCTAACTTCCCAGCATTTGCAGTAGCTAAATCGGTTGTGATATTTATGTGCACAGCTTATGCAATAAATGTCTCAGACATGTACTTTGGAATGAACTTATTCCATTGTAAGAGTTGCGAGTCATTGGCTTTGAATTCTAAACAAACAAAAATGAAGGTAGTTAAACACCTAGTAACCTGATGTTGACATGTATTTATTAAAAGTCTAGATACTGTTTATAAGGTATTCTCTATGATTATATCCAAGGTAATGTCTGGTGACCTGTTTGGTCCGATAAAACCGATATCAGATTAGCCAGTTTGATATCACTTTTAATCATTTTTATGCATTCAGACTGAATGTGTATTTGAGCAAAATAACTGAAATTCTGTTAATTTGGTCGAATACATTTAAAGTTTTGTTTCTACTACTCAAAATGAACCAATACATGATTTAACATCATAATATTTGGTGAGCGGAGGTTAATGCATTTTAGTCTCTAAATTGTGTATTCACTTCACTACATTATATTTAGTTCTACATGTACACGTCTTGTATATGTAATATCGGAAAGCCACCACAGACTCATGCAGGAGGTCGGCGGGACCAAGTGGTCCTTAGCCGCTGCCGTGTTGGCCACTCGTGGCTTACACATGCTTTTCTGCTCAAGGGGGAACCTCCCCCTGAATGTATTGGGTGTCAGTCCCCACTGACACTCAAACACATTTTACTAAGTTGCGTTGATTTTTTGGCCCTGCGCCAACGGTTCTACACTGCAGACAGTATGCATGACCTTTTTACTAAGGTAAAACAGGAAAACATTTTAGCCTTTTTGAGGGCAGCTGGACTGTACCACCTTATATAGTTTACTAAATGGATTCTATTAATTATTAATGAAACTTTTCTTTTTCTATGGGAATTTGTTTCCCTTGACCACAGATATATGATTGTGAGCTTTCTAATTTAATTAGTGTCTATTGGCACATAATTGATTGTCTGCTTTTACATGTAAAAGCGATGGTTTGAACAAAAAACAAACATTTCTCGCCGTGAATATGGCCTATGCTGCCGACACGGCGTAAAGCAACCACCAATCAATCAATCAATCAATGTATATGTAATATTCAATTCTTGTATGTCAGTATTTAAGTCTCTAAATTGTGAATTCACTCCTCTACATTATATTTAAGTATACATGTATAATTCTTGTATGTGTATGTAATATTTTATTATTGTATGTGTGTGTGTTCAAGTCTCTAAATTGTGTGTGAATAAATTCACTTCGACCATGCCTCGATCAATACGCATTGCAGGAACTCTTAATAGGAACTCAACCCCCATACCTGGCAATAAACCCCTTGTAATGTTAGCAACATCCACATAATACGGGGGATTATCTAGATAAAAAATTCACCTCTAACCCTGTTCTGGCTCCTGTATGCCTACTCTGTATTACGGGATGAAGTAGTTTTTTTCTAGGAATTATCGCGAACGCAGTGACTGATACTGATAGCCCAATCAAACCATTCATTGTAGATCCAATCAGAACGCTGTGCAAAATATTGTCGTGCATAATATACATGATTTGAAATCATGCCTTACCTGATACTGGCCGTGTCACCTAGGTTTGAGACCCACAGGTGAGTGTGTCCCGTTTGTCATGGCTGTACACAAATCTCACACCTGTCGCAGCTCACAATAGGGGGATAGTTGGGGGGGGGGGGGTCTGACTCTCCCCTCGCCCTCTTTCTAATCTTTGCCTCCTCAGTCTGTCGCTACACCATTCTGTGCGACTGTGCCGTAGATGCGCAGCTCGTTGACTGTCCGCTCAGGCTCAGAACATGTCACTGACCACCCACCACTGATTGCTGTTGACGTATTTTTGATCGTGGGACCTGGATGCTGAAGCCACAACGTACAGTAACTGTTGTGTTGCTATTGGAAATCCCAGAATGGTGGTAGTTTACTGTGACCCAGATAGCCACACCTGTGTCACACGCCAGTGAACAAGCGTTGAAGTTTTTGCGTTGGAGGTATGCGTAAAAACTCTGAATTCATTGAACATTACCAGGCATGTGTGTGTAAATTAGGACTTCTCGTTGTAGATTCAGGAGTGGGGGGGGGGGGGGGGGGGAGATGTGGGAATGTGGGAATGGGGAATAGATATGCTGCTACTATATGCCTCGAGACGATGATGGGAGTGAGTGTTTACATGCGTGTATGGGCTCGGTGTAGGGAATCCCTGGTGAATGACGTCATCAACATATGGCGGGAAATGAATAGAATGGCCAGTCTCACCTGGTCAAACTTGATTAAATTCACTAGCTGTGGTGGGGCACTCATAAATAGGCACTGCGCCCATATCACGTACTATTCTGATCAAGTTTCCCAAAGTCATTCGCAAAGAGGGTCACTGAATAATTCGCCGATTAACTTACGTTAAAGTTGCATAGTCCGATGATCTAGAGTTTCTGTTATTTCCTGAGATAAAGATATTAGGTTGATCATTATAATCTCCCTTACATTAGATTGAAGTGACTTTTATTTTAAATGGCTAACTTTTGAGATATTTGAAGTGCAAATGTGCGAAATTCATTTTGGCAAGCTTGCCAAAACTCTAACATCATAGGCTTATGCAGTAACAGGTTCTATTAAATTGACTAAGTATTCCCTTACATTTGATGACAAATGCTTAATAAGTGCATATCTTCAGTTAGATATGCAGAATCAAATCTAGATAATTGTTTTCGTTTTGAAAATTTGATGTTTTGATCGGACCATGCAGCTTTAAATATAGTGGCGCTTTTACATTAAGCAAATCTCAACAACAACAAAAGAGCTGAGACTGGAATTTCAGTTCCATAATACACCAGTCACACGAGAGGCAGCGTCCGGTCCGACCTCCTTACGACCAAAAGGTCGCCAAAGTGTCTTGATGTAGTTGACAAACGGCTGGCGCACGCGTAACTTATGTAACGCGCACCAACGTTCTTCGAGTTTAAGCAAACGTGATGTGAACGTGGTGTGAATGTCTTGCCTTCGAGAATATAAAGGCATCCATGTCGAGTGCATTGAGCACTTGCTGCCCTTACGCTGTCCCTACGCAAGCTTGCCAAAACTCTAACATCATAGGGTTATGCAGTAATAGGTTCTATTAAATTGACTAAGTATTCCCTTATATGTGATGACAAATGCTTAATAAGTGCACCAGTATCTACGTTAGATATGCAGAATCAAATCTAGATAATTCTTTTCATTTTGAAAATTGGAGGTTTTGATCGCACCATGCAGCTTTAAATATAGTGGCGCATTTACATTAAGCAAATCTCAACTACAAAAGAGATGAGACTGGAATTTCAGTTCAATAATACACCAGTCACACGAGAGGCAGTGTCCCGACCGACCTCCTTACGACCAAAAGCTCGCCAACCTCCCCGCGTCCCACTTGATACATTGATTCAAAAACACAGTCGGTGCAACCTGGCGCCGACCACATGGTGAGCACAGCATTGCATGTGTTAGCACCGCCAACTCGCCAACCAAGAGGTCGGTGACCTGGTGGCGACTGGTCGGCGCCAGGTCGCCAACCACTGGCAACCCAGCGCCGCCGCCCACAATGGTTGCAAGAAGGTTGCAAGTGCAACAGCTGCATCCTCCTTGCGACCAACATTTCCAAAATGGTCACCAGGATGTCGGCGATATAGTGGCGCCAGGCACGTAAGGAGGGGGTAAGGCGGTCATAAGGAGGACGTAAGGAGTCGTGAATTGATCGTAAGCGAATGCAGGCCTTGTGTGACTGTAGTATTACATTGCTGATAAAATGCATACAGAATCTTGAAGTATAAATATTTATGAGGTTGTTGGTTCCACGGAGTTCAAAGTATCCTGTTTCAATGCGGGTGCACAGGCTATGCCTTTTCACTAGACATCAATAGACTTACCTGTGCGCCTGCATTATGGGGCTGTCACACTACGACGTAATGCGGTAGCATAAGCGGACGTAGGTGAAATTTGGTCATTATGTCGAGATACATTGAGGAATGTCGAGATACGTTACGCGTTCGTTAAGCCTACATCAAGTTACTTTAAGATACGGTGACACACGTTAAGGTTTTGGACATACCCAAAACTTTTTACATAGCTCGACGTACAGGCCATTACGTTGGGTTAAGTTGGGCTTACGTTGCACTCACATTAGGCTTACGTCGTGATACGTTAGATGTTCGTTAGAGCTACGTCGGTCTATGTTGAGCTACGTCGACTTACGGTACACTGACGGAGAGCTGGGAGGAATGTGCAGCCCGCGCGCTGCCAATGTGCTGTTAACCTATCTCGACATAGGTCTAATGTGTCTCTGACGTGTGTCTAACGTTAGTGTAGCGTAAGTCCAACATGTCTTGATGTATTCGACTCACTCGCGACCCTGACGTCGACTCATGTTACGAATTACGTCAGAGTCACACATAGCTACGTTAGGGCGGGTGTAATTATGCGAGTCCTACACTAAGCCGATGCTAAGGTTTCACTAGGCCTATGCTGCGCATGCTGGAGGCTCATTAGCCTTATGTTGGGCCTTTTTTTTTTAATGGTCTAACTCGTTGACACACGTTACAACTATGTTGGACTGATGTTTCACCTACATCCACTACGTTGCACTGACGTCCAAATTGGCCCTGCAATGCCAAGAATTTTTATGTATCTCGACGTAAATAAGTGATTTATACGTTCCCCACTCACTGGCCCATTATGTCATAGTGTGACAGGGGTATTAGTCTAGAGTCATTGCAGTATTGTAAACCTAGTCCTAAGAATGATACGGCTCACATAGCCTATACACAGACACTTTCTAAATCCCAACTTTTACGTCTGAAGCCATTTACAGGTATTAAGCAGGATTGGAATATCTGGTGGCAGAACTTTAAATTGGACATGAGGTCAAATATGTGGGATGAGGTGGCTCTCATTCAGCGGTTGCCTCTGTTGAAGCATGGGCCGGTACAGGACTGTGTGGACGCATGGCGAAGTCATGGGTTGTGGGGGCTACCGTGAGGGTAGTAACCTCCGGGGTGGCTTTGCGTGGGGGATTATGGTAGCCGAGCAGCAGCCTGTGACGCAGCTACCAATGGGTGGATGTGGTCCTTCAGGGTTATCTGTGCGCAGGCATGTCACAAAAAAAGATATACATGCTCTGGACCATGAGTGTGGTCACTGCTTTGCGTTTGGTCATTGGCCTATTCAATGTATGGAGCTAAGAGAACCCTCGAGGAGGCTGATTTGGCAGGTGATCGCGAAGGGAGGGACAACTCGGGTGTTGATAGAGTTAAGCTAGCACGTCTCCGTAAAGAAAGTGACGGCAAGGCTAAATCCAATTTAAATGCATAGGGCTTAGGCCCAACCCATTTGGCAAGCACGAATACCGGCAAAGCGGACTCACTGTTAACTAACAGGGAAGCCAGTGTGCAGTCTGCTAGCACGAGACCGCCGGTGACCGCCCCTGGTGACATTATCCCAGTGCAGTCGGTATTGTGGGATTGCATGAGGCAGATAGCGCATTGCGTTTCTGCCTTGGCTTCCACGCCCCTGGTTTGATTGATTGATTGATTGGTGGTTGCTTTACGCCGTGTCGGCAGCAGAGGCCATATTCACGGCGAGAAATGTTTGTTTTTTGTTCAAACCATCGCTTTTACATGTAAAAGCAGACAATCAATTATGTGCCAATAGACACTCATTAAATTAGAAAGCTCACAATCATATATTTGTGGTCAAGGGAAACAAATTCCCATAGAAAAAGAAAAGTTTCATTAATAATTGATAGAATCTATTTAGTAAACTATATGAGGTGGTACAGTCCAGCTGCCCTCAAAAAGGCTAAAATGTTTTCCTGTTTTACCTTAGTAAAAAGGTCATGCATACTGTCTGCAGTGTAGAACCGTTGGCGCAGGGCCAAAAAATCAACGCAACTTAGTAAAATGTGTTTGAGTGTCAGTGGGGACTGACACCCAATACATTCAGGGGGAGGTTCCCCCTTGAGCAGAAAAGCATGTGTAAGCCACGAGTGGCCAACACGGCAGCGGCTAAGGACCACTTGGTCCCGCCGACCTCCCGCATGAGTCTGTGGTGGCTTTCCCACAGATGGTTCAATTTCTTTAAGTTTATTAATGTTTTCATCCCACTCATGTTGCCATTTGGATTTTATGTGGGTGGCTATTAGTGGTTTCAGATCAGAGTGAGGGATCAGACACGGTTCAAGATCACAGTTCAGGGCCTTCTTCGCAGCCCGATCAGCTCGTTCGTTTCCTTGTATGCCGGCATGGCCAGGCACCCAGCACAGGTGGATATCATACCCATCCGTTGTCAGTTGGTTCATTTTATAAATGACCGTTGCTAGAATAGGGTGATTCGTTTTCAGTCCAGCAACAGCCAGGAGGCAAGAGAACGAATCACTGTATATAACATAGTTAGTGTGGTTGGATACCTCGATACACTCCAAAGCGAGAAGGAGTGCTCGGGCCTCTGCAGTGAAAATCGAGCTCTGATCGGGCAAACGTACACCAAATTTTTCCCGTCGGCAGACTGCCGCAGCAGCTACCCGGCTTTGGTCTTTCGAACCATCAGTGTATATGGAGAGGTAGTCTGCAAACTGGCCTTGAATCTCTGCATGCAGTCCTTGGTACTCGAGTGGATGTGTCCAATCGAGTGGATGTGTTAATACAGTCGTCCACGCCTCTGGACGACTGTATTAAATATATAGTACAGCGTCAGGGGTGCAACCTATCCCACCCTTGTGGTAGATGCCTATTCGTGGATTCCACTTTCCGACCTCTGGACGGAAAAAGGTGGTATGTGAGAGTGAGCGGTAGAGGGACTATCGGATATTTCTTAGTAGACAGTGGGGTTGCGGTCACGTGTGTTAGAAGGAAATTCTTCGATAAGTTGGATGGTCGCAAGGTGTTTTTTGATAATAGTATGAAGCCAGTCACCGTCACCGATGCGCCACTCAAACAGTATGGACAAGCCATTCTGTCTCTGGATATCGGGGGGGAAATTTTTCATTATGCCCCTACTGTTTCTGATATTTCAGAAGATGTTATTTTGGATGTGGAATTTTTGGAGTATTATGGTTGTGAGCTGCGCAAGGCTGGCAGCCTGTATTTTCAATACCCGTACCGCCTAACGGTGCAGTATGAACTGCGTCACGACAGTCAGAATGTCTCTGCAGTTGCACAAGATGTTTGCCTTGCGCCGCTGACCGGTTGTGATGTTAAGATTACAGCTGTAGGGGTCGACGGAAACCACCAGAGCCTGTTTGAACCTTTGGTCTCAGAATTGCATGAGCGGGAACTGAGTTGTCGAAATACTCTTGTGTGGAGTCCCTTTGACTCAGTTCTGCCTGTGTTTAATCCTAATCGTTATACGGTTAGGTTGGAGAAGGGTACGACCATCAGGGTGATTACTGACTTTGTGAAATCACGAAAGCCGAGATAGGTAAACATTCCGGTGTTGACACTGCCCGCAGCAACAAGGTCATGGGGTCAGCTGCATATGCAGTTGGCGTGGTGAATGAGGTTGGGGGTGGGCAGTGTGAAGCAGTCAGCTGTTCGCAGTTATCGGGTAACTGGAGCACAGGTTGGCCCAATTTGCAGTTCGCGCAGGCACGGGAAACGCAGTTAATTGCCTCTAGTGGTGTGAGTAGTAGAGGGGAAGTGGGCATTGTGGCGCAGGGGAACGTATCTGATACGGTTACCTTTGGTACGATGGAGGAGTGTGTTGCACCCCGGAGGTGCCTCAGGCCTGGAGCGGCAGCCTGCCTACTCATCTTGTACCATTAGCTATGGGTTGCGAGGTGGGCACAGAGTCCAAACGCTCGCAGGTAGTGAGATTTCTAGAAAATAATTTTCAAGTTTTCGCAGTTACCGCCATCCAAGCCTTGATCAGAGCCTCAGCACCCAGCGAACCAATTCAGAGGTCTGGTCTATGCTAAGATGTGAGACGTTGGGCTGGACTTAGGTGGTAAAGCATGGCATTGATGTAGGCGATGCCACCGCTTTCATGATCCCCTATCAGCGCTTCCTGCATTCTAAAAAAGATGCACTGGAGACAGAGCTGCATAAGCTGTTAGATAGTTGGGTGATTTGGAGCGGTGACTCCCCGTGGAGTTCACCAGTCCATTTAGTCAAGAAGAAAGACGGTTCCATCCGCTTCTGTATTGACTACAAAAAAATCAACACTGTGATGTGGAAAAATGCTTACCCGTTACTAATGTTTTGCGCTGCGCGTACCAGCAAACTCAAGACATTGTCAATGGTAGTGAGCAATCTTCATACAGAAAAAGTGAAATATCTCTAAAACCACACCACCTAGAAACAAATCGCTTGGTACACATATATAAAACATGTTTACCAAAAAGATTATATTAAATTGATAAGGTGAGGGTTCTGGATTTCTATTAATTTTGAATAAAACTAATGTTTTGCACGTACCGGTGTCACAGTTTCAGCACCCGGTCAGTTTCCACCGCCCGTATAGACTCAAACTCAAGGCATTGTCAATGGTCGTGAGCAATCTTCATACAGAAAATACAGCAAAAGTGAAATATCTCTAAAACTACACCACCTATTAACAAATCGCTTGGTACACATATAGAAAACATCTTTACCAAAAAGACGGTATTAAATTTATAAGGTTAGGGTTCTTGAATTGTATTAATTTTGAATAAAACTAAGGTTTTGCACTGCGCGTACCGTCAAACTCAAGGCATTGTCAATGGTCGCTAGCAATCTTCATAAGGAAAAGTGATATATCTCTAAAACCACACCACCTAGAAACAAATCGCTTTGTACACATGTAGAAAACCTCTTTACCAAAAACATTATATTAAATTTATAAGGTTAGTGACGATGATGTTAGATTTTGGCGCATGCGCATGAAACTGACAGGCAGCTGAAACTGACCGGGCGCTGAAACTGCGACACCGGTGAACTCAAGGCATTGTCAATGGTCGTGAGCAATCTTCATAATGAAAAAGTGAAATATCTCTAAAACCACACCACCTAGAAACAAATCGCTTGGTACACATATTGTTTTAACAAAGGTCGCCCCTGTGCTCGTTTCAGGTGGATGCACTCAGGCGGCACCTAGCGGAAGCCATGAGTACTGGAACCCGACTAGTGGCCGCACCGATACGCCTCCTAATACCTGTCTTCGATGAGTACTTGGAACCGACTAGATAGCATGGGAGTACACATTTGACATTGCGACAAAATAAGTGGCTGGCTGACAGACAGTAAACAACTACTCGCCTCATGCTCTACTCGTTATTCCGTTAGAACCAATATGAACTAGAATCAAAGACTGGCATTATAATCCAAGTAAAGACTGTGCATCAGTGAGTATGTTTACATGGTGTTATGGGCGATAATATAGTCATGCTACATTTAAAGAGTACGGCATGCGCCAGATAAAACATCACCCGGTATTTTGTACTTGTACTAGATGTAGTCGGTGCCTGCAAGTAAGGGGGGGAGGGGAGGTGTTATGTATCAGCATTTAAGCTTACATTAGATTGAGAACTGGAGAGCTAACTCTGGCACTACTTGTTTATTGTTTCCTTTGTTCTGGAACCTCCTCTCTGAGTATGGTGGCCCAAACTTACAAACACGACATCCCTCCCCTTTTCTTAGATTAAAGAACACGTATCAACAATGTTACTATATTACTAAATACTTAGTTCAGCCAGTCCTTGATCAACTAGATGTTCATGTTACTTTAAATGGTTTCTAAGTAAGTAGTTTTCTTTATAAGCTTTACTTTGTTACAATAGCTTTCACTTAGTTACAAAATCATTGAATCGTGCTGGCTTTTTCCTTATTCGCTGAGGTCTTGAAATTGGTATCAACACGTTTTCAGTCTGTACTGTTGGTGGAGTGATAGTTGTTTCAGTAGGTAACTCTGAACCGATCTCCTGCGTAGAGTCCCCCAGACTGTCCGCTATGCCCTTTTTAGTGTCACACAGATCCATCATTTGTTGTGTCTTCTCACATGTCTCCGGATCTTCTCTCATGGATATGTCATGTGGTGGGATGAAATGCTTCACATGGCTAAAGTTACGTGTATACCTAGCCCCTCCTGGTGCTTCAACCGTCACACTTCCCCCCGATTTGCTGACAACAGTATGGGGTGCATGCTTAAATGTTGTTGATAATTTATTGCTCCTCTCCTGTTTCAATAGCACCCGGTCCCCCACCTCAATGTTCATAGGACGAGCACACCGTCTGTTGTCTGCATAGATCTTTGCTTTCTGTTTCTTCTCTGCATCCCGGTCATGAACTTCAAAATCAATGTTACCACCATCCATGATGCTTGGCATCTTTGTACGAATTTTTCTATTAAAAAGCAATTCCGCTGGGCTGCGACCGGTTGTTGGGTGTCGCAGTGCCCTGTACTGTAGCAGGTATTTCCTTAACTCGGCCTTCCAGTCTTGCCCTTCCGCTTGCGCTATCTTCAAGCGCTTAAGTATTGACGAATTCTGTCTCTCCACGTCGCCATTAGCTTGTGCCCATTTTGGTATGACTCGGTAATGAGAAATTCCGTTTTCCCTGCAGTACACATTAAACTCATCAGATATGAACTGTGGTCCATTGTCTGACTTAATACATTTTGGCATTCCATGACGTGTAAATGCCTCCGTCGAAGTCGATTGAAGAATGGCAACTTCATAGTATCGACTGTAATAATCAACTGTCACTAGGAGTGAATGTCCTGATGGAAGCGGTCCTAGTAAGTCTACAGCGACGTCATTCCAAGGTCCATCTGGCAGTGGTGTTGGTGAAATAGGTTCTGGTGGGTTAACACGAGCGACCACCTGACATCCGTGACAGCCTCGGCAGTAACGTTCTGCTCCCCGATCGATACCTGGCCACCAAACCTTGCACCTCAGGTTTTGCTTTGTGCCCACAATACCAAGATGTCCTTCGTGTGCTAGTGCCAAGGTATGTGTTCTCAGTTTCACGGGCATAACAATGCGTGTACCCCGCATAACTAACTGTCCATATTTACAGAGTTCTCCAGCCACAGGTGCATATGACTTGCATTTATCAAATTGTCCAGTGTCAATAGCACGTCTGACTTCCTCCAACTCCTCATCCGCTGCTGAAGCTGCTTCAATTTCATGTGTGGTCAAAGCTTCTGGTGTTGCCCGTATAGCTACGAATCGTACATACTCTTCTGCACCATGGTGATGATCAGACATTATGGAAGCTTTACTCAACAACCGTGATAGTGAGTCTGCAATATTTTGCTTCCCTGGTATGTACTTTACTCGGAATCGGTATGGTTGCATTCTCAGCACCCACCGTTCGATCCTTGCACATGATTTAGAGCGTGGCCCATATATGACCTCTAATGGCTTGTGATCAGTAGCGAGAATGAATTCTATCCCATATACATAGGGATGAAACCTCTCACAAGCCAACACCAGTCCTAATGCTTCTTTCTCGGTTTGAGAATACCTCCTTTCACAGTCCGTCAGACTCCGACTTGCATAGCAGATCAGTACCATCTCACCTCCCTGCCTTTGCAGCAACACAGCTCCAAGACCTAGTGGTTCTGCATCTGCAATGACAGTTGTAGCAGCATCCTTGTCAAAGTATGCCAGCGTCCCAGCTTCGGCCATACTCTGCTTTAGTTTTCTAAATGATGCCTGTTGCTCAGACCCAAAGCAGAATGGTACATCTTTCCTGGTCAGCCTTCTTAACGCTTCTGCGATTGTAGCAAAATGAGGGATAAATCTAGCACAGAAGTTTGCCAGACCTAGGAAGCTTCTCACCTCGGAAGTGTTTTCTGACTCCCTTGCCTCTTGTATTGGTCTCACTCTTTCCTCTGTTGGACCAATCCCCTTCTCAGACAGTAAGATGCCCATAAAGACCAGTTTCTTCATGTTGTACTGACATTTCGCTGGGTTTACAGTTAGTCCACATTTACTTAGTCGCTTCAGAACTTGATGTAGTCGCTCATCATGCATCTTCTGATCTGGAGCATGAATAATGATGTCATCTGATATATAGTTTGAAGCTCCTTCGATTCCAGCTAGTGCTGTTGCAATTTCATGTTGATATTGCTCACTAGCAGCATTCACTCCGAATAGCAGCCTGGTGAATCTGAATAGACCCATGTGTGATGCAAATGTAGTTATATCACGCAACTCTGGTGCCAGTTCCAGCTGATGATATCCCCATTTCAGATCAAGTTTG
Organism: Branchipolynoe longqiensis; assembly: GCA_030323885.1. Classification (NCBI taxonomy): domain Eukaryota; kingdom Metazoa; phylum Annelida; class Polychaeta; order Phyllodocida; family Polynoidae; genus Branchipolynoe; species Branchipolynoe longqiensis. The sequence continues at coordinate 27,918,099 of CM059194.1, forward strand.
CTGAAGACCTTTGAACCATTCATGCTCTGAAGTATTTCATCAACAGTTGGGATTTGATGGCATTCCCTCATAATGGCTTCGTTTGCTCTGCGCATGTCCAGACATAAACGAATATCACCATTGGCCTTTGCAACAATTACGAGTGGGTTCAGCCATGTCGTAGGGCCATCTGACTCTATCACACCCACACTTAGCAGTTCATTGATCTTCTCTTCAACCTTGCCACATAGGTTGAATGGAACGCGACGCAGTGGCTGTGCCACCGGTCTGAAATTTTGATCAATGTGCAGTTCCACCTGCCGTCCTTTTAGTTCGCAAACCCCCATGAAAAGTTCTGGATATTGATGTTCAATCGCATGTGATCTACCGGACACCATTGCAATATCAACTCCAATTTTTAGCACTCCTAGTTAGATAGCTGTATCCTTACTTAGCAAGCGAATGCCTTTTCCATGAATCACAACAAACTCAGCTTCCACTGCATGTTTCCCAACCTTTGCTGTGCACTTATAGCTTCCCATTATTTCAAGTGGATCCTCTGAGGCATATGTGTATAACAGCTTCTGCATATCACCTCCCTTCCTAGAGACACAGTTAATATTCTTGATTTTCAGTTTTTCCCATGTTCGTTGATCAACAATATTGCTGGTTGCACCTGAGTCAACCAGAATATCCAAGTCCACACCACCTAGGTTCACCTTGATTGTGGGTGACTTGTTTTCCCTGCTGACAGTGAATGCATAGCATTGGTCGTCTGTGCCCTCTTCCGCATTCAGACAATTTACACGGCTTCTACTATGTGTCGCTCCTCGGCGATCTGTATACCCTGGGCTTTTTGTTGAATGTTGGTTGCCTTTATTTTTGGTTGTGCAAACCTGTGAGAAATGGTCTTTTCCTCCACACTTCCGACATGTTTTGCCCCTAGCTGGGCACTCCGGATCTCTAACATAGTGTCCAACTTTTCCACATCTATAGCATTCTCCTTTTTGTTCGCGATGCTCTGCTCTTTTTTAACCTGATGTTGTTTCCACTTCTGTCTAGCTGGTGTTCCCTGGACTCGGTTTACTGTATCTACTACCTGACTTGGTCTTTCCCTCATGGTTAGATCTTGCATCTGAGTCTCCACTCTCTCGCACTGGTCAGCAATTTCCAAGGTGTGTGCTAGAGTGAGATCAGTACCGACTTCAAGCAGTTTTCGTTTGACATAGTCTAATGTACATTTGACTAGTATTTCGTCACGGATCTGATTGTCCTGTTCGGCTCCATATTCACAGTCTTTGACAGCTCTGCACAATCGAGTTGCAAACTGTACCACAGTCTCCCCTTGTTTCTGCACCATTTGCCTAAACATGTGACGCGCATATGTTGTATTGACCAATGGGATGAAATGGGGGTTCAATGCTGCAACCGCCTCTGCATAGTCTGTCACACCTCCGGTACCCGGCAAGGTCGCAAATATGTCTTGCACGTCTGGTCCAGCTGAATGCAGTAGTAATGCTCTACGTCTCTGTTTTGTATCAGGTGTAGCTGCATTATTGACAATCAACCCTTTCCCATCAGCATACAGTTCAAATGCAGTCAACCATCGAGTCCAACGTGAACCAAGTGTTGAAGGTTCAGTCATACAGTTAAATCTTTCAATTCCAAATTTATGTCCCTCCATGGTTTGTAGTGTAATAAGCTGACAGAGAACACAGTTCAACTCAACAACAGTTCAATAGTTGAACCCTTATTAGCACAATAACATACAGTCTCTAGTTAAGATGCCTTATTTAAAACTTTTGGTCCACCATAGCTCAGTACCACCTCAGCAGGGTGACGCCATCTTGGATATTTTGAACAGATCTTAACCAGAGCTACAACATGCAGTTTTCAGATCATTAATACTCCCAGTAGTTGTTAAGATATCATGGTTTAAGTCAACACATTACCAATATCAATTGTTTACCACAGATTTAACTTCACAGATCCACGTGCGTTGTTGGATATGGCTCCGCGCTCCTTCATCGTAGCGACATGCTTCTAGCAGCAATCTCTTTGGCTCGATTCGACGACCGCGGTGCCATTTTCAGAGTCTTGATACTAGTAATTGTCACGATTCCGTGACCATATGTATGATTCCTCCCCTTTGTCTGATTCACTAGTTGTTGAGGGATCTGACATCCTCGTCGCCATTGTTATGTATCAGCATTTAAGCTTACATTAGATTGGGAACTGGAGAGCTAACTCTGGCACTACTTGTTTATTGTTTCCTTTGTTCTGGAACCTCCTCTCTGAGTATGGTGGCCCAAACTTACAAACACGACAGGGGGAATCTTTTATCTATGTGTGCGCCTACAACTAAACTTTTGAACTAACTACTTAAACTAGTACCCGGAAACTGATATCGCACTAGATAAGATAAAATATTCACCCCTACACTTTCTCAGGAAAAGTACCTCGGCCCTCGCCTTCAGGAGTAACTAATATCGCACATGACATGTTCGCTACCCACATTAAAAAAAAAAGATTTTAACAGTTTTTTTTAGTTTTTTTAAAGCAATGTATTTTTTAATACATATTGTCAGAACCCAGATCAGATTGTCCAGTAGGCTACGTCTGATATAGGACTTTAACTTAGCTTTGCATGACAAGCAAGGACTCAGCCTTAGGTGGACTTTTCTTTTTAGACAGTTGCTATAGAGGGAGTGCATGTGACATCATTACTTAGCAATCAGCGGTCAGCAGGATGCCATCTTGGATTATGAGCCCCCCTCCCTAGCCATGTTGTGAATGCATGCAGATGCAGTAAAACAGAGTTTTCTTGTGTTATGGGAGGTTATGGGCAGTTTACATTCAATGTGTTTACTTACAGCACTTTAGCAATAACTTCTTATGGCAGACTGCTCAAAACAGTGACAAATACACCAACAAATCAATAAATAACCACAGTGTAGGCAGTTGCAAGCCTTCTGTATGTCATCCAATATGGCCACCGAAAGTTGCCTCGTGACGTCATTACACCCCTTCTATTCATACGGCAGCTGTATGAATAGATCAGTGTCTATTCATATGGCGGTAGTCATATGACAAGCTTTGACTCAATCATAAAATGTCATAGAGCTAGTCATGGCGTCGAGTTAGGGAACGCAAAGTCCTATTGAGACTAAGACTAACCCTAATGTAACTAACTTTCGGGCGACAGGACGGCCTCATTTTGTGCGGTCGCTATACGAATAGACATGGACACTAGTCATACGGTGAGTCGTACGAATAGCCACTCCATTCTTCTTAAGCCACCCCTGGTAGGCAGACAAAAACTCACAAGACATAACTCATAAGCTTGTGAGCCCATGTCATGGAATCGATTCACCTCTAACCAGAATATCAATGAATGACAACCGTATCTCAATCCACGAAAAAAATAACTTTTTTTTAAATTTTTTATTGAGGCTGTATTTATACTATCCATAGCAAATAAGGATATGGGGTATGGAACAATAGAGCCCAAAATACACGGACACAATCATTCACAATACTAGATCAGCAACTAAAAATAGCAGCAAAGCAGATAAAATGTCAGCCTCACAGGTATGACTAGCAAATCAATGAAATATTGTTATGTCAAACAATTATTTTCCAGTCCACATGTATGTATAAAATAATATGTCCATAATAAGCTGCTATTCCTTGATGGGTTTTTGTTTTATTTTCTAGACAAGATGGCTCCAATTTCAGAAGTAGACAATGTGAAGCTTATTAAGCAAGGAGCAGAGGCAAAGCTTTATGAAGGCACGTTTCTTGGCAGGCCAGTGATCATCAAGGAGCGGTTCAAGAAGGGGTACCGCCATCCAAGCCTTGATCAGAGCCTCACCACCCAGCGAACCAAGTCAGAGGTCCGGTCTATGCTAAGATGTAGAATGAATGGTATGTCATTGTTAGGCATCATAACCTCCACCTCCACCTATCTTACCCTCCCCACCCCCACCCCCACCCCAGAAATCCACTGTGCTATATGCTGCAAATTGTGTATTCAACAGCTATTGTTAACGCACATTATATTATATACCACACTCTATATACCATTTTTGTAAATAATCCCGAATTGAAAAATGACTGGAAGACCAGTGCTTCAGCGCTGACAAAAGAATTTATTCAGCAGAATAAACATATTTACAACAAAAACAAACAAAAAAAGGAAAAACAAGACTGAGAACTGTAGTCAACAGAAGCATAAGAAAATCCAGAGTGGTTTACTTACATGGTATAATTTTTGTTATATGATTGTCAAACATAGCAAATGAAATTGTATCTAGTTTTTCAATAAGGTGACCAGGGTCACGTTCAGGGTATGCCTCGGAGGCGAGTCCGCAATGTCTTTTTGGCCACTGTGTCAAATTATCTTGACACTGAGCCAACCAGTCCTTGCCCTATCCTACTAATGCCGAGCGCCTGGCTATGAAGCAACAAGTATCGAATCCCAGAGTTATTAACTAACCTTCCTTCTGTGCTATATATGGCGGTAGGTGTGCGGACCCCTGTCGTGTACCACGCGGACATGAAGACTCACTGCATCTACATGGAACACATCACGAACAGCTGCACTGCGCGCGACCACATCCGCCAGGTGGCGTCACTGCCGCCCGCTGAGCAGACACTGCTCCTCCGCCCGCTAGCGGAGAAAATTGGAACCGTCGTGGGCACCATGCACGCCAAGAACCTCATCCATGGCGACCTCACCACCTCAAACATGCTGGTGGCAGACGACGGAGAACTGGTGATGATCGATTTCGGTCTGGGCCAAATGGACGGTGTTCCCGAGGACAAAGGCGTAGATTTGTACGTGCTGGAGAGGGCTATGCTGAGCACGCATCCCAACACAGAGTGGGTCTTCGAAGCTATTCTCAACGCTTACAAGAAGGCGTATGGTAAAGGTGTGGCTGAGGTCATGCACAAGTTTGAGGAAGTGCGGTTGCGGGGACGAAAGAGGACTATGTTGGGCTAATTGGCATCCAATGTTGTGTTCGTGGACAGACTCGTCTTGGAAAAGACTGAGTATGATGGCATGGCTGGATGGTAAGACAGCGCTGGCTGGCTTCCTATGTGGAAGCTTGTGAGTTTGATCGCCGACCGAGTTAAAGCAATGACATACAAAATATATACTTTGTGCTACTTGACCTGGCACTTGCCATTACTAGGATAAGGGATGTATGAATTTGTTTAGTATCAGGATAATGTGACTGAGTGGGATAGCAGGTCGTGATACCAATCTACAAGTGGGGCAGCACTATGTTATGTACTTATAGTTTCAAGCCAGTAGGGTGTATTTTTTATATATGTAATATTCTGGAATAAAAATAACATGCATATATATCATCAGTTGGGTGTCCATGTTCCACCTTCAGACCCTTATAGATTTGAGTAGCCATGTAGTTTTTTTTTTGTTGGGGGGGGGGGGGGGGGGGGAGGGGGGCATTTCTGACTGCTTTACCTTTTCTTTCTGGCTACTTAGTTTTCCCTTCCCGCTTTGCTATTGTTATTTGCAGCTATTTTCCCCATTTTGTGGATTTGTTTTCCCTAATAATTTCTAGTGTGCTTATCTATCTGTCGTGGGGGTGATGAAAATGGGAAATACTGTGCCTAGAGCGGGACTCGAACCCACATCTCTTTGCATTCCGGGCCAGTGTGCTAACCATTACACCACCTAGGCTCCCTGATATCATACACTCCCCACGCCTACCTGTCTATGTGGTTACTTGCCTGAGAGGTCAGTGCAGACCACTACACTCGTCCCCCTGGAATTGTAAGTCTTGTAATGCTTACAATTACATACATACAGGCAATGCACTAACACATACATACACAGGGTAGGTTCAACAACCATACAGCGCAAAGCTTGTACAGGATCCTGATCACGGCAACCAGTGTTGTGGGGTGATGAAAATGGGAAATACTGTGCCTAGAGCGGGACTCGAACCCACATCTCTTTGCATTCCGGGCCAGTGTGCTAACCATTACACCACCTAGGCTCCCTGATATCAATACACTCCCCACGCCTACCTGTCTATGTGGTTACTTGCCTGAGAGGTCAGTGCAGACCACTACATATCCATGGGTATTGGTCGTGTTTAATTTGTCTAATTGGGCAACTAGTGCGATATTTGTTTGTGTATATGGTGCCATATTTCATCTATTGCATTTTAGAGGTATCTTTTCTAATTTGTTCATGTGTTCTAATAGCTTGTCATTTTATCCTTTGTAATTTATTCCTACTTTGTATTCAAACCCCTGTACTGCCTTGTCTTTCATTTTTGTAGCCCAGATCAATTCATGATCGCCAACTCTCCAGTACTTTACCCCTGACTTGCTAATGTTATTACAATTTGTGAATATCAGGTGAATCACTGAGCTATACTTACTTAATCTGGTAGATATTTGGGTTTTTTTTTAAACCTGAAAAATAAAGTAACAGTGTGCTTGAAGAGCATTTTTCTCCGGTCCCGCCGGCCTATACCAGATTCCTTTAATGATTTGCTCGGTTCTTTGTCTTGTAATTATGTTTTAATTTTGTTTAATCTGGCATATAAAAAAATCACGAATTCCACAAGATTCTCACCTATGAATGAAGCAATTGTGCAAATTCTAAATTAACATCAATTCTACCAGGGATGAAAGTAGTCTCCGACGCAAAAAAAGCGGAAATGCTGATATTCTCCCACAGGTTTAGCATTGTCAGGGAATCGCGGAAAAATACCGGAAGTCAGGTTTCAACTAACCTTGTTGTGATTACATTATCGCCCATACCAAACACTTTCTTGTTTAGATTCGATGTTCTAGCTACATCTAAGGTCATAGGAAAGGGATTCGAACCACCCAACTGGGGTCATATACATACAATTCTTTTGAATTTTGTTTAACATTAATCGGTGAATATAAACAATCCCGGAAATCCGCGAAACCGCGGAGATCTTTCATCCCTGAATTCTACCAACCTTTCATTTCACTTCCAAATATATCATGTTCTAACTGGTGGCGCCCCTATCGGTACCCCATCACACTAACCATGCCTGGCCTACTGCTTCACCCGCCGCTCAAAAGAAACATCACAACACTTACAAAGTGAATTCACACAAAAAAAATACGTTTATTTCACAAATAGACCACGACATTTTGCATTTATAATGATTTTAAAAGTAATATTTTTGCTAGCATTCCACTCGGCAACCGACTATTTGTATTGGGCATTAATGTCGACGGTAATAAATTTGCCATTTCACTAGTTTCTGATACACAGCCGTCACGTCTATGTATGCAGACATCTTGTCTCTCCACTACGCATATCCCGAGTTCAGCTTGTCCTCCAAGAACTGAACCTGAGACCCGCCTAGCATGCCAGGTACCACCTTCAGATTACATGGCGGAAGGTAGGGAGTGGTTGGGGGGGCGGGGGGGATACATGTACGCCTAGATAAAAGATTCACCCCTACGGCGAGTAGGGGTGAAGAAAAGGCCATTAGAAAAATTGGCAGAAACTGTTGGGTATCATTATCAAACAACCAATCAGAGAAAATGAGCTCCTCGTTCCCTTATCCAGTGTTTATCTATTTCAGCACAGATTTGATTAAAATGAGAGAATGCAAAAAGAGATGGCGCCTCAAAAATGCTTGTGATTCAACTTTTTTTAACTATTAAACTAAATGTTTTATTAGATTTTTCAAAACAAAAGTAGCGGGTAAATAAAGAATACGTTTCGCTTCTTAAATTAAGAATTTATGTACTCATTTCATTTACCCAGCCTTTCGCCACTTTTTTTATATGTAGGTACAGGGGTGAGCATAATATCTAACATACACCATGACACAGAAAGTGATCTTTACCTCAAATAAAATATCTGATAGGACAATTGCACTGCGATTTACATTAGAAATAAATTTATGTAAATGATTCTACCAAGTTTGGTTATCAGGAGGCATATGGATTTAGGTGCAGAGTGAGCTTAAAGTTCAGTGCCTACAGTAAAGGATAGAGGTGGGGGTTGAAGGGGGGGGGGGGGGCAACTTCCTCCATGTAAGCTGAAGCTGCGACCTGGCGTGCTGAGTCGCAGCTTCAGTCCTTCCTGAGGCACCACCGGAACTCGGAATGAAAAGTGACATGCCTTTGAGGAGAATAATGGCTTCGTTTGCGTGGATGATTTAAAAAAATACAAATGTTCATCCCTTAAATCACCAAGTTATATTTGCTATCATACCCAGAATCAAAGCACACACCCTCTCATCTAATACAGAGTAGCAAGTAGCCACCCTTATCGTAGCTCACATACACTTGAGTGTTCTCTAATAACAGTTGCATACTTTCACATCGGATTACACGAACAGAAAAATGACCCGAGAATACAGCAACCAGTTCAACTAAATGCATGCAATTTACTTATCCATTTTCTTCCTTTTTTTTCCTTTCTTTGTTTTTATAGAAAAGTTGCTATAGTCAGTATCGAGAAAAATAGAAGTCTTAGCCTAATTTTAAGACATGTATCACTTAAAGTTGCATAATCCCACTTCTATTTAATTTAAAAAAATATATATTAGGTTATTATAATCTACTTACATCAGTTTGAAATAACTTATGGAAAATGGTTAACTGTGGAGATATTTGAAGTGAAGATATGCAAAATAATTGTGCTGTACACTAGACACGTATAGGCGTGTACGACTTGCAGCAGTGACGGGGTGTAACAAACTGCATTTCTTCTATGCGGCAATAAATATTTAAAGCTGCATAATCTGATCACAGCATCAAATTTTCGAAACCAAAATATATCTAGATTTGAGTCTACATACCCCAGATTATTGGTGCATGTATTGAGCGTTTGTTGTTGCATAGAAGACACTGATAAGTCAATTTAATAGAACCCATTACTACCCATTGGTGTCAGAATTTCAATATGCACACCAAAATTAATAGTGCCCGTTTTGAATACAAATATCTCCAAAAGTAAACCATTTATAATCGGTTTCTAAAGTAAGGTAGAGTACAAACAAAAATCAACCTAATATATTTACTTTTTTTTAAATGGTTGGTTGTTGGAGTTCTACATCCTGGCAACATATAAGGTCATATCATGACGCTTTTAAAAATGGTAAAAGTTCCAATCCACCAGAATGTACAACAGCGTCTACGTCATATAAATTTCATAAAATGTAGGCAAGTGTCTTGGTTTTGTTTCATCGGATTGTGCAACCTTAAGCGGCCATAATTGGTTATCAATGGTTGGTTAGTAAGTAGAACCTGGAAGTTCCTCCTACCCGTTTCGAACAGCCTGGTCAACATGGTTACCGACACGGTAGCTTCAAAGTAACAATTAGTTTAGTATAAATACATTGATAAGTTCCTACCAACGCCAACTATTTGCATATTTCTGGTTTCACCAATAATCCCATACCATGTCACCCTACATTCCACTTAACTGTCTAATTGAAGTACATTTATTTGACATTCGCGATTTTTTTCTCTTGTTACAAGATATATTTTCTTTCTTCCTGGTGCATTCTATTGGTCTTTTCAAATTTACATAATCCGATGGTTTTTAGCTTCTGCAAAATATTCTAATAAATGTATTGAGCTGATCTTAATAATCTACATTACTTTAATTTGAAAATAATTTATTATAAATGGCTAACTTTGCAGATATTTGAAATGCTGGACATCATAGGCTTCAGTAGTGACAGGGTCTATTAAATTGACGTGGTATTCCTCCTGTGTATCAATACATGCTTAATGAGTGCACCAGTATCAAATCTAGGTTAAGTGTTTTGGTGAGGAAAACTTGATTTTTGTCATCGGACTATGCATACCTTAAGTTCCAATACTTCTGAGCTTGGGATTAGACATTCAAATTGAGTGGTGTGGTTTGAACTGTATGAAACTATGCTAGTTGACTCTAGGCAGAACTGAGTACGACAATGCTGTACAGTACATCCATACAGCTCCTCGATACACTTCAATCAGGACGTTGAACAGGTCACAACCATGTGAGGAAAATCTCTTGGTACACTGAATTTGCAAATGTCCATTATGCTATAAATTCAACAACTCTACACATACATGGTACAAAAAAAAAAAACCAGAGGCCGTTTATAAAATAGGGCATGACTTCTGGCAACTTGTAAAAGTTATTTTTATGTTAAATTGAGAAAAGAGCAAAACCTGACAATAAGTGAGTGTAGAGAACGTCACATTTAAGATGTCTTATCAACGGAATAATACACCACAATAACCAGATCACGTAGCAACAGCATGGGTGAAGATGGACAATTTTTTTTATTAATTAAAAAAAATTAGAACAGGAAAGAATAACACGACGCAACAATATTAAGGGGCAGCAGGAAGACAAGCATTAATGATTATACTGTTCCTACAATTTCTATTATTGTAAAAAGGTTAGTGTACTGTGTATGGAAATTGTGAATAAAAATGTCTTAATAATCACTGGCTAGTACCAAAAAACCGCCTACAGCTACTTGATTTCTTCACATCATCCGCCGTCTAGCTCTTAGTTACTTATCAAGATGTAAATTTTGTTTTCGATACAACAGCAGCAACAAATGCTCAAAGGCAGGGAAGGGGGGGGGGGGGGTGAAACGCAGGTCTAAAATACATCCTCGACGGAATTAAAGCAATCTCATTTACCACACAGGTGCAAATAACACTTGTACAAATTGCCTACTGGCGGGCAGCTACCGACTAGTGCAGCGCTGGCAAACCAGCAAGACGAATACCTGAGGTGCCTTCACAAGTAGTCACACAACATGATGCACACACTCCCTTTCAAGTTTATTTCACAAAGATCAGATCCATAAATGCATTATCGGTCTGTATGACCGCTTGCACGTTGTCTGAGTTCATAAAGGAACAGTGTTGGGTGTTGGGTGCTGGGTGTGTGTGTGTGTGCGTGCATGCGCGCGCGCGTGTGTCTGTCTGTCTCTGTCAGTATGTGTGTCTGTCTGTCCCTGTGTATCTATAGCCGTGTTCACACGGGGAATGTAAATCGATTCGTAGAAATCGACTTGCCTAGTTCGACGCACATTTCCCGTGTGAACGGACGGCTGAGTCAGATTACGCCTGAATCAATTCCTGTGATGCGGATAATGTAAACCACCTCACGAGGTAGTTTACGTGAGGCGATTTCTGTGATTTGATTTATTTTGTCAGTGTGGACGCATCTGAAGCGGATTAAGCACCTCACACGCATGCGCAGTCGACCTTAGTTTGTTGACTTTCCGGTCGATCAAAAGCGCATATTATATAATTTAATTAATGAAACCGCTATCTATGCACAGATATTTATTTCAGCATTTATTTGTATTTTGCACTGCCCATCAGAAGTTTTGACCGTTCCAAACCAATACGATGCAGTAAATACATATCTAGGTCGAATCCACTCTCTCGTGGTGATGTGGACTTGCTCATGCGCAGCATTCGATTTCCGGCCGAAGTACTGCCCGTGTGAACGGGCCGCTAATTCGCCTCACCTGATTCGATTTGCCTGATTCGCCTCACATTTTGCCCGTGTGAACACAGCTTATGTCTCTGTCAGTCCGTATATGTTGGTGTATCTATGTGTCTGTGTATGTCTGCCTGCCTGTATGTTTGTGTGCATGTATCTATGTCTATATGTATTTGTGTGCATGTATCTATGTCTATATGTGTCTGTATGTATATCTGTGCATGTATCGTCTGTGTGTTTGTCTGTATCTGTCTGTGTATCTATGTGTGTGGGTTATCTTGAACATAAATGCTGTAACGGTAGAAATGGCTAGATGATTCAGCTCAGCTTGCAAGTCAACTTTCATTTGTGTGAATAAAATATTCCAAGAGCCTTCCAATGGTCAGATTTTTTTTTCTCTTTTTTAAATCCCCCAAAAGACACTACATTATATACATCCCTTATGTACAAAACGTATACAGACATCAGGAAGTCTGGGATCGTTATTTCTGTGAAGACAATAGCTGTTGACATTAACAGATAAAATATAACTCTCTGCACCTACGGGTCTATAGATACAATATAATACCAGCATGTTCAATTAATATTCCTTTCGGTTATATAATTTCAACTGTATATCATACAAAATATTCAGCAACACGTTTAGTACTAGCTATTTGTGTATAAGTACTTTTCAGTCTATTGTTACCTGTTCACATAGGGCTTGCTTGCCGTTGGTTTGTGTTGGTATCGTATCCTCTAGATGTCAAGAATAAAAATAAATACATTTATGCGGTAAGCCAATCTGTGCTAATAAACTATGGCACAATCGACTTCAGCTCTGCTGTGCCATTTCTACAGGTTAGTAAATCTACAAGTATGTGTAACACCACAAGTACCCAACCATGTGTATATCAACGTGGGCACAACAAACCCAGCTCATATGACCACAAAAACAATGTCGACAAACACATGTTGTGGATAAAAATGTTTAAATCAGATCTATTCCAGCTGTAACAGGACATCTGGCTTAACCACACAAGCAGTAAAAACAACGCATGCACAGAGAATTTCTTTTTTCTAAGCATGCATATTCTTATTTACTTTAACAAAAAAAAGAAGATAAGTCAGTGTTCATGTTCGACCAGATATTTGATCTTTGTTTTTGTTGTTTTACGTACTAGCAACATATAAGGTCATATTAGGACGGGCCAGATATTTGATGTCCACACTTGTCATTTAAGGTAGAAACAAATGCCTCACACCTGTAACTTTGAATATGACATCATATCTGAAGGGCTTTTTTCACCCCGTCTTTAAACAAACAAAAAAGCAAGTACGGTGGAAGGAAATCAAAGATGGATAGATAGCCCATAACTTCACGCATGAATGACATTGGTTCGTAGCATGTCAGGATTGCACGTGACTCATAGAGGGAGGAAACGCACACGTCGGAACAGCCACCGGTACCCTCATACTGGACGACTCGCACTTCTTGTTCCTCTTCCTATCACCGGCCACTCCCATCAGCTGACCATAGAACAAGCCACTTGATTGCCACCAACACCAGCACTCCTCCTTCAGTAGCCGAATGGGCAACATAAACTTTGTCCATTCATCCACCCGACTTTTACATGTCTTAATACTACTTTCTTAAAAACTTCCATTGCCACCAACACCAGCACTCCTCCCTCCTTCAGTAGTCGAGCAGGCAACACAAACTTTGCCCACCCATTCACCCGACTTATACAAGATGTTAATGCTACTTTCTTCAAAATGTCCATTGTAACCACGTGAGGCTTGAGGGCTTTTCCTGGCTGTAACAAAGCTTTGTTTTCCTCACTCCAGCCTTTCGAATCAAAAAGAAATTTGTTCATGATTTTCTTTACACCAAAGTGCACAAAATTTCACGACCAAACAGGGTTATAACCCAATGAACTGCTGCGAAGGCCCAAATACAGGCAATGAAGGCATGTCTTTCTGGAATGTTGGAACATGACAAAGGGCGCATCCATATCATTCTAGCAAGCAAAGCAGGGTCTCCTTTTTTTTAACTTTTTTTTTTTTAAAGACGCTCAGCACAAACCTTTCAAACCATGGCCATAGTGAGGTACCCTTGGCAATTAGGTCAAACGGAAACAATATTTCAACTGCTCCAGACAGTCCAGTCTCAAACGACCACATATGGGCTCACCGTGAGCAGGACGCAGAGGGGCGAATCCCTGGTCCCTGGCTGTTTGGGACTAGACTGCAAAAGAAATGTCATATAATAATATACGCAGACTTGTATCGTAATCAAAGTTATCGATCATAAAATGCCACACAACAGAGGTGTGCTCCTACACGTGTACTCAGCTGTGCGCACGACTAACAATCGCAGACAAAATAGACCACGCCAGTGGTCGGTTTGTTTAAGGATCAAACCTGAAACTAGCACAAAAGCCTGAGGTCAAGCCGGTCCAACTTCACTCAACAAAGGATCACGTGCCTTGAGAGGAATACTTATTGCAGAGATGGTATCTTTCCAGCCCAACTGTACTGTCTGGCATGTAGAGGTATTGAGGGGGTGGAGGGGTATTACATGTGTGTGTGTCTCTGTTTGAATTTGAATTTGAAAAATTTATATACTCTGAACTATGAATCTGTCTGACAGTAATAGCCTTGCAGAGTCGTTGAAGGCAAAAATTAAACCATCACGCTTTGTTCTGGTTTTATCACAGGGTGCCATGTAGTAATGTGGCAAACACAGAGCCTTAAAGTGGCATGAGTGCCATGTACATCAGAATACAGGCTTACCGCACCAAATGGCTGCGCTAAGTGTCAAACAGTTGTGTGGGGCGAAGGGGTGGAGAGGGGCCGGGAACTGCAGCTACTCTAAAATGTTGGCTGCTCATTTCGCATACATTCCTCGAAGCTCATTCAGAGCGCAAGGCCAGATCTCGTTTGACTACAGCAGGTTACACTGGGAGCGAGAAGTGAGACGGGGTAGACCTCAGTTTACTAAGGTCATCAGCTCGCCATCAATGGGCGACCTTCATATGACCTTCAACTTTCGCACCGTTCGACCTCTGACAGGGCACTATTATTCTGTACAAAAAGCGGAAGCTGTATTAACATTCACGTGCTGTGTATATCGATCATCATCATCATCATCATCATCGTCGTCGTCATAATCACAAAGGATACACTAGTCATATTCACAGTCCATCATCACAGGATGCTGGAACAAATCAGTATCATTATCGCTAGTACTAAAACGTCTAACATATTAAAGAGGGGGGTACAACTGTTGTACAAAACAACCACATCAACTCCACATATTGTGTTCAATATAGCCAGTTCCAATGCACTCCCACACGGACACAGCATACACTCTTAAGAGGACACACCCTCCCTCCTCCCGAAACCAATCATCCATCCCCGCCTTTTCATGACTAAATATAACAGCTTTTTTATTTTAATTGGTGAGATTTCTAATGTCTCAGGCAGGTTTACACATACTGTCAATTCTTTTTATTAATAATAATTTTAAAATATTTAACAAGACTAACCGTTGGTTAAGAGCTGCTATGTGTTATCAGACGGGATAATGACTTTGAACAATAATAAGCCTGTTGCCCACTAAGGCCGCTCTCGTGTCTACAACTGATGTAACCGTCACAAAAATTAAATTAAATTAAAAAAATAAAAACCCAGATAGGGAGGCTCCGGCCCTAAACCTACACCAAGTTAACGCCAGACACAAAACCACCGGCTGAGCCTACAACCGAGCCCTGCCACTATTATGGCTGCATGAACAAGAAACCACTTCAGAACCTGAAAGAGCTAAATATGTGCGAGCGAGCGTACAGCAGCCAATGTCCACGCAGGGAACAAGCTGAAGATGTTGACACAATTTCCATCTAGCACCGAAATCAAGACTTGTTCAGATCTGAGTACGGGGGGTGGGGGGGGGGGGGGGTTAGTTATACACTGGAGGTAAAGGCGTGGTGGCGGACCGTGGCTGGCCCCTCAAGAGTATAGTACCCACAGAGTTCATGTCTGCAGTGCCATCTACAACTACAAGACTGTCCGACACACAGTAACTCGGCTAAGAAGCTCCACTCGGCTAGATCCTCCTCAAGTACTATAATGAGTGTAAAGCATAACTTCATTCTAGATGGCTGTGCAAGAGTGTCGCCCTCACCTGCCCGTGTCCCCTGTCCCTCCCTTTCCTCCCCCCCCCCCCCCTCTCAGTCTTCCTCTCCTCCCCCTGTCCTCCACTCCTTCCCTCCCCTGCCCCTCTCCCTTTCTCCCCTTCCCGCTCTCCCTCCGTCCCCTCTCCCTCCACCCCTCCCTCATCCCATCTCAGCTACAACAGTATAAGGTAACCCAACCTTTCTCAACGAGCAGAACGCAAGATAAGAATTCCCCCTCCCCCTTTACACTCACTCACCTTAAGGAAGAAGGTTGGTTCACACGTAGGTATGAGGTACTCAGATGTAGCTTTGTCAGTTATCCCAGAGATTTGATTGGCACATACCAGCCACAGATTGAAGCGTGTGGGAGTGTATCAAACACCATGTTATATGTTGAGTATGATATGTCTTGTAAGCAGCATTTCATAATGACCTCAGTAGATAACAGCACATTGACAGCTGAGACATGTATAGCAACAAGAACATTTGTCTCAAGTTTTTCTGTGTGTATGTGCAGTGATAGAAATAAGCAACAATTTTCAGTTGGGTGTGATTTTCACTTGTCTGTCTTCATTTTTACTTGTCCCGGACAAGTGAACAAGCTCTTATTTCGAACGCTGATGTGTATATATGTGTATACATACATGTGTGTGTGTATGTGTTTTTTTTGTCTCTTTCCATTTTTTAATGTGTGCACACGCCCCTTATTTTATTTTCTTTTTTTCTTTCTGTATGTGTTTATTTTTCCTTCTTTTTTTTGGTCCCTTTCCATTTTTGTGTGTATACATGTGCCTCTTGTTTTTCCACCATTCTTTTGTTTGTGAGAGTGCCTCATATTTTTCCATCTTTCTTTATGTGTGTGGTGTGGTGTATGTGTGTGTTAAACCTTTTTCTTCCTTTATTTGTGCTAAATACAAACAAACACATTTAATAAGGGCAGAATAAGCTACATATGATTTGTAAAGTTTTTAAAATGAAATGTTCGATAAATTTCTTTTGCCCAAATGATTAGGGGGGAAATAAATAGCCCCCCTGCATTAAAAAAAAAACACCCCAAAATAACCTCACTAGTCAAATCTGGCAGATTCAGATCTTGTTTTGTTCAAATGGTGCGCCTAGCAGGAGCGTCATAGAAAAAATGCATTAAAAAAATATTTTAAAAAGACTAATGTCAATGTCGTTGCACACTGGGATGGATAGTGTATAAAAGCATGCTGTGTTTGTTCCACAGTGGCAATCAACACTATTATAACATCTCCAGGATCTTACCTCCAGCTGGGTCATACTTACTTAGCTACTTACTTACTTACTCACTTACTCACTTACTCAGCTCTTTACCTGTGAGCTCTTCACCTGTTATCATACATGGGTCATTATCAGCATATACTTGTTACGGACTCCCCACCACTACCCACCAAACCCTCACCCGGTGGCGCCTCATGCCGCCTCACTCGGACTTGGCCTTGTTGGCGGTGTCGGCCGAGTTGCCGTTCATCAGTAGCTTGCTGATGGACAGCTGGTGGGCGGCCTCCTCCATCTGCTGATAAGTCCAGAAGAGCCGGCAGAAGTCTGGCTTGTCGCAGGCGTACGCCTTGAATGCCTCTGTAAGCAGCAAATGAATGATGCGCTTAAATAGCGTCTTTCTCAGATTTGATTAGCCGATTTTTTCATTGGGGTCGTCCAAAATTGTCAACATTTTCACAGTTGTATGAACCGTACCACAAGGGGAGGGGGGTGGGGGGGGGGGGGCTGTCAGTAAAGTACAACTTTTATCGTTTAATAAAATGTTGGTATTTTTTTGGCAAATTCTTTTCTCCTGTACATTAGTTGATTAAGCAGGGAACTTTTCAATCACGACAATTGGTCTTCCCCCATTCCACTGCTCCTTGCCATGTCCTAGTAATGCCGAGTGCCAGGCTAGGTGGCGGCAAGTATCCGGTATTACAACTTTCAACCAACCAATCAGATACACGAAAGATGCCCTTTAAATGTCCATATAAGCTTTAATCATTACAAATCCCATTCAGGTTTGTTATCATTATCGGTTTTGGGATATTAATGTTTTAAATGGGTGTTTATGTTTAAATAATGTTTTAACAAAATGACACTTGTGCGATGCCTTTTTCAACCCCTCTCCACCCATTTTCATATTTTTTAATAGATCAGTGAACCCACCAAGTAAAACATTGCAAAGAAAATCCTCTCATAAAACCATGTGCACTTCTGCTCCCTCCCTCCCCCTCCCCACACACAGGTCATCCCCCACTCAAAACATCAACTGTTGGACACAAAACTATTCCTCAGATTTGTAAAGTAAACTTTATTTTTAAATGGTAATGCTTCAATGTTAGTAGGCATAGGATAATAACTGACCGTAGTTAATCTTTCCATCCTTGTCTTCGTCAATCCTTGCGAAGAGACCATGGATGTCAGTTATGTTCAGGTCAAACACTCGGTTCAGGATGCCTTGAAGTTGCATCTCGACAATGGAACCAGAGTCACCAGCATCATACACCTGGATACGCCAATTTAAACCAGTTAAACTTCACAACGCTGACAGCTTGACAAGTTGCATTTCGACAATGGCAGGGTCCGTAGACATGTGAAGATATGGAATTCAATGCTATTTCAAGGCTTGTTTTTTATGGGAATTCAAGACTCTTTTCTTTGGGATTTCAGAAAAAAACAAAACAATGGTGAATGGCGATTTCAAACTACATGTAATTTAGATCAGTGATGACAGTTTAATGGAATTCTAGGCTTTTCAAGGCCTTGAAATGGGGGAAATGAAGTTCAATACTTTCCAGGCCCCGTATGGACCCTGCGGTAGTTCTAAATTCAATAGTTCTAGAATAGAACAGATGGAATAAATCTATGTTAAAGCAAGATTCTTTGTGTTTGCAAACTGTGTGTAGCTGTGGTAACATTTCAGGGTCAGGAACATGCAAGTTGGAGATTACCTTAAAGGCCAACTTAATGATGTCCTCATTGTTGGCAGGCATGCCACACAGCGACAGCCCAATCACAAACTCCCGGAAGTCAATCGTACTTGAACCATCCTGGACGCAAGAGCAATTAAGATGGGGAAAAAAGAGAGTTTAAAACACATACCCAAAATGTGTCTCATTCGGCAATATCAGTATAGGTCATCCCAATAAAGGAATAATACACATACAGCAATAATACACTGACTGACTGGGCGGGCCATGGTTCATGAAGGTAGGGGGCAGGAACAAAATAAAAATTGAAAGGCACATTGTATATGGGTCGTTCTCAGAAACTGTACCACTTGAGGTAGTCTACTTGAAATGCATATTTCAAAGAAACCCATTATTGGAGTGTCAATATTTAGGTTTCATCATTTAGCCCAATAATGCGGGAGATATTTTAGATCAAAAGTAAATGTTAATATTGTGTATTATGTATCTTATTGGGATGGATATAGCCAAATAAATAGAAAATTACGTCACTAATTTGTGACATTGTCAACAGCATTGAAAATAAAGTGTCACAAACTTAATGAAAAGCTCTGAACAACAGCACATTTCACTTCAAATGATCAAATACAATGTCTTCATTAAGTTGAAGACATTTATTTCTAAAATAATGATAAAAATTCTGAAATGGTTAACCTTTTCTGGAGTCATTAACATCGTAACATTTCATTTCCACTTGCAAGTACCATGAAACTTTGTATCAAACACTGAGTACAGATACAGTACAGGAACTATTTTCACCATTTAACACTATGCATGGACCCAGTTATGGTATAGTAAAAGATAAATCCTGAAATTGCCCCTAAACATTGAAATTTGAGCCGAACATTTGTGTAAAATTTGTTATTCCACTTGGACTGTTACCATGCTAATATTTTTCTGCTTTTCTCTTTAATCATCACAAATAAGACAAAACCATAGCAATGAGGTTTCCGATTATTATGACTACTGTTTATAAAGCAAGTGGCATGTGAAATGTCCTAAAAAAGCTTTTTCTGGAAAATATTTGATTTTGGAGTCAGATTGGTTTCCATGCTATACTGCTATTTACTGGGTGTGACCATCATTTGACCTACTTAAAAATGTCAGAATATGTTTATTTTCAATTATTCAGATGCAAAAGGACATACACATTGAGGAAGCTTGTATATAGGACTTTGACAGCATTTTGATTTTGTGGTACTGATGTCACAGTATTGGTACACAACTTCTGTGAACGACCCATATATATATGTATACATACATATTCTATATATTCTCTATATATACCTATATAAAATCCTCCGGTGCGACTAACATTGGTCTACATCCAGTGGAGGTGAGGAGGATGCAGGTTGGCACCACCGGTACAGTGTTGGGTCTTACGGAGTATAACAATAATAATAATCCCCTTACATATCTTTATACTTGGATAATGCATTATATATCACATATATATCATGGGCCCCGCTATATAACCTAAGTGATGGCTTATACATACTGCCTTGTACAAGTGGAACCAGCTCTACCGGTTCCCGCCATTCCTTTCCTACCACTACCAGCTCTACTCTATATAAATATAGATAAATATAAATAAATAAAAATAAATAAATGTACATTTGTATTTATAAATGTTTTACCCCCAAATATAGCTCACAGGGAATCGAATAGCAATTTTATTAGTAACCATGGTAATCAATGAGCAAATCACAAATTATAACAGCAGCGTACTTACCCTATCGTACATCTCAAATAATTCCGTGAGTGCTTCAGACACAGGTACGTCCATGTATTGTGCGAACTCCTCTAAGGTCACAATGCCCTCCTTTTGCTGAGCAATATCAATGTATTTACTCAGTGTCGTGTTGAAATTCCTTTTATCAATTTTTAGCCTGTAAAGTGTAAGCAAATCAACGACTTATTAGCATTATAACATCATAGCCAACAGTTCAGCATCTAATTAGATGTTTTCGGGTTTATGTTCTTTTTTTCCCCAACCTCCTCAGGTTGGGTGGATCTAAAAATTTGTGTATCCTGGGTGGGAGGGGTGGTGGGTGGGGGGGGGGGGGTAAGAGAAACACATTTCTTTACTCTTTAACCCAACTAATGTATGATCTTCAGCTGCAGAATTATCATTCCGAATTAATTTAGATAGAAATTGTGGGAGGAAAAGTATCAGTTATAGAAACTGCATGCTGCCATTTTAGTCCACGATGAGCCCACAACCAACGATGGTGGCAACTACATTGATCCCTGTTTGCTAAGAAGTAGCAACAGGTGGCAGCACACTACTAGGAACAGTCTCTATGGTTGACTGTTCCACCTATTGTCTCACGGCCACCCCCTGAGGGAGGCTACATGCTACCTGGCTGGGCAGAGACAGGTGATTCCTATTCTGACCTTGGAGGAATAAACCAGCGAGTGCCCTGGGGTTAGAAGCAATCTCAGTGTTACGCTTTTATTCCACAAGTGGAGTTGGAGGCGGTCTATCACACTATGCTTGGAGAGCGCCCACCTAACCCATCAAGAGCTGTCACCAGGAGCCAGGGACACAAATACACGCTTAAAATATTCCTGGAATTTTTTTATGATAGGTAAGTAAAAAAACATAAATCGTGCATTACACAAAAAATAGCGCAAATCCGGGAGATCTTTCATCCCGGATAGACTAAATTGAATCAACCTGATAATGCTCTAATCAGGGTTCACACAAAACGTTGGCCACTAGATTCAAGAACACTTTCAAGAACATTTTCAAGGAGACACGTAACTTTTTGATACAACAATTTTAGACAATCTACTTAAAAGTATGTAATGTTGGGAAAACAATTCCATTAAAATAACTGACATGAATTTTTCAAAAACAAATATCATGTGACATGTTATACCAGCTGATGGCAGATATACATATGAGATACAAGCTCACTGTGCAACATGTTTTGTCAGAAAGGTTTTGTCAAGGATTCCCACCACCAACCTGCCCTCTGATGGCAGTGGCAATAACTAATATTGTGATAGCAGATCACTGTGGATGCTCCGTGGGAAATGTCTGTTAGGATTCATTCATAAGCCGGATATCTGAAATGGAGAACGCGAAAAGAAAGAGAAACTAACTTGGCCATAATGTCCCTCACATTCCAGCTGAAAAGCTTAGCATCCTTCTCTACAAAAAGTTGTCCACCAGATTCAAGAACATTTGAGGATATTAGAGCCAACAATTTTAATTCAAGAACATTCAAGACTTCCCAACAAAACGTGCAAACCCTGGTTTTAATAGTTCTTACCCGAGTTTTCGACTTAGCTTGGCAAAGTCGACTAGGCCCGTAGAGGCAGGCAGGTGGAGCTTTGATGCATAGTTCATGATCAGCGTGTCTTCGTACGTGTGGTCGGATACCTGCACACCCATCGCTCTGAAATTGAGGGGAAACTTTAGATAGTATTGTAATCAACACAATATACACTGACACACTGGGTTTTGGGGGTTTTCTTTTCAGTAGTGAAAACATCTACACTCCAGTCGTCTCTTTTTTCAGTGATTCCTGTGTTCAGCGAACCCCTGACATATGCAGATTTTTCAAGGACGCCTGCTGTGTCAGGACCATATTGGCCTGGATGCAATCTTGAGTATTAAACCACCCATCTCTTTGTCATAATCAAAACAGAAAAGTTTGTCAAAAGTGGCAAGAACTACTAATGTAAGATACCACCTCACTGTGCAACATGCTCTGTCAGACAAGTTTTATAGGGGATTCCCACCACCAACCTGCCCTCTGATGGCAGTGGCAACAACTAATATAGATACCAGCTCACTGCAAGATGCTCTGCAGGAAAGGTTTTGTAGAGAATTCCGACTACCAACCTGCCCTCTGATGGCAGTGGCAAGAACCAATATTGTGATAGCAGATCACTGTGGGTGCTCCGTGGGAAATGTCTGTTGGGATTCATTCATACGGTGGATATCTGAAATGGAGAACGCAAAAAGAAAGAGAAACTAACTTGGCCATAATGTCCCTCACATTCCGGCCGAAAAGCTTAGCATCCTTCTTCTCTTCTTCACTTGGCGTATAGACTGGGAGAAACTGCAAAGATAAAGTTACACACATGTATATAAGGCTTTAACAAACCATGGTGAGTGACTTCCATATATTGGTTTTAATATATATAGGTTTGAAAGTGACGAGCAAGTGACAATTGGTCGCAGTTCACAGTATGCGGATTCATCTCGGAGTTAGTTTGGTATGGTTTGGTGGTTGGAGCTTTACGTCCTGGCAACATCTAAGGTCATATCAGGACGGAGTGAGTAGAGCTGTCACAGGAGGATAATGACAACATTAAGTAGGCATTCTTTACTTATATCCACATTGTATATAGATTATATATATATGAAGCCATAATAATGCAGCCCAATTTAACGCTAAATCGCATACGGTACAATGATTCACTGAACCCATAATTATTTATTTCAAAGCTAATTCAGTAAATTGAACCCTGATTTAACAAGACCCCGATTTTTTTTGCGATCGCATTATATGGACCTGAACGATCGCATTATAATGGGGTCATGTTGAAAATTGAAACACCAGTTTCTACTGACACCTAAAACTGGACGGGTGGCCGAATTGGTAAGAGCGCTGGCTGGAATTCTGTGTGGGAAGTCATGGTTTCAAATCCCCAAACAACTCAAAGCAAATGAATTACAAAATGCATAGTTATCATTACCTAGCCTAATGCTGAACTTTAATAGAATAGAACAAAGACTGCTTTGCTCAGTATCAGGATAATGTGGACTGAGTGGGATATTGAGTAATGGTGACAGCGGCCTGCCAATCTTCCAGTGGTGCAGCACTATAAAGTCACCATGAGTACGCATGCAAAGACAAACAACTTCTACTGATCAAATTAACTAAGGCTTGAAAACTAAAGTTATAACCACACTAAAGCGCCCAATTCTATCGAATGTCCCCTCCCCTCAGTCGTATACATGTACCAGTTAGCACCGGATAGAACAAATAATTAACATAACCCACGAGAGGTCAGGGCACTTACCTCAATCTGTAAATTGGTGTAGAACTGGCATAACGTGTACCACAGGCACTTGAATCTGAAAACAATGACAGAAATCATATAACTTATTATATTTAAATCAATTAATTAAATGTCATGTTAATTAGCAAAGGCATATTGAAGTGCACCTGTTTTAAAATACTATTTGATATTATTCCATTGTAATAAAAAGCTATTACTAAACATAATCGAGGGAGGCTGCGACCCAACTCCAGCTTACACGGTAGAAGTGGGGGAGGTGGCGAATACACATACACAAAGTGGTAGTTTATCTAGCATAAAATATTTGCTAGAATAATTTCACTGCAATAGGTGCCAAGTATGAGATATATAACGAAGGATAGAGCTGGGAGGTCCAACTCCCACTTCCGCAGTGTAAGCAGACCACAGACGCTCTACCATGGCTGCTAGGCGCCTGCTAAACACAGTATGGACTTTACTCAGTGTACAGCAGCAGTCATTAACACGCTGCCTTCTTGTGGTGCTATGTTAATGTTGACTTTACTTGGTGTACTACAGCAGTCATTAACACGCTGCCTTCTTGTGGCGCTATGTTAATGGTGACTTTACTTGATGTACTACAGCAGTCATTAACACGCTGCCTTCTTGTGTCGCTATGTTAATGTTGACTTTATTTGGTGTACTACAGCAGTCATTAATGCGCTGCTTACTTGTGGCGCTATATTAATGTTGACTTTACTCGGTGTGTGACAGCAGTCAATAATCCGCTGCCTTCTTGTAGCGCTATGTTAATCTTGACTTCACTCAGTGTACTACACTAGTCATTTACACGCGCTGCCTTCTTGTGGCGCTATGCTCATGTTGACTTTACTCAGTCATTAACCCACTGCCTTCTTGTGGTACTGTTAATGTTGACTTTACTCGTGTATTACAGCAGTCATTAACCCACTGCCCTCTTGTGGTACTGTTAATGTGGACTTTACTCGGTGTATTACAGTAGTCAGTAACGCGCGCTGCCTTCTTGTGGCACTATGTTAATGTTGACTTTACTCAGTGTACTACAGCAGTCACTAACCCGCTGCCTTCTTGTGGCACTGTTAATGCTTGTGGTGCTATGTTAATGTTGACTTTACTCGGTGTATCACAGCAGTCATTAACGCGCGCTGCCTAGTTTTGGCCTTCTTGTGGTGCTATGTTTAAAGGGTTATGTAACTTACGCATCGGGGCCTTCCCACGTCCACGTCACCGTGTCCTGGAAATAGAGCTCCTGTTTGGTATTCTAGCATCACCATTGTAATCACATGCCTGGGTCTAACCAAACCGAATGGCCGACTAAAGCACTTCAGTCTAAGCTCTAATCCTAATTTACAATAATTGCTGCTGTCCAACTAAAAAACCAACTGACTACTATCACACATAACAAACGGCAGCCAGTTGACAGCGGGACTAGTTGGGTCACCTTAGACGTTGTCAACTAGAATAAAACACAGCATTAATACCTACATAACGAGTCTCTAACCTTCTTTCATTCGTTTTTTAAATGAAATGGGTTAAAAGATTTATTACTAAAATTAACTGGTCATAGAAATAATTATTTGATTTTGGTACCAGAATAAAAAGGATAGGACAGTTTAAAATGTTTTAAACAACCAAACAAATTATGACAACAGTGACAATTTAACACACTAGTAAAATTAGTTGAATCTAGTCAAGTAAAAATAAAGCTTTAATAAATATTTGTCATGTTTCTAAAAAGTAGCCAAATAATTCATAAACTGTCCGATATGATGAAATCAGCCTAACTTGGTTTAAGCCACTACCTAGATAGGGGAAGTTTTTTGTGAATAAAATAATAGCTTCACAGTTATATTAAAATAAAAATGAAGTAATCGGACTACAAAATAATGAACTTGTCAAGTCCCCATTTTCTTTACATACAGTTAATACACGATTTCCGCGACTAGTACGACACCTGGTGATAGGCAACAACACTCATGTTGTGGGGTCTACAGTGTGTCACTGTGTTGTTTTACACTGACGATCGAGCTTTTCAATCCATCCATCAATCAATCAATAGGATACAGCTATAATTATCAAAAATGATTCAAAAATATGTTTTCTCTATAAATCCACATTTATGCCGAAAAGACTGTCAGTTGCTCAATATGAAGCCAGTGTTAACAGAGGCTCAATTGCCTCTCCACAGACCAGTCTGGATTACGCTCTGCACATGCGTGGCGGAAATCGTGTATAAACAGGGATTTAAGGGAAGACAGCACGGCCTCAACAGGACTTTGGCTCCTTACACGAAACAGTTGTTTTTCTTTTACTATTTTCTTCCCCAAATAACATTAATTTCAGACAGATTTCGAAGGACAGTTTATGTATGACAAGGAAAATTGCTACTTGTGGGATATAATTCCAAAGGAACCAAGTCTCCCGGTTTATCGGGAGATGTCCCTAAAATATAGCAAAATAACCTCAATATCCGGCTTTTAATTGCAATCTCCCGATTTCCTGCTTTTAATTTGTAATCTCCTGCCAAACAATCATTTTAGCTTGATTTTTAAAACAATTTTTATGCATATTTTGTCAAAATGCCTCAAGAATGCACAATTTTCTATCGCTTAAAAAAAAAGAAATCTGCGGGAGGCCCCACTTCGGCCACCCTGTTTTCCCATATTTAAAATTTGTGTATTAGCGAAATCTCCCATCTCACACTCTTATCTACTTGGCACATCTGTAATTCAAAACGCCTCACTAGCATACAGATTAGGTGACAATTAAAATGGCCAACATACCAGTCTATTGTTATATGTGAGGCACACCGGTTGAACAGGAACACCCGGGTAAAAGGCACCTACAAAATAAGCACTTGTTGAAAATGGCTCCAAGTGTTAATCATCGATGATGGTGGGCCATCACTAAAGCATACATAACTGGAGCAGCATTGGACAAGGCTTTTAATACAGCACATTAGCTAGGAACCTGCTTATGCGTTTTCAATAGATGGACTTCACGACCTTAAACAGCCAATACTTGTTCAGACCTGGTGGCGAACTGGTCAAAGCGCTGCCTGACTTCCTGTGTGGGAGGTCGTGGCTTTGCATCCTGACCGAGTCAAACCATTGACATACAAATTTTATATTTGTCGTTAAACCAGATGTTTGGCATTAATAGGATATGGCAAGGACTGGTTTGCTCAGTAAAAGGATAACACAACTGAGTGGGATATTGGGTTATGCTGCTGCTAGCCCAGTTTTCCAGTACGGAAGTACTATAAAGTCACCATTAGTGTTCACTGTCACAAGTCAGTACCAGTCCTGATATGACCTGAGACGTTACCAGGACATAAAATAAGTTACTTCAAACTAAAGTAAGATGAATCATCACAATTAATTGAATATATTTAGCTCAGAAAAATGACTCAAAAGCATCGGACTATGCAACTTTAAGACGACTCCCCCCAACCCCCGCACCACTCCACCTGACCCCAATGTGTCACTGAGAACATTCACCTAGTTTTGGCTCTAAGGAGGAGCACCACGCTATGGAACTAAAACTGGGTCAGTGCTCTGAGTGACAGAATGCGCAGTGTGTCCGCCAATACAGTATAATTCGAAGCAGACCATGTAGTCTATGGGTAAGATACTGGCTGTGGTAGTGGTATGTAGCTAAATATGTCTGTGCTATAACTGACATTGCAAGTTGAAATGCCCCTCATCTTATTTTAAACATAATGCTGATATATTTAATTTAAATCAAATGGTAAAATGGTGTATATTGGGTTGTTGTTTCCCCCCAAATGTACCGTATAAGTGAATTAAACCAACAACAAAAACTTGCCCCTGAAAATTCAACGTTATAATATCTATGATTAATATATCTATCGAATACCATATTTCTAGTTCTGATAATTTAGCATACAAATGATTGAAGGGTGGGGAATATAATTTATGTACGTGGCATGAGAGCGAGCAACACCTAAAGTCATAGTAGGACAGGTACCGACTTGCGACAGTGCCAACTTTATAGGGCTGCCCCACTGGAAGATCAAACTGCCAATACCATGACCCAATACCCCACTCAGTCCTTGCCCTATCCTATTAATTCCAATCACCACTTAATTATTAACATTGTAACATGGAAACCAAATACGTGGTGCACAGTTTCTGCGAATGACCCACATACTTCAAAGTCCATATTTGTAATGCCTATAAAACTATTAAATTTGTAGAATTGTGTCTTTAAAGTGGACAGCTATAGGTGGGACACTGTGCGTACTCCGACAAATGCTCTCCAAGCACAACCTTGTTTAGTTCTTATGTTTAAATGAACCAAGTATGTGTTGGGAGAGTAGGGGACCAGGGCCATGCTAGTCTGAAATGCAAAAGCAGTTTGTTGTCTCCAAAATGGCCACCCCCATAGGCGGTGGCCATTTGCAATGGAAAAGCTGTGCTGTGATTGGCTGAAATTGCAGTGCTCGCCGGTAACAGGCTCAGAGGGATTTGCTGAGCCTGTTACCGGCGAGCACCGTATCGACGGCGATATTGTCAAATAGCGCTGATCGCCGGCAGCAGGCTCACACAGTAACAAGTGTTGCTGGTTCCCGGTATCGGCAGCAATATATTAGGCCCAAATCTATTCAAAGCTCTCATATTTAACAGAATTACATGCTCAAAGAGTCAAATTTGGCCAAATTAACCACAAAATTGAAGCGATATTAACAAAGCCTCCACTGAAATTTGGTCAAATTAAACCAAAAATAGAGGCCATATTAAGGCCGCTCGCCGGTAACAGGCTCAGCAGATGCCTCTGAGCCTGTTGCTGGCGAGCAATGCTATTTCCCAATATCTAATATACAAATCGCCTCCAGCGCTGGTGCATCAGGCCACCCTGTGGCACAAATCTGAACTATTCCGAGTTCATTTGTTTTCGGGCGAGGTATAGCTGTCCACTTTAATAGTTAACCATAATATACCAGGTTCATGTTACAAGTACAAGCCAGCAGGGGATAGGGGCAGCCACCCACACAATGAAGATAAGGAATGAACACGTTAAAGATCTTTAATAAATTAAGTATCATCACAATAAGGTCAGAGGACAGGCTATAAAAAAAAGTATTTAATAAATTGATGGTTTCACCACAATGAAGATAACGAATAAACAGGCTAAAATGGATTGATGGCTTCACCACGATGAAGATAAGGAATACACGGTATTTAATCAATTAACGGTTTTATCACGATGAGGTCATGGTCAGGGAATGGACAGGCTAAAAGGTCTTTAATATATCTATAGTTCCATATCGGTAGAAAACAGACATCCTTGAATATCTTTCCTGGTCATATGTTGCTTGGTAAATGCGATTCTTATCCATTTTCTAGCCAGTCTATTCAGTTTATAGGATGGTGGGAAATAAGCAGTAAAATCCTATCTTTACTCTCTAATCAGAAACCTCTTCATTCTCTAATTAGATATCTAGCTTCATAGGTCACTAATTAGAGATGGTGGAAAATGAGCAGTGAAATACTATCCTTTCTTTATCCTCTAATTAGAAACATATCTTGATCTTCCAATTAGTAAATTATCTGTATCCTCTAATTAGATATATATATATATCTTTATCCACTAATTAGATACTTATCCTTATCCTCCAATTAGTGACCTATCTTTATCTTCCAATCAGTAACATATCTGTATAATCTAATTAGATATCTATCGTTATCCAGGAATTAGATACTTATCCTCACCCTCCAATTAGTGACCTATCTTTATCTCCAATCAGTAACATCTTTATCCTCCAATTAGTGACCGATCTTTATCCTCTAATTAGTTACACATCATGACTGACCAAAGGCTTACTACACCAACATATATACAGGCAGTAATGCCACAAGCTTCCATGGCCATACCCTGAAGTGATTTTGCAAGACGCAACCTTTTATCGTGCAAGATTTACCGGGTTTAAAAGAGATGAGTGTTTTTCTGTTGGTGCATGTCCCCTCAGGGAAGATAACAATCTGCGGCCAAGCACCCTCAGACTCGGCTCGTCGCTTGATCTCCTGGATGGTGTTCTGCCGAGAGTTGGGGTCCTCCCGCGATACAAACACAGGCTGTGTGTACTGTGTCAATGCTGGAGTAGCAAGCAGTTACAAGTCAGAGATGGGCATGTGGTAGGGCCAGCAGCGTAACGGGCCATCTGAATCAACTGTACAGACACGATCAAGCAGTGACGGCAAAGGGCATCAGAATTTAATCAAGAATTTATTAATGCAACTTGTTGATGTAGTGACTCATAGGGGAAAAAGTTAACTTATACTCCAAATGTTAGCTTCAATAATTTTCTGTTGCTTTAAAAAAATATTCTTTTCATATAAATAAGTAAGCTAAACTTTTGCTGTCAATTTAATACCTTAATACATAAAAGTGGCATTAGATGCTCTTGTTTCAAAACGCACTCAACCTCACAAGCTTCTTTTTACATATTACAGTGTGCTTATTGGGAGTTAATAAGAGTCACTCACAACACTTTAAAAATCTTACACAATTTATAACATACAATGAATAGAACATTACCATAAAAAGAAAAGAAGGATTATTAATAGTTTTACTTGGTAGTATAACCCCTGTTCATGCATCACTATGTCAACACCCCATGTCTAAATGGGAGGTTGGCATACAATGTCCAATTACAGGCAATGCAGGAGACATGGGGGGATTACAGTGAGTAGACCACTTCATGTACATGCTAGTTACACAAAGATAATGCACCCCCAAACTGCTCGGTATTTGTGCTCAATTTAAAAAAAGATGTTACCATAAGGAAAGTAATGAATGTCAAAATAAATTCCGTGCAGGTATGGATATGTATGTATATATATATATATATTATATATATAGTATAAATATACTGATAAAATATAGGTAAAGAGCTTACATGAATTACTTCACTAAATACCCATGGCATGGGTGAGGGTTCTAGGTGCTTGGAAAAAAGCCTCAGGAGCCCCCAACAAGGGTCATGCAGCTCGGTGAGCTTCAAGCAGGGCATTGTAACCACCCACTCGCTCCCATAAATTATTACTGCAAGGAAAGCGCCGACTGAGACTGGCAAATAGAGGAGGGGAGGAGAGCACCTGGACTGCTACTTGGCGGCCCATTTGTTGGCGGTACAGACAGGCCTGTTCTGACTAGCGACTGGTGTGCAATGGGAAATGGTGGCGTTGGTAGACAGTCAGACACAAAGAACAAACAGAGAATAAAAAACCCGCTGGAAAAATGGCACACCTTCTTTGTAGTTAGTAGAAACAATACCGTACCAGAGCAGTATATGTAGTTTTATCAGGGTCCCCTATCGTTAAGTTCTATGGTGCCATGATTTGGTGAGGTAAGAGTAGGTAGGGGTTGGGTATGTGTGTGGGTAGTGGAGTGGGTTACTTATACCACTAACAAGGAGAAAGCCTGGAGAACCCCAGCACCCTCATTCTGAAACTATCTGGCAGCAGCGCCACAACACAAGATTCGCCCACCGGAAATGATCCCCGCAGGTAAAAAAATTAATAATTTCTCTTACGGATACCACAACTAGGGCTACAACTGGGATGTAGCGTAGATAGTTCAACGATAACAATCAGGGATGAAAGTCACCTCGGACAAAAAATAGAGATAAGAAAAATGTGGAAATTTGACTTCCGGTAAGCTTTCTGTGATTGTCGGGCCATGGTACGCCTATGAGGGACTGTGTTTTTTCCACATAGAATCACAAAAATCAAAGAAGAAGAAAAAACAGGTAGCAAAAAGGTGGAAATCTGACTCCCAGTAAAATTTCTGCGATTTCGGGCCATGGCACGCC
This sequence comes from Branchipolynoe longqiensis, assembly GCA_030323885.1. Lineage (NCBI taxonomy): Eukaryota > Metazoa > Annelida > Polychaeta > Phyllodocida > Polynoidae > Branchipolynoe > Branchipolynoe longqiensis. The sequence continues at coordinate 27,949,593 of CM059194.1, forward strand.
TATCCAAACAAAATCACAAAAATCAGAGACAACAAAAATAGAGGTAGCAAAGATGTGGAAATCTGACTTCCGGTCAACTTTCCGCGATTCTCGGGCCAAGTCACGCCTGTGAGGGGCTGTCGGCTTTTTCATGCAAAATCACAAAAATCAGAAAGAGACCTTAAAAAAACCAGTGGCGATCTTTCATCCCTGAATAACAGAATAAAATGTAAGGTTTCCTTTATATGATTAGATGTGATTGATGAAATAGCTGAAGAAGTAATCATGATCAATTTTGTGAATGCGAAACAAATATATCTGAAATTTTATTCATAATATATTGAGCGTTTCCCAGGATGTTTGTTTGTTGTTCTTTTACGTCCTAGCAACATCTAAGGTCATATCAAGACCACGTGGCTGAAACTTAGACCTTTCTGTGCATTGTTAGTACAGATAATAATATATTATTTACAGCAACACCTCATGGGCAACTTCTGAACATGAAACCAGAGTCCGAAACAGTGATTATACTCATTACTTTAATTAAATATTTGTAAAAATCATGAAACAAATATAGAAATAAAAGTATGCCATAATTAATATAAAAACATACGATATGACGTTTCGGCCAAGATGTTCTGATGCACTAGTTCAGTGAGCATCCCACTAAGTTTCTTAACCACAATCTGAAAGGGTGATATTAGAAATCAATTAACTTCACAATCAGGTATTAACCAAAAATACATATATAATTATATGAACTGACCAAAGGAAAAAGTGCAAAGTTAGAAATGTACATTCAAAAGGGCCCACCCAGCTGAAACAAAAAATATGCACAGCTTTTGTCATTGAAGACAGGGATGCTGGTCGGAAATCAAAAGCTCCAGGAACTTAACTCTGAAAAGAACTGTCAAAGCAGTTGTGCAAATAACACCACTAAAGATGCTGGACCATTCCCAAAATCAGAGCAGTCTGAATTCAATAATTCATGACTGGTAATTGATGTCCAAGGAGTGTCTTTCTCTTCCGTCCGATTTGATGATTAAAATAGCACATTATTGCAGGCTAAATATTAATGTTTCTCCAATGTCACACAGGTCAAGGATGAGAGAGAGAAAGAGACTCGATTTTAATCAACATCCAGAGTCCTGAAATTTGTCACAAACAGCAAAGTCCTGAAAATTGTCAACTTCCACAATGAAAAGGATTGACACAGAAGGTGGTAGACTCGGGTACACTGTTGCACCATCTGGTAATTTCTGAAGTAGCAGCAAGGTGAGGGGATGGGGGTGTCTGACAGCTGTTCTGTCTGAAAACACTTTAAATATGGGCTCCCAGAGAAGAAAACTGCAGTGTGGCCAATATTTCATAGACTTTACCATAATGCCATAAGCACAATTAGATCTCCAAATTATTAATTTCACATACCAATTAAGAGATATAATGTTTGTGTTTGTTTGAATAAACCCCAAAAAAATCCCGCTAGTGGAGTAATGGTTTATCGCTATTTGGATCAGGATTGATGTTGGAAGCCATGAAAATATCATGGTGATTGGTAATGAATGCCTCCCCCCCCCCTCCCACCCCCCATGCACACTCATTGTGACTTTATAATTATAGTGCTGATCTACTGGGAGTCCAGTCTGCTGGGCACAATGACCGAATATCCCACTCATCACATTATCCTGATACCCAGCAAACCAGTCCGTGTCCTATCCTATTAATGACGTGTGCCAGGCTAGGTAGCGACAAGCATCAATTTTGTACATCATTGGTATGATTTGGCTGGGGTTTAAACCCATGACCTCCCACACATAGCTGGCACTTTTACTGATACAGCTATCCCATCCGGTATATTATGAAGGTATTTATTGGGTTATTCAATACAAACAGGAACCACTAATAAAAAGTAAACTTAGTGAATAATGCACGACGTACGCCTGCTACAGTTTAACAACGCCAAAATAATGAGTTAACATGTAAAACCCAACATAGCAAATATAAAGGCTCTCAGCAGATTTTCAAGTTGGATCACCTTAGCACTGGACGATTCAGGTCATCGGACAATAGAGGGTTCCGCGATAAGAGCTAAAAATAGCAATATTACTCACAAACCTGCGTGGTCGGCCATAGTGATAGGCAAAAAAAGACTCATTTGATGGGCGATAACACTAACTGAACTAGCGGACACATTTGCTTGGTGGACTAGCGGACATTTAATGGCTAATAAATAAATAACTCCAACACACCATTGGTACATCAGTTTTTCACGGTTTTCCGCTCATCAGTGAAGAATATGCCTACAAGTTATAACGTGATGTGCTGTGTTACTTACTGAACTATATATTGGGTTAACACTGTCTGGCATGGGTATATATTTTTCATTGAACTGTTACTGTGTTGATATTTACAAATCTGGATTAATATTATACTTCTTTTTTTCTCTCTTTTTTTAAAACCAGATTATATAATGTGGCTAAAAAAAGAATAAAATTGAAATTGAGAAATTGTTGACAGTTTATGACGGAACCATACAGTTAGTGGCTTATATTTTCAGATTTATTTACGATCTTAATTTTTTCTAACGAGGTCATTTTCAGATGAAAGACATATTCGCGCAAATTGCAAACTATTACCATATTCAGGGATGAAAGTGGTCTCTGTGGAAAAAAGCGGAAATGCTGATATTCTCCCATAGGCTTAGCATTGTCAGGGTATCACTGAAAATTCCCAGAAGTTGGGCTTCATACATATTGGTATATGCTGATAGTGCTGCGGCATTAGAAACACGTATTAGTAGTATACGCTGATAGTGCTGCGCCGTTTGAAGCATGTATTAGTAGTATACGCTGACCCTGCTGCAGCGTTTGAAGCCATTAGTAGTATACGCTGCTAGTGCCTCAGCGTTTGCACCACATATTAGTATACGCTGATGGTGCTGCAGCGTGAAACAACGTATTGGTTGGTTGGTTGTTGGAGTTTTACGTCCTGGCAACATCTAAGGTCATATCAGGACTGGCGCAACGTATTAGTATACACACAGGAAAAATTCCTGGAAATCCGTGAAATCGCAGAGATCTTTCATCCCTGCATAACCTGACAACTAGTCTGCCGAGCAAATGTGACCGCTGGTAAGCCTAGTTGACGTCTCCGCTAGTTCACTTGTTACCACTAAGAATACCTAAAGAAAAAAAAAGCTCTGATCTCTTCCACAGCGTGCATTACAATTAACAATGCTACAGGTAGTGGGAATTATTTTGGTTACTTTGAAAGATAAACATCCCTAACTGAAACGGCGCCAGCTGTGTTTGAGGAACTAACCCAGGCTGTCACAGTGCCCGTATTTGATTAATCAACTCAGGTCAGCCGAGTCACTTTTTTACGCATGCGCAGGCCATACGACCTCGGGTTGCATAAAAGGATGCATAAAAGAACATGCTCAGAGTGGAATAAAATGGTGGCTTAATCCAAAAGTTTTTTGTTGTTGGAATAACCTATATAACTACAGCAAAATAGGATTAATGTATTTTATGATTGCATAGTTTAGTTATATTTCTATTCCATTATTACAACAACAAAAAGATTGAAAAAAACACGTAGGACTTGCACTGGTAGCTGTTATCCTACAGGTACCAGCACAAATGTGACGTCATCGCTCATAGTACCCTCAGCGAAGATCGGGTTACTGGAGTCGGGTTGTTTTGCACATGGCCCATGTATTTTTAGGCTCCTCCACTAGCAGTGCTCGATTTGAAATCCTAGCAACTCGGGTGACCCGAATCGTCCGGAGCATCATAATCGAATATGGCCAGTATGAGTGGAGAAGGTAAACAAGTTTGTGAGCCTACGAACATGGCTGACTGCTATGCATTGTGGGTAATCTCGTAAATCACGTAACCCTCTATTAGTTTTGTTATCTAAGGAGGTAATCTTAACCATTATTATGCTATAGAGGAGTAGTGGAGCTGTGGCTGCCCAAAGTTGTATAATTTGATAGCTTTAAGTTTTTGCACACACAAAATATTTTTAAATTATATATATAAAAGAGAAAACATAATAAGGATGATTAAAGTTATATATTTGATGGTGATGGTTTGGTGATGGTCTTGGGGGGAAAGACAAATGTCTTGAGTTTGGACATATTTGAAGTGAAAATATGCACGCCAAAACGAAACGCTGGACATGATAGGCTTTGTTTACCCTTTTCCAGTATGACATGTCAGTGTTAAGGTTTAGAAATGTTGGCGCCTTTCATCGTATTATGTGGCTTTAACAACAACAAAACTGGATCTGCTTTATTTATCTGTGAAGCTAAATAAATTGTGCTGACTGGACAGTGGGTGCTGATACATCTTTTTTTCTCTGCCCTCTTCCTTTCCCTTTTCCCCCCACTCACCAAAACCCCAAATTATGATTAAAAAAAGAATATTGGGAACTGACACCACATTAGGTTATTGTGGCGGCCCATGGTGGAGAGAACCACCCTATTAGATGTGTTCAGTGCAGCATTGATTACATTCCCATTGCCACATTTCAGTGTTCAACAGGAACCAGCTACAACTTAGGCAGCCATCTGGAAAAGTAATACATTGCCTTTCACCCCACCCCCACCCCTTCGCCCCTCAATCTCACTGGTACCATACCGGTGTTGCATTAGTAAACACGAAGGATATCAGGCAGCATTCCACGGAAAATATTGCATTCTATTGTTACAATATGGAAGCCCTTCATGACCCGACACAAATGGTATCATGTAATTTAACCTAATTCTAAGACGATAGTAGGTAACTACTAATGTATTGACAAAAGAACATGAAAATATCACTACTAACACCACCCATCAGTTGAAATGGCTGCAGGTATACCTATGTTATCTCTATCAGGGTTCATACAGCTATTCAGCAACCAAATTTAAGGCCTTTTAGGTAAGAAATTCATTTTTTAAGGGCAAAAGAATATGACATGACAATGATTATATAATTGTCAACTCTTTATGGTCTTACTTCAGCATGTTTTTGTATGCTATTTTAATAAAGCAAAAGAAGCAACTACGGAATTAACATCTATATTATAATTAACAACTGTCCTAGATTAGTTAATAAGCCACACACCTAGCTATTTAAAAGGTTTTCTTTATCGCATTTGGTCAATTTTCAAGGCCTTTTCAGGGCATTTTCAAATTCAAGGCCTTTTCAAGATGGTGCGAACCCTGTATATACCCCTAAATAACCTCAGTGCTATGAACATCCCCATATAATTTCATTTGTAGGCAATATTAGCGCTACATAGTCTGATGAAAGCACCATGTTTTCAACACCAAAACACTGACCTAGCTTTCACCCACTTATATTGGTGCATTTAATAAGCATTTAGGAGTACTAAGTCTATGTATTCATGGATGTCATTGATGCGGCTTAATTTTGGCATGTTTTCACCTCATATACATCTCAAAAGACAAAGTTAATCCTTGAAAATAAAAGAATTATAATGTGTAGAAACTCAAAAGTATCTGATTAAGCAACAGGTAACATTAATTTGAAAAGAACACCACAATTTAACCACTTAACCATTTAGTCAGCTGTTATATATTGTTTACAACAATGTAAAATTGCATTGGCTAGATTACCCACCTACTTACAGTGAAATATCACACAGACCGAAAACAAGGGGGGTAAGTGATTCTGGTACATTTGTAATTATGGTGTAATAGCAAAGAATGCCTCAAAAGACTAATATGAATAGCCCAAATTCACTATCTCATCACTTGTGGAGCTGAGAATTTCATTTAAAAGGACTTTTTTTAAATCCCAAAGCAGAATACTAAAGCACAGATAACCATCTGCCATCTTAGAAGCCGTGACCTGGTGCACACATAATATCTGAGACTCTACCACCCAAACGCGTCAAGCCATCTCACTTCAACAGGGAATGAGCACAAATCACTTCCACAGATCTATTTTTCTTTTCTTGTTTGTTTGTTTTTGAAGTTGGTTCGCAGACAACTACATGTGAAAGAAGAAGGCAATGAAGCGTACTCCATCCTAAAAGACTACGCGACTCAATTAAATAGTGAGATGCAAGTAGTTATGGCAGCAGCCAAAGCAGAAAGAGCCACACACCATCCCCGAAGACCTGGCTTAGTTACCATCTACACACATACACAGCTGTGCGGCTAAGGAAGCCACATTCGGGCTGCTAACGAAGCCATATTCAGCATGTTTTAAAGCTGAATTACAGCTGCAGGCAAAGCCAGCTGAGCCACTAACACAAATGCCAGGTTCTGATTTCTCCTAAGCCAGGATTTCATGGATCAAGTTGTACCAATTCCGTAACTGTGTCCTCTAGTGCTAGTGGATGTTTACCTGCCTTTCAATATCTTCTGCAAGGGATCAAAATAGAAATTACAGGAACCCAATTTCAGAAGTTAGTTGCAGAATGGAATAATAATTTCCTTTTTTTTCCCCTTTCCTTTTTAATTTTTTTTATTTAGCTCCCACAATTATTCCCCCGCCCCCTCGCTCCTTTTGTGATGTGCCAGGAATGGCGACTGCTTATTCAGCTGAAAAAATAAAATACTTGACTTAAGGTCTAGGGTTTTTGTGACTTACGAGTATCAAATGAAGGGGTGGGGGGGGGGGGGAACACCACAGCCTAAAGAGTACAGGGAAGGAAAAAGCCACACCGGCCAGCAGCAAAGAGCCATTTTGATTAAGCCTAGCAATGTTATTGTCTAACCATAACAACGATGGGTTAGCAGCACAACCGGTAACTCGGTGGTAACCCTCGGTAATACCTACTTCCCATCAAAGGCACCTGATCCACCATTCCCTTCGCGACGACTGGACTGGAGAGCTCCATGTGAAACCCAAGAATCTGGTCAAAGAAGGTCGAGTGAGGGCTAATGACGAGCACAGGCGCTTCGAGTGTGGTCGCTTGTCGGCCTCGTCTGGTTACACGGAAGCCCAGCAAATAGTAAAGGACCTTCCCTATGAGGGTGAACGGTAAGGCACACCTCCTGGGTAAGACAAGAAGTCACAGCACTTGGGTCAGTGTTGTTTGGGGTTTTTTTTTTGTGCTTTTAAATTTGTTTCTTCATTTGTAAATTTTAAAGAGAAACCACAAAGGTAGTGGGCAAATACCATGGCCTGTCGCTGTCAATAGCTAGGAGATACATATGATGAGTTCAGGCACAAAAACCGACAAATTAATTTTATCAGATCTCTGTAAAAATACAATTTGTTACTGTCCTTTCCAGTTAAAGTCTATCATTTCATATTGGGCAGTGCATTATATAAGGCATATGTCAGTTTGTGCTTGGAAAAATATATGATTATAGGAAGGCACCTCAGCTCAAACCTGGAATTCATGGTTTCATTTCGGCCTCAATGGCGTTTGTCAGTTTTTTTTCGCCTGAACCCATCATATATAAATATAGATGTATATAAATACTTCCACAAATATATCTATATAAATATACTTAAATATAATACATATTTAGCACCTCTGCGGAAGTTGAAGGCCATTTGCATGACCATGTTGTGCCAAGTCATCCATGTCCCATCGTCTGCACTCAACATGCCAAATAGCGTCACAATTGTCATACCGTAGGTCATTTTTAACAGGAAGGGAGTGCTATTATCGGCCGAAAACAAGTGTTTTGAGTGAGAGAAGCCACATACAGCGTACCAGTATTCTGGTAAAAATACAAAAGGCCGCTCAGTACTATAATTAGTATGAGTTTGGAGACTGCACGTGTTAGCTCAATCCCCCATTTCAGCACCGTTCTCCATTATATGGCGGGCACAGTTACTCTGCCTTGGGGAACAGCAGACTAAACAGATAAAAGGCAATTGAATAATGTGGGAAGTAACCATCACCCTTTGCTGAAAGCAATCACCATATATAAGTAGAAGTAGAAACTTAAGCAGAATTCCATATCTGTGACCACGTGTACCTTTAATGTGCACTAATCTGAAAATTGCTGAAATTAAAAAAACACAAGGCATATATATCCCAGCTAGAGTTGGCGATGTTCTTTTCAATACAATAGAAATTTAGAATTTTATCACACGAGATATGCTTTGTAGTCACATTACTGTTCTCCCAAGTAATGTTTTTAACCAAAACCATAGAGGGTAAGCAGTGCGACAGTGAGAGCATTAGAGGGAAAGACTTGAAATGCTAATAGGATGTAATTATCAATAGTTCATTCTAACTGAACAACTTGAAGTTCTTGAAATGAATAATATTGTCATTTCAGCTGACTTTGATAGCAATATCAGACTACATATATAGAGTAAAATAACCGTATCATCTGTGACATGGCCGGAAGACCAGTGTTACGGCGCTGACAAAATACTTTATTCAATGAATAAACTAAATTTACCTTCCCCTCCCCCAAAAGAAACACAAAAACACCCAATAACAACAAACCAACTTGCTGTTGAACTAAATTTAATTAAAAATTAAATAACAAAATATATTGTAATGTCAAAGATTGAAGGGGGTGCGGGAAGTATTTGGCTTAGCACATCGCGAAAATATAATTGTTCAATTCAGGCAAACTTGCGCATAATCTGTACTTTTTTTCTTCTTCGTTGTCAAGGTTAACGATAGGGTTCGAATTTATGTGAATACAAACGGATATATATGTATAGTGGTGATGCTTAGAGACTAAGCCTTTTCTGCTTACTGAAGGACTATCAAGCACTCGAATGTGCATTACTTCTAAGTTTCCACTTCAGGCACAGGGGTGAATTAGTATCATGCATGTACTATTGTGACTAGAGCTGCTACCATTAATTTGTGATATTTTCTAGGTGCAGCAAGCACTAGGTAATGCAGTGATATATCTATAGGACTGTTGGCTATGGACTACTCCACAGTGATGATCGGTGAACTGATGGTAAAAACAAGCAGAATCTTAGTACCCATCATAGCTGAGAGAGAGAGAAAGAGTGAATCAGACCAAGGAGAAGATAATGAGACGTCAGGCAATTATACACACAATGTGAAGCACATCTTGAGGGGTTTTTAAAAATCTTGAATACAAATCTTAATTGTTTTAAAATTACATCATTAAGAAACTAACATGTATTCCAGATAATTGAATCTTCTAAATCTTGTATTGAAAAGCAATTCGACTCCTCACTGAGAACACCCCTTTTGAGTGCTTAGATCTAAATGGACGGAGGTTTGGACAGTCAATTGCAATGCACCATCCTAGCAAAAGATACAGGTGAAACAAAAACCCCACCCTGCGAACTTCACAATGGCACGTCGGAGAAGTCAAGAATGCAATTGCCTCTGAGAGCCGGTCGAATATTTGATGTCTGGAAAATTAAGAGAACATGTCCCCATTAGTTGTCCGATGCAGTGGAGGGTACAAAATTCCTCCCACCAACACCACCTAGCACCACAGGGGCTGCACTCAGCTCAATCCACAGCCACCAACAGAGCCTGCAAACACCCAATAGTTGCCAGCGCCGAACAGCACTTCAACCCACAAGCGTCCAAGGAGAGCGCACACCAAAGGACCCCTGATGGCTGCTGATCTATCGAGTCAATAATTGCCATCATTTAGAACCCACCAACAGGACAAACACATCATACACAATGCAAATCCTTTTGAAACAGCCCTGGCAACTAGTCGCATATTTCGTCTCTGCTTACTATTATGCATTGTTACAAATTACTCACTAACCGCAGCAGTTTGGGGGTACAGTTTCATACAATGTAATATAACTGACAAATATTGCCACGTACTGCCGAAAAATGGTATGCTTTCCGATGCTGACTTTGCAACGACTGATGTTAAGTCAAGGAAAGTAATGGGGACGGCATCAAAGAAGGTGGAATGTGGTGCCATGGCCAGGACTGGCGCCTCCTCGGCCGACGCCATCTTGCCCTTGATGGTAATCCAATGGAAGCCCCCAATGAAAAAGACGCCGCGACTGAACACCACAATGATCGGTCGTAGCCAGCTGCAATGGAGATGATACACAAAGCATTGTACACGGGAGTTTAGTAAGCTTACAAGTTGGCCAGCGTTACACTGTGTAAAGACCGCCAACATTAGTTTGTTTGTTGTTTTACATCCTAGCAACATCTAAGGTCATATCAGGACGGGTACCGACTTGTGATAGTGCGAACTCATGGCGACTTTATAGTGCTGCCCCACTGAAATACCAGGCCACCAGCACCATGACCTGATATCCCACTCAGTCACATTATCCTGACACTGAGCCAACCAGTCCTTGTCCTATCCTAATAATGCAGAGTGCCAGGCTAGGAAGCAACAAGTATCAATCTTAAAGTCATTGGTTTGACTCGACCAGGGTTCGAACCCACGACCTACCAACACGGGAGACGGACGCTCTAACTCATTTGGCCATCCTGTCTGGTCCGCCAACATTAAGGTCACGTGACGAGGTAATAGTGGGCCACCTATGTAGAAGGAGTGACTCATAGAAGTGTCAGATGGCATATTAAGACTTTAAAGAGAGTAACACACATGCACTGAAATTTGATGGACACTAATGGCTGCAGTAATAACGTCAATTTAATAGAGTGGCCATACTAGCAGGAGCTATTCTAAGGCAATGTACAATGAAACCAAGATATGACATACTTACAATCTGGGGGAAATTGAGAAATTTCCTTTACCATAGAAATCTACCACAAACAGGGGAAGGTCAAGAGACGTTACTTTTCTTACATCCTCTGGCAGCCTATTTAATGAAGTGGGATATGCAACGCAGAAGGCACAATCGCTACATGATTTAAATCTAGACACAATGGCATGTAATAAATCGGACTTGATAACTGAGAGTTCATGATAATTGCTTGAGGCATAAGAAGGCTGCACAGATATCCTGGTGTCAATTAACACAATTACACAAGACTTCATGACCAAAAGAAATATTCTTTTGATATGAAAGGCTGGTCAACGGTGGAAAGTTACAAACACCATCAAAAATAATGGCTATGCATACAGTATGGTAAAGATTACATAAAGATCAACATATAGGCAACATATTGGAAAAGTGGATCATCACCACCACAGGTCAATGCATAGACATTCAACACTATGGATGGCCAGACCTAGCACTGAACAAACATAGCACATAGCAATACAAACAACCCAGGGAATGTCTAGGCAAGGTTTTAATAACACATGGATTCTCGCCGTGAATATGGCCTATGCTGCCGACACGGCGTAAAGCAACCACCAATCAATCAATCAAAAATAACACATGGCAACCTAGAAATAAAGTTAGGCACCTGTACAGTGTAGGTACATGTCGGTTTAAACATGAAATTATGGCTTGCTTAACTTCAAGGTAATGGTAATACAACAGGGGTACAATGATTCACATTTGCAGCTGAAATTACTTTTGACATGCACATCGAAATATTGGACACCACAGGATTCAGCCATTACAGGTTTTATTAACCCTTTAAGGTCGAAAACGCCCAAATAAACTTGCAAGCTACATATGCTTACAGGTAGAGAGGGCCTGAATGTGCCCACTGTATCTCATATCATAACCAGTAATACAAGGCTAAATTTGCTATCAATTGAAAGAGAAGTCAGTTTACTTTCATACGAAAATCGAGTTGATTTTCAACGGGTTTTTGAGATATATCAATTTAATTTTACTAACATCACATATTCAGATTTTTCAACAAATCGGTTAGGACTCCAGGGCCCGTATGCATGGAGCGGTGTTAGCAAGGCAAAGTGCGGTTAGGGCGGGATTTCTGGTTTAGCGCCGAAAAGTCGGTATGCATGGAGCAGTGTTAGGCCTAACACCGTGAGGTTAAAGTCGGAGATTCTAACCCCTGCTCATAGCAGGTTTACAGCAGTGTTAGTGTTAGGTTAGTGTCAGGATGGACCCCAAATCTATTCAATGCTATCATATTTAACAGAATTACATGCGCGATAAGTGAAATTTCAGCAAATTAACCATAAATTCGAAGCAATATTAACGCTGGCCCCTCAGGGGCAGCGATATTAATATTGTCGAATCGACGAATGTAAAGTAAACAAATCGCCGCCGCTTCGACGTCGATATCTATACTGTCGAACGTCAACTAAACATCGCCGCCGCATCGGCGGCAATATATTAAGCCCAAATCTATTCAATGCTATCATATTTAACAGAATTACATACGCAATAAGCGAATTTAAAAAAAATTAAATTAACCCTAAAATCGAAGCGAGATTAATGCTGCGATATTAATATTTTCGAATCGACGAATGTAAAGTAAACAAATCACCGCCGCCGCATCGGCGGCTATATATTAGGCCCAAATCTATTCAATGCTGTCATATTTAACAGAATTACATATGCCATAAGTGAAATTTGATCAATTTAACCCTAAATCCAAACCGATATTAACACCGCCGCCGCATTGTCGGCGTTATTCATATTGTCGAATCGAGGGATTTCCCAAATCTATAAATACATTCACGTTTAGCTAACACTCACCGTTTAGGCCACCATGCATACGGCTTGACATACTTCGCGATGCCCCTGACAACCGGTGATAGCTACCCTGTGTTAGACGGTTAACACCACACGCCAGTAATACTGCTCCATGCATACGGGCCCAGGGACTTAATATTCCCATTGATGTTTAATAAGTGCACCAGTATCGGTGTTGGATACATACATCAGATCTAGGTAAGTATTTTGGATTAGAAAATGTCATGTTTTCAACACACTATGCAGCTTTAGGATTCAACTGTTTAAGACTCCATTTTCTGACACCAGAAAGTTATGCATCCTTCAGTCCTTTGAACTGGGTTGTAAATGTGTCGTTCTGCGGCTTTATTGCACAGCACCTTGGAAGGGATCATGCTAGCAAGGCTACTCCACATTAAGTGCTGTTTGTGGTGTTCTCTGTGGTGGAGTGGTTAGAGTGTTACTCTTTTTACTATGTCGGACTCCTAATCTGAAGGTAGGTGGTTCGATTCCCATGCCATCACCTCTGCCAACTTGGATTTCCACCGCTGTGTATAACTTACAGCGTCATCAAAGGCCAGTTGCTCTCATACCATGTCTATGTGGTGTGGGAGGTTAAAAATCCCTGGAGTCGGTAAAAGTGTAGGCTTGGGCTTTCTATCAACCAACTGTCTAATGGTGAAAACAAGTCTATTGACAAATGGTTCCCTCCAAGCACATGACTGGTAATTAAAAACTAGTATACCTGGATCAATCATTACATGAAATCAAATGACAGAAAATGAATTACTTATCCACTACTGATTTGATGGATTATAAGCCGGTTTCTTGATTGTCTACGGCACAGGTATTTTACTGACGAGACTCAAGGATACTTAAAATTGCAGTCCATTGGTTTTGAGTTTCTGCTTCTTAATAATAATATATTAGGTCCATAATTATAGTTTACTTTAGTCTGAAGTTACTTTTAATTTAAAAGGCAATCTTTGGAGATATTTGAAGTGAAAATAGCCTCAATCAACGTGGGCATGCACATCAAAATGCAGAACTGACAAGTTTGTTTGTTGTTTTACGTCCTAGCAACATCTAAGGTCATATCAGGACGGGTACCGACTTGTGACTGTGCACTCATGGCGACTTTATAGTGCTGCCCTCACTGGGAGACCAGGCCGCCTGCACCATGACCTGATATCCCACTCAGTCATATTATCCTGACCCTGAGGCACCCAGTCCTTGCCATATTCTAATAATGCCGAGCGCCTGGCTAGGAAGCGACAAGTATCAATTTTTAAGTCATTGGTTTGACTCGACCAGGGTTCGAACCCACGATCCCATGGTCTACCAACACGGGAGACAGACGCTCTAACTCATTCGGCCATCCCTTCTGGTTGCAGTGACAAGTAATTTATATTGACTTAGCATTCCTTCTAGGCAGTATTACATGTTTAATGAGCGCACCAGTATCTAAGCAGGATATGATTCATCAAATCTAGGTTTGGGTTTTGAAAATGTGATGCTTTCATCAGATTATGCAGCTTTTAATGTACTGTAAAACCTCGCTGTTAAGTTGATTAAAAAAATAAAATAAATAAAGGTAGTGCTCAGAAGCACCTCCACTTTATATGCGTGTCATATTTCCTACCTTTTCGCCAGGAACTATGAATAGTGAAAAATTTGTGAGCATCCCTATCCCATTTTGCTAGTTTGCGGGATTCGACCCCATGGGTTCGATCCCATGTCGAGTCAAACCAATGACATAAAAATGTATACTTGTCATTCCCTATCCAGGCACGTGGCATTATTAGGATGGGACAAGGACTGGTTGCCTCAGTGTCAAATAATATATCAGGTCATGGTGCTGGCGGCCAGGTTTCCCACTGGGGCAGTATTATAAAGTCGCATTGAGTCAAAGACCCTATAATACTAAGACGGCTCACTCAGCCTGTACTGTGTAATCAAAATGATCCAACACACCACTTGGTGCGCTGGCTGTTCTCTTGGTTGAACAGTTGCTATATTATATGTATATACACGCGTATATCTATGATATACTGGTGTAGGGAGGGCGCAGATCTCCCCCCTCGCAGGTTGGCATGTTTCTATAGATAGTTGGGTTCGAATCCATCAGGTGGCGCCACTACCACCTTTCCTCGCTCCCCTCGTCGTACGACCCAGCCCATTCCTTACTTGCCTGCACCAGGCAACACACGCTCCTGTCCTGTTTTCCCGATTTTTTTTTTTTTGTATAGTTATATAGCTATTATGACTTGGTTATTGCTTTCACTTTATACTTGTAATCTTGAAGCTTATGCTCCACTATGTTTTTGAGCTGATCGCTTATTCTTATTATTATTATGGGTAGGGCGGGTTGCCCAGCCAAATATGGTTACGGTTGAGTCATGATTACACTGCGATGATATAAGCCAAATAAAACTAACCATATACGCCTATTAGTTATTGAATGTGAAAGATGAGTGATGATGACGATGGCGATGATGACGATGTGTATTAGTTCATAGCAATTTCATATTGATGTGTATCCATACTTACCTATCTCATGTATAATATAATTATATGTGTTTACATGTGAAACACCAACCAGCAACTGGGCTGATCAAACCCACCACAAGGTGGTACTGCAAAATTTACATTACCATGGGAGAGATAGGGAGTGAGCCGTCTTAGTATTATAGGGTCTTTGATTGAATGTGTGCACTGTCACAAGTCGGTACTCATCCTGATATGACATTAGATGTTGCCAGGATGTAATACTCCAACAACAGAGCGCTGTGGACGACGCATTAGTATACTAATGACCCACATTATGTGCGCCAATGCACTCCGTGTGTGGTTATATGACGCGTAGCTTGTCTCGCTTATACTATAGCGGGAGTGCATGTCACGTCATCACTCAGCGGTCAGCCATCTTGGATTACGAGCACCCTCCCTAGCCATGTTGTGAATGCCTGCAGATGCAGTAAAACAGAGTGTTCTTGTGTTCTGGGAGGTTCTGTGCAGTTTACATCCAATGTGTTTACTTACAGCACTTTAGCAACAACTTATGAGGCGAAACTGCTCAAAACAGTGACAAATAAACCAACAAATCAGTAAATAAGCCCGGTGTAGGCAGTTGCAAGCCTTCTGTATGTAATCCAATATGGCCACCGAAAGTTGTCTTGTGACATCATTACACCCCCTCTATACATGGGGTATGTGCTGTATAATCAACTACACCGCGAAGCCATATACTGAGATAGAGGCTGGGGTGACTGACACTGCATGTCTGGTTCGGCCACCATTTTGTTTACTGACTACAAATGGTTTAAAATGCAATCAACACAGTAAAATGCAATCAAAACTACTATTAGTCCAGTCTGATAATTGGCAAAATCGGCTTAAATGAGTTTATTTGTGTGTTTATTTTTTTATTCGACAATATCCAACAACCGTTCTCTGTGGCGGAGTGGTTAGCGTGTTTTTCTAGGTCAGACTCCTAATCTGAGGGTCGGCGGTTCAATTCCCCGTGCCCTAAGCTCTGCCCATTTGGATTTCCACCGCTGTGTATAACTTACAGCGTCATCAAAGGCCGGTCGATCTCATACCATGTCTATGTGGTGCAGGAGGTTAAAAATCCCTTGGGTCGGTAAAAGTGTAGGCTCGGGCTTTCTATCGACCAGCAGTGGAGAGGGGAAGACCAGTCGTCTGTGACTGGGATTTCCCCTGCTTGGGACAACTAATGTACCAAAAAAAAAATAAAAAAATAGACAAAAATACTTTCCGCGGGTGTTGTTTTTTAAACGTCTATCGAACCCCACTCAGTATAATTACATGATTGACTGATTCAAATGTTCCCAACATTTTGTGGTATTTAAATAATAATTTGGAGAACATACATAGAATATATTTAGAAATAACAGAAATCTCAAATCAGCAATACAAATATCGCGGTGATCTGTTATCTCTACATGGTACAGACGGCAATCCTAGTGTACGTCCACTAGTGTGGGGAGGGCGGGAGGATTAATCACTATAAAGCCACCATGAGTGCGCGCTGATCGTCAGAAATCAGTATACCCGTTCAGGTGCGACGTCAAATGTTGCTAGACCGCAAAACCCTACTCATTCACTCAGGTGAGTGCGGTCCAATCTAGTTACCCCTACAGCCCTGTTTCAAAGGCAGGGCTGCTAAACAACCCTATAGAAAAAGCGGTGCTGGACGGCTGGGTTATTAAAGTTGCATGGTCCGATGGATTTGAATTTGTTAGTTATATTTTAGATAAATAGCTCAGGTTGACCATTATATCATAATATGCATTAGTCCCGAGTAAATTTGATGAAAAGTGGCTAGTCTTGGAGTAATTTGAGCTGAAAGAACCCAAAATACTTTTGACAAGCTTGCCAAAAGTCCTGTGGTTATGACCCAGATGGTCATCTCATGATGACCACGTGATTTGAGATGACCTACTAATCCTAGGTATGGCCCTGCACAATAGGCCTACTTGGCTCTAATGAGGTCACGAGATTGGCCTAATTGGTCAATTGCCTCCCTGCATAATGAGTGTTTCAAAGTGAGTGTCCTAAGGGGTGAGGTTATAAATTTAAAGGTTATTCTTTATAATATATGCTGTCCCAAATCCTTAGCTAATCACCAGTATCTAAGTTGGATATATAGGATCAAATGTAGGTAGTTGTTTTAATTTTGACAAAATTATATTTCATCGGACCATGCAACTTTAATTAGCTAGCTATATAGGGTATGCACCGACGTCACGCTAAGCGGAAGTGCGGCCATTGCGGCGATAGTAACCACAATAATAACACACTGTCACAGTGCAAACTGAATGGCTATGAGCAATCTTCCTCCAGAAAAGGTTAAATATCTCTGAAACTACACCACTTAGAAACAAACTGATTGGAATACACATAGAAAACATGTTTACCAAAAAGATTATATTAAATTGATACGGTTAGGGTTATGGATTTCTATTAAATTTGAATAAAACTGGCGTTTTGCACTGCGCGTACCGGCAAACTGCCCGCGAAGGGTAAAATCGGAAATGCTATGTCTATGTGGAGCATTCATAAAAGCTTTCATTGGATCGATTAAAAATATCTTAATGCGCGATTGAAGAGGGAGATCTGAAGTATTTAATGTAACCTAAGAGCAATTTACGCTGAAAGTATTAAAAACAGAGGTAATAGTGAAAGTTGGGATATTCTGAGTGTCAGTGCCAGTGCATTGTCAATGGCCGTGAGCAAGCTTCATACAGAAAAAGTGAAATATCTCTAAAACTACACCACTTAGAAACAAGCTGCTTGGTACACATATAGAAAACATATTCAACGAATAGATTATATTAAATTTATATGGTTAGGGTTCCGGAATTCTATTAATTTTGAATGAAATACACGTTTTCCACTGCGCGTACAGCCAAACTCTATGGGATGTTTACGGGTTGATATCGCCACAATGGCCGCGCATCCGGTTCGTGTCGTCACGTGAATACCCTATATAATGTTTGTTTGGATTTCTATAAATGGAGTTGCACTACCTTATATGTGATTAGCTCGCTAAATGTATATTTCGCAGGTGATGTGCAAATAAAGCTGGAAATGACAAAAACAAAACAAAAGTGTTTAAATAAACACAACAACAAATATTTCCCTATAAAATATATATATGGGATTATGTATATTCTTTGCATCACCCCCACCCACCCACACACACACCACACCACACCGACCTCCTTAATGGGACTATAAAGGACGCCGATACTTCCGGTGTGTATAATGGGGACCTTTCAGTTTGCATGAGCCTCTCGTCAGATGGCGCACCATGCCGGTGTGGCGGTTTCAGCGTGTTCCCGTGCTCAGACGTGTACATCGCTTCTGCACATGCGTCAGAATCTAATAAACATGGCCGTAATCGATTAACACTACCCGGGCGACTCGGGTCATCACAGTCGTCAGAATTTCAAATAGAACACGGCGAGTGGAGTCGACAAATACACGTGCCGTGTGCAAAAAAAGAATAACTTAGATTAATTAAATGGAAATATAGGTAAACTAGGCCATCATAAAATACTTTAAATCCTATTTTGCTGTATTTTTTATCGGTTATTAAAAAAAAAAAAAAAATTGTCCACCCGAGCGCGGAGAAGCGTATTCGATTATTCGACCCGAGTTTGTAGGATGTGCGCATGCGCCAATAAGTGTCTCGGGTGATCCGAGTTGATGCGAAATCCGCGCATGCGCAGAAGCAACAGGACACGTCTGAGCACGGGAACACACTGAAACCGCCACACCGGTCTCTGTAATGCTTTGGTTGGATAGACTATTACTATTAGAAGCAGTTCCTTCTACTATCAAGTGTCTGTAAATAAGAGGAGGGTGTAGTGGGGATTGAGGGGATGTAGTTGGGTTAAGGTGTGTATGGTGAGGGCGTATGTTTGTGTGGTGTGTGTGTGTATATACGGTATTTACGTGACGTCATCAACCGGATGCGTGGCCATTGTGGCGATATCAACCAGTAAACATCCCATAGAGTTTGCCTGTACGCGCAGTGCAAAACATTAGTTTTATTAAAAATTAATAGAAATGCATAACCCTAACCATATCAATTTAATATAATCTTTCTGGGAAACATGTGTTCTATGTGTATTCCAATCAGTTTGTTTCCAGGTGTTGTGGTTTTAGAAATATTTACCTTTTTCTGTATGAAGATTGCTCACTGCCATTGACAATGCATTGAGTTTGCCGGTACGAGCAATGTAAAACGTCAGTTTTATTCAAAATTAATAGAAATCCAGAAGCCTAACCATATCAATTTAATATAATCTTTTTGGTAAACATGTTTTCTGTGTATTCCAATCAGTTTGTTTCTAGGTATTGTGGTTTTAGAGATATTTAACTTTTTCTGTAGGAAGATTGCTCACTGCCATTGATAATGCATTGAGTTTGCCGGTACGCGCAGTGCAAAACGTCAGTTTTAATCAAAATTAATAGAAATCCAGAACCCTAACCATATCAATTTAATATAATCTTTTTGGTAAACATGTATTTCAATTAGTTTGTTTCTAGGTGTTGTGGTTTTAGAGATATTTAACTTTTTCTGTAGGAAGATTGTTCATAGCCATTGAGTTTGCAGTGTGACAGTGTCTTTATTATTGTGGTTACTATCGCCACAATGGCCGCACTTCCGTTTAACATCACGTCAGTTCATACCCTCCCTATATTGTGGGGTGGGTGTGGTTGGGGTGTAGCTGTGTGTGTGGTGGGGGTATATGCGTGTATGGTGGGGGTGTTGTGAGGATTTTGGTGTGTGGTGGGGGTGTATGGTGAGTGGGTATGGTGGGGGCTTAGGGACTTACACCACAATCACACACACCTACAGCCCCACCACCCGCCCCCACCACATCCCTAAAGCCCCACCACACCCCTAAACCCTCACCACACACATCCACCCCCACTACACCCTCACCACACACATCCACCCCCACCACACACCTACAGCCCCACCATACCCCCCGCACCGACCACACACACTCAAGACACACCTACACCCCCACCACACACATACCTACACCCGCACCACATCCCTAAACCCCCACCACACACACTCTTCTATCCAACCATGATGGCCGACTTGGACCGGTGTGGCGGTTTCAGCGTGTTCCCGTGCTCAGACGTGTACCTCGCTTCTGCGCATGCGTCAGAATCTAATAAACATGGCCGTAATCGATTAACACTACCCGGGCGACTCGGGTCATCCCAGTCATCAGAATTTCAAATAGAACACGGCGAGTGGAGTCGACAAATACACATGCCGTGTGCAAAAAAAGAATAACTTAGATTAATTAAATGGAAATACAGATAAACTAGGCCATCATAAAATACTTTAAATCCTATTTTGCTGTATTTTTTATCGGTTATTAAAAAAATAAAAAATAAAAATTGTCCACCCGAGCGCGGAGAAGTGTATTCGATTATTCGACCCGAGTTTGTAGGATGTGCGCATGCGCCAATAAGTGTCTCGGGTGATCCGAGTTGATGCGAAATCCACGCATGCGCAGAAGCAACGGGACACGACTGAGCACGGGAACACGCTGAAACCGCCACACCGGGAACAGGTTCTGCCACCAAGTGTATAGCCAGAGAAATGGCTCATGAAAGCTCCCCATTCTGGTGAATGGGGCGGGGCGCCTGGCGATTCTAGACAGAGGAGACCCAGTTTGACACTGTTCGGCACGCGCAGAGGCAGAGAAGA
Organism: Branchipolynoe longqiensis; assembly: GCA_030323885.1. Taxonomy (NCBI): domain Eukaryota; kingdom Metazoa; phylum Annelida; class Polychaeta; order Phyllodocida; family Polynoidae; genus Branchipolynoe; species Branchipolynoe longqiensis. Next base: position 27,970,308 of record CM059194.1, read on the forward strand.
CTCCGCTATTGAAACTTAAATATAAGCAAAGTTGACGGCTCTGAATTGATTGTCTTCTGAGGTTGGTTGGTTGTTGGAATTTTACATCCTGGAAACACCGAGGGTCATATCTGGACAGGTACCGACTTGTGACAGGGCGATCATAGTGACTTCATAGTGCTGCCCCACTGGGAAATCATGCCACCAGCACCATGACCTGATATCCCACTCAGTCACATTATCCTGACACTGAGCTAACTAGTTCTTTCCATATCCTATTAATGCCGAGCGTCTGGAGTAGGAAGCCACTACTATCAATGTTGTAAGTCATCGTTTTCTGGGGGGGGGGGGGGGGGGGGGGGGGGCGGCGTGGAGGTCAGTCACCAGCCAGGCCACTCTGTCTCTGCATGTACCTCTCTCTGCCTGCCTGTGTCTGTGTGCGCGTGTGTCCGTCTCTCCCCCTCCCACTACATCCCCTGACCCAGTTCCCACTTACCCCCCCCCCCCCCCCCCCACCAACCACTTCACCATCACCCCACTCTGACCCCATCACAGCCACCAACAAACAATCTGCAGTCAGACACTCAGACCCCAACAACACCCCAGTGCACAACCCCACTAAAGAAACAATTATTAGTCCTTTAAGTTCTGCTATCAGACAGTATTAAGGAGGGTCCGGTTTCTATCATTTTAAATATAAATATTAGACAGGTGCCATTTACTTTAGAGCAACTTATTATAAAAAATGCAACTTTTTGGAGATATATTGAAACAATACTGCATAGCCCGATGCCTGTTTGAATTTGTCCATTTTAAAAAGTTGACAATTATAACCTAGGCCGTAATTGATTAACACGACCCGGGTCACCCGAGTTGCTAGAATTTCAAATCGAACGCCGCGAGTAGAGTCGAGAAATACATGTCCGTGTGCAAAACGATCCGACCCCAGTAACCCACCTCTTGGCTGGGGTTTGCAGGGAGTGATGACATCACATCTGTGCTGGTACCAAAATAATTTCGACAAGCTTGCCAAAAGCCCTGTAGCAAAGACCCAGATCTAAATTTCACGATAGACATGTGATGTAGGTAGACTACTGAAACCGGTCTAAGCTACACATGGTACATAGAATCAGGGCAAGGGTAATGCAGTGAAATATTGACCTAATTGGTTAGTGGAGTTCCTACTTATTAATGGCTTTCTTAAAGCATGTGTCCAAAGGGATGGTATCATAAATTCACTGATTATTCATTCTATGCTGTCCCAAATCATTAGTTCTTATAACTATCATATTAATGCACCAGTATCGAAGTTGGAGACAGGATCAAATGCAGGTAAAGTGTTTTGATTTTGGCAAAATTATGTTTCATCGGACCACACAATTTTACATTCCAGCATTCAGAAGATGAAGTATGATTGGTTGGTTGTTGGAGTTTTATGTCCTGGCAACATCTAAGGTCATATCAGGATGGATACCGACTTGTGACAGTGTGCACTCATTGTGACTTTATAGTGCTTCCCAGCTGGTGTTGCCCCACTGGGAGACCAGGCCACCAGCACCATAACCTGATATCACATTATCTGGACATGAAGCCAACCAGTCCTTGCCCTATTCTAATAATGTTGAGCACCTGGCTAGGAAGCAACAAGTGTCAATTTTGTGAGTCATTGTTTTGACTCGACAAGGAATTGTACTCCCAACCTTCCACATGGTGGGCCTGCTCTCTACCGATTCGTCGGTGGATCAAGTATGAATTTGAATCAAATCTGGTAGGTATACCGAAATGTTGGACAGCACAGGCTTGCACGACTTGCAGCAGTACCAAGTTCAATTAATTTGAGGTAACACTAACTAGTAACAGTCATATTATGGAGCATGGAATGTGAATAAATACACCAATATCTGGATATTCATGGTTAAATCTAGGCAAGTGATCCGGCTTAGAAAATGTTATGGTGCGACTGCAATAAAAATCAGAACTAAATGTAGGCGGCCAGGCTCAGTCCAGTTGTGTCGGCCACTGATCATAAATGTACCACTTCCAGGTGGTTCTTACAGCAAGTTAGCTGGGTTTCCAAGTCCGACTCAGTAAGTAGGTCACAAGAGAACACACTGTTGGTGCAGTGCAGTACCACCTGTGTTTGCATGTGCATCGAAATAGACATAGCACTACTCGGTTATGAGTCAGTAATAAATCCAGGGTATGCCGACTGTTGGGAAGCTTTGTTTGTTGGGGTTTTATGTTCTAGCAACATCTATGGTCGTATGAAGACAGGTATCAACTTGTGACAGTGCACACTCAATGTTGAGTTTATATCTGCTTGTGCATTTAATCAGGATAAACCGATTTGTTTTTTACATGGTGTTTCATAATCCCAATCGAATACATATTGAAGCAAATGTCCTTGTGTTTTCAGTGTAACCGTTTCTGTGCTGTTTTGTGTTAATCGTAACAATGGACACACACAAAATGAGTGATCACCTTTTGAGACAGGCTCATATATATGTATTGGTTGAGCTATAAGTATAACTGAGTTCATGGGGATGACACAGTGAGTGCTGGCAGGTTGAGTGCAGTGGCACTCAGGACCTGGCCATTCTGTCTGAGTAGGGGTCAACCCAATCCAGTAGGGGTCAATACAATCAGGCAGTGGGGGAGCAGCCAGAGCAGTGTGGGTGGTGGCCAGACTACTGTTTGCCATGGGGACTAGAAATGATGTTCTATTGGTTGACAGTTGTGGTGTGATACCCTACCAGATAACCTATGTACTATAAAAAAGATAGAAGGCTTGACCTTCCCTTATGTAGCAGTCACACTACGACGACAAGGGGGTGACGACAGCCCAGCGACTTGGATTTTGTGAAAACCCGACGATATATGCAAATTCGGGCCAAATTGGACGACAATCGGACGACAGTGTCTGTGTGTGTATGTGTGTCTGTGACTCTGTGTAGGAACCCACATGTGACGTACGAAAGGAGTTTCCATGAGAAATATGAAGAATGGGACGTGCAAACATGTAGGTTTATGCGGCGCACCTGGTAGGAAGCAGTCTTCAAGGCTTCTGAGTGGAAACATATGGTAGTGGTGGTGGTGGGGGTTGGTAAAAATGCTACCAGAGCCACAAAAATATGAATACTTATCTATAATTTGGTTATAATAAAGGTAGGAACCCCCGTGTGACGTACAAAAAGTTACATAGATATAAATGCAATATTTGGTCATATACAGAGCAGTATGGAGAATAATTGTTTATTTTTAAAATATAGCCAGTCGTGTGCCGCATAACACATTACGCATAACGTGTGTAAGGAATGATGGCATTCGCATACCGCATGACGCATGTAAGGAATGCAATCTTTATGCGGCGGACTAGATAAAAGATTCACCCGTTGTAGTACACGGGTGAAGACCAGCCTTATGTAAATACGGGCGAAAATACCGTCAGTATGGAAGTGAGGCTCCAGTATGGAAGTGAGGCTCCAGTATGTTGCTCCAGTATGAAATGGATACTTCTAAGGCACAGAGTTGGTGAAATGGGAGAGAATGCAAAAAGACAAGATGGCGGCCGCAGAACGCCGTCGATTTCACTTTTAAATCTTATTAAACTATATATTATATTATATTTTTCAACTCAAAGGTAGCGGGTAAATAATAAAACATATGTAAAGAATAATTGTTGCTTCTTAGATTGTTAAATTAGGCTCCCAATTCTTTGACCCGTTTTTTCGCCACCTTTTACATAAGGCTGGTTTGCACCCCTACTGCAGCAGTACGGGGTGAATCTTGTACCTAGCGGCGGACCTGTTAGGAAGCAGTCTTCATGAGAAATATGAAGAATGGGACAGAGAGAGAAGCGATGACAGCTTAACGACACCTTAACGACAAAGACAACACCGTATCGACACTGTACCGACAGCCGAGCGACATCGGCTGTCGTCGAAGTTTTTCAACATGTCCAAAAAGCCGACGACAGTCAGGCGACATCCAACGATAGACCGGAAGTCGCTGTCGCTGGGCCGTCGTCGCCGCTTGTCGTCGTAGTGTGACTGCAACATTACTCTCTTCACGCTTACTTTCTCTTTCTTCTTGTCTGTATCCGTACACACTACTTGCACAGCCACAGATCCGAGTACTAACTCTGCATAATGCTGCCCCACTGAGAGATCAGGCCGCCGGCACCATGACCCAACATCACACTATCCTGATAGTGATACTGAGCTAACCAGTCTTTGCCCTATTTTAGTAATGCCGGTCACCAGGCTAGGTAGTGACAAGTATCAATTGTGTAAGTCACTGGTTTGACTCAGCTGGGATTCAAACTCCCGAACATCCACATGGGAAGCCTGCACTCTACTGATTGGGTCGCCAGGCCTGGTATGTTTGGAAGGAAAAGAACCAGTGCTGACTGTGGACCGAAGCATCCGAACACGCGACAACTGAAACAACTAACTTAAGATCTACCTATTCCATCCAGTGTCTATGCTGAATATCATACAAACCCATTATCATCATCAGCATAAAACGAGGGGATGACTGAACGAGCTAACTTACAGATTCTCTTCATATTGGGCCTCTAATACCAGCTTGTTATGGTAAAAAAAAAAAATTTTTTTTTTTTTTGCACACCTATGGAGTTGAACAACCACTTCCTGTATAGTAGGTCGAAAGCCTGACCGAGCCCAATCAATTACTTTAAACAATTGTATACATGTCACTACATAAGCCGTGTTCACACGGGAAAAGTTTAAAGCGATTTAGACAAGGCGAATCATATGAATCGATTTAGTTTGAAAGTGTTTCGCGTTCACACGGGCAGTGCTTTGAGTCGGTTTAAGGCGGAAGTGGATATCTGGCAATGAGCAAGTCCAGACTAACCAGCGCCAGTTTCGGTTAGTCGACATCGCCACGAGAGAGTGTGGGTTCGACCTAGATATGTATGGACTGAATCGTATTGGTTTGGAAGGGTCAAAACTTCTGCTGGGCAGTGAAACCCTAAAAATAAATGATGAAAAAAACTATCTGTGCACCTCTAGGAGGTTCATAGACCAAATTATATAATATGCGCTTTTGATCGACCGGAAAGTCAACAAACTAAGGTCTCGACTGCGCATGCGTGTCACGTCCTTAATCTGCCTCAAGTAAGTCGGTTGCATTCACACGGGCGATCTAAGTCGATTCATAAAATTCGCTTCATATAAACCACCTGCTTAGGTGGTTTATAAAAAGTGATTTATATGAATCGAATCAGCCATAATCCGCCTCAGCGTCGCGTTCACACGGCAAATGTGAGGCGAACTAGGCAAGGCGATTGATATGAGGCGGATTAAATCACCCGTGTGAACACAGCTATAGACGGCTGGTCCGACAGTAAGGTACTGTCAGGTCATCAGGCGTAGACAGGCGTTCAACTACTCACAGTCCTACCACAGGCTCTTCCCCCGCCAGCGCCCGTCATAATGACACGTCATTAACCACGCCCCATACACGGCTTCCCCCCTCGCCGTGGCCCCCGCCCGCAACCCAAGCTACCAACCTAAACAGGCTACCCGAACCAGCTAGTCCAAATGTGACCACGGCGTGCGCGTGCGTCGGGCGGTGTGGGCGACAGGAGGGATGAGATGGTGGTAGATAATTGGGTTGGTTGTTGGAGTTTTAGGACCTGGCATCTAAGGTCATATCAGGACGGGTGCTGACTTGTGACAGTGCGCGCTCATCGGGAAATCAGGCCGATGGCACCATGACCTGATATGCCACTCAGTCACATTATCCAACCACTGAGCCAACTAGTCCTTGCCGAATGGTGGTAGATAAAAGATTCAGAATTACCCAGAGATGGGGTGAATGACAACTATATCAAAAACTGGTTTCAGTAGGAATTAACTAGAGGAGGGTCGTTCCAAGTGTGCAGTGTTCATATATATTGACACAGAGTTGGTGAAATGGGAGAGAATGCAAAACGACAAGATGCCGACCACAGGACGTGCTTGGTTTGACTTTTAAAGTCTATCATTAGTATCAATGTACCATATTCTTCAAATCAAAAGTAGTGTGTAAATATGATGTTGTTTGTATCCCACTCAGTCACATTATCCTGACACTGAGCACACCAGTCCCTGCCCTGTCCTAATAATACCGAGTGCCTGCCTAGGAAGCGACAATTATCAATTTTTAAGTCATCGGTTTGATTCGACCAGGGTTCAAACCAACACACCCAGCACGGGAGACGGACGCTCTAACTCATTCGGCCATCCCGTCTGGTCGTGTAAATATGAAAAGATATGTGAAGAACACTTAGCTCGTATTTAAAAAAATTAAAATTGATGCGCATATTTCATTTTAGCGAGCCTTCCAACACTTTTCTATTCAGACTTATCCATGATATGCAGTATAAATCTTCAAGGAAGGAGTTCATCCTAATAGACAAATGAGAACTCCCAAGTCGGTGCAGAACAGTAAGACTGGGACTACTCCAACTCCTACTAAGGCGGGAAGCGGGGTCTGACCACGCAGCTGCCAGGTGCTTGTGCACACATACAAAAATAGCACGCCATGAACGTAAATAGCAACTTCCCCAGGACAATGATGTCGTCTCTACCCTAGAGGTCAGAGTTAGAAACTCAACACCAGGGCCCATATGTATGAGCCAATTTTTAACCGGACCGGGGTTAAAGGAGGGTGCCGGATTAGCTAACCCCCGGGGTTCCAAATGTGCGACGGGGGATGTATGGGTCCAAAGCGTGCACGGGTTAGCTAACGTTTCAGTTATTTATAGATTTGGGAAATCCCTCTGGGTTTGTAGCCATATATTAGGCTCAAATATATTAAATGCTATCATATTTAAAGAATTACATACGCAATAAGTGAAATTTTATAAACTTAACCCTAAATTCGAAGCGTTATTAAGGCTCCCGCCGCATTGGCGGCGATATTAATATTTATATTTCCGAATCGACGAACGTAAAGTAAACAAACCACCGCCGCCGTCGCATCGACGTCGCTTTCCATACTGGCAGTGGCAGCGGTTTGTTTACTGTACGTTCGTCGATTCGAAAATATAACTATTAATATCGCCGCCAATGCGGCAGTAGCCATAATAACGCTTCGAATTTAGGGTTAAATTGATCAAATTTCACTTATTACGCATCTAATTCTGTTAAATATGGTCGCATTGAATAGATTTGGGCCGAGTCAGTGCCTAACCCCACAGTTAACCCTCCTTTCGCATGGGGTTAGTGCAGGCGACTTTACGCTCGCCGAGTTAGTTTAACCCCGACACATACATACGCATTTTTCGCTGCTAACCCGGGAAATCCATACGACGGAGGGTTACGACCGCTAACCCGGGCTCATACATATAGGCCCTGGGGGCCATATGCATGAGTCGGGGTTAGTGAGCCAAACCTGGGGTGAGGGGCAATCTCCGGGTTAGCTGCGAAAAGTCAGTATGTATGAACCAGTGTTATGGAAACTCTGCGAGTTTAATGTCGTCTACGCTAACCCCAACCCATATCAAGTTTATCGGCGGGGTTAAGGACCGATTTGGCGCAAATCTATTGAATGCGATCATATTTAACAGAATTACATAGTCAAATCGTGAAATTTCATGAAATTAACCCTAAATTCGAACCGATATTAACGCCTTCGCTACAATGGCGGCGATATTAATATTGTCAAATGTACACAAAATAAAACACCGCCGCCGCCGCTATCCATACTGTCGAAGATCAACAAAACACCGCCGCCGCCACATCGGCGGGAATATATTAGGCCTAAATCTATTCAATGCGATCATATTTAACATAATTACATACTGTACAAGTGATATTTGAGTAAATTAACCGCAAAAATGAACCGAAAGTAACGCTGCCGCTACAACGGCGGCGATATTAATATTGTCAAATCAACGAATGTACACAAAGCAGACTAGAGGCACAGAGGGATTTCCCAAATCTATAAATAACTGAAACGTTAACTAACCCCGCCACACTTTGGACTCATACATGCCCCGTGACACATCTGGAACACCAGCGTTAGATAACCCAGGACCCACTTTTAACACCGGAGCCGATAAAAAGTTGCTCATACATATGGCCCCTGGGGCCGTATGCATGAAGAATTATTTATCGGCTCCGGTGTTATGGGTGGCGTTCGGGTTAGGTAACACCTGTGTTGGAAAATGGGCCACGGGGTATGTACGGATCCAAAGTGTGGTGGTGTTAGCTAACCTAGCAGTTATCTATATATTTGGGAAATCCCCCTATGCCTGTAGCGGCGATTTGTTTTGTGAACATTCGTCGATTTGACAATATTAATATCACCACCATTGTATGGGTTCGATTTTAGGGTTAATTTAATGAAATTTCATGATTTGAGTATGTAATTCTGTTAAATATGATCGCATTGAATAGATTTGCACATAATCGGTACCTAACCCCGACGGTAAACTTGATATGCTTTGGGGTTAGCGTAGACAACGTTAAACTCCACGCGCAGAGTTTCCCTAACACTCCCCCATGCATACCGACTTTTCCCCGCTAACCCGGAGATCGCCGCTAACCACAGGTTTTGCGCACTAACACCGCCCCATGCATGCGGGCCCTGAACTATATGTATACGGGTCGTTCTCTGAAACTGGGCACTACATATTTGGTGTTTATGTTACGATGGCCATAATTAATTCGGTCTACCTTTAATAGCAAGTCCAATAGTTAATGTTGTCTGTGTATTAAGTATGTTAGCAATACTATATGTATTTAATATATCCCACACAATGTATCAACGGTATGTTTGTATGAATTTGTGCTGAAGTGAAAATTGACACATTTACATCAAGTTAACAAACTTATTTTGTCTACTTTTGTCTTGTACGGCATTATTTTGTTTGGTAACTGTGATCAATAGAATCTTGTTTGATTGTGTTGTGTAAGTTAAAATATTGTTCTGAATATGCATTTAATTTCCATGTTATAATTTGTATAAGATCAAAATCAAAATGTGAAATAGCCCCCCCCCCCAACTGTTGACATATATGCACAACATGTAAACATTCATACAATCATTTATTCTGCTATTATTCGGAGGATTTCTGTTATTGTTGGGAATGTTTTCACTTTTGGTATCCATGTCACAAATGTGGTACCCAGTTTCAGAGAACGATCCATATAAATGCAAACAGGTGTTGCTTTGGGCAGCTATGTTGGATTACGCTCGATAACTATACACACGCTTAGAACAGAAAAGCCACACAATAGATCAATAGTGTGCACATGTTAGATACCACATAAGGTCAACTTTTCCGGCTCCTCTTACCATATCCCAAAATGTAGTACACCTTAACATTTGTTATTAAACGATCAAATTCGTACTTGACTCACACCCAATCTCCCCCTATCGTAGACTTTGTACGACCGAGGATGACCGCCAGCACCATGACCCGATATCCCACTCAGTCATATTATCCTGAGCTCACCAGTCCTTGCCATATCCTAATACTGCTGAGCGCCAGGCTAGGGAGCGACAAGTAACAGTTCTTAAGTCATTTGTTTGACTCAGTCGGGATTCAAACTCCCCCTACCTTCCGCAAGGGAAGCTTCCGCTCTATCGATTAAGCCATCGCGTCCGTTCGGTGGAGTCTTGTGATTGCACTCATGGCAACTCTATAAATTATAGGATCCCAGGCCACTGGTACCAATGACCCCGATACCAGGCCACTGGTACCAATGACCCCGATACCAGGCCACTGGTACCAATGACCCCGATATCCCACTCAGTCATTGGCACTGTGCCAACAAGCATAAATTCTTTAGTTTGATTCGACTAGGGATTGACCCTCATGACCTCCCTATTCTAGTGCATAATCAAAGGAGACCAAAATAATTCAATGCTTAAAATGAATATATTCACAATGCGGAGTTTTCTTCACGAGAAGTAGGCCCTGAATGATATCTAACTAATCAAACCAACTTGGAAACAGCCACATTTCAACAAAGAACAGTCACTACTTCTGTCTACCGATAGGAGGACGCGGACATCCAGGTACTTAGCGCATCGCGCCTTAGCAACCATTCTAGGCGGTGAAAACAATGGCAGCCACAACATTGAAACAGCTAGAGAGAGTGTATTCGAGCGTTTGTTTCACTGCTATGATCTAATTCTGTTATTTAGAACCATGAACATTCACTTGGGGGTTGAAATAATGTTATTTATGAGCATAACTTAATCAATAAGTGAAATTCGGCGTCATTGCGAATGTAAATAAAACAAAAAGCCCTGCTGTCATCTGGCTGTTTTCACCGCGTCAACCGGAAGTGACGTGAACGCGCGCCCTCCTATATTGTTTGTTTAGTATTATATAGCAATTTGGAACACCCTTGCCTCGACACTGAAAATGCGTTATTGAGAGGAATAATGTATGTATGTATGTATGTATGTATGTATGTATGTATGTATGTATGTATGTATGTATGTATGTATGTATGTAAGCTCATTGCATCTATGTATATAATTGTAAGCATTAAATGACTTATGAACGTAAACCATTTAAAATACTTACAATTCCAGGGGGGACGAGCATAGTAGTCTGCACTAACCTCTCAGGCAAGGAGCCACATAAATAGGGAGGTGTGGATAGGGCGATTGTATCAGGGAGCCTAGGTAATGAAATGGTTAGCACGTTAGCCCCAGAATGGCAAGAGGTTCGAATCCTGCTGTAGCCTCAACATTTCCCATTGTAATCGCCCCCACGACAATAAAGTTCTGGGCTTCTAATTTTTTTTCTTCATTAGTCATACTTATGTGACTGTATGAGCAGAGACGCATGCCACATACACAACACTCCCTCTGCCGCTACAGGCAGACATCACATTCCCATGTGTATACATAGCGCATAGTCTATATAAACATTGCAATTACGGCATAATCACCCAGTATGCATCCATAGAACAATAGCATACAAAAGGGCTAGCAGTTACCACAGTGCAGTGACCGCGCCAAAGAGGGTAGGGGTAGGGGAAGGGGAAGGGGAAAGGGAGGGGAGGGGAAGGGAAAGGGAAAGGGAAAGGGAGGGGAAGGGGAAGGGAAAGGGAAAGGGAGGATGGAAATGTCACATCTGGCAAACATACACAACTAACAATCCCATGTTAAACAGCCTACAGTCAGACCCAATTAAGGCCTAAATTAGTTAGTATAATTACCGGAATGGAAACAATAGCTAGTCTGTATGTGTGGAGATGACATTTGCATGGACTGACCATCTATATAGTGAGTCACAGACAAAGCACACACACCCGGGCCCAATCAACCTGCATCCAAAGTGCCAACATTCGGGTCAAGCTACAAAATGGACACAGTCACCAGGTCTAATTCACCAACACGGCAGGCCTCAGCTTAATTATAATGACTATTTTTTCTCTAGCACTCTTCGCGGTATAAGAAGAGAGTTAGGAGATTCTGTAAGGCAGTCTCTTCCAATCCTTCCAGCTATGTTATTGAAGATATTCAGCCTGTTGACGCTTAACTATGGACACGTTGCTTGGCGCGCTGCAGTGCTTTGCTGTTTTAGGGGTTTGTTAAGGAAATGCCAGGTCACCCTGTCTGAATCTGCCCTACGCCGGAAGGACTTTAAGTTTTTCAACTGGGGGATGCTGCTTACAATTCGCAGATCAAAAACAATTCAATTCCGCCAGCGTATTCTCCAAGTTCCTATTGCTCGGTGCTCTCAGACTGATCTCTGTGCAGTCTTTTGGACAAAACGCCATTTTTTCGAGCTGGTGGTGGATCCAGAGGGGCTTGCATTTCGTGTTCCATCTGGGGACGGAGGTTCTGAACCTATGACTTATGAAATTTATGAACGAACATTGAAGACCTTTGTCCGGGAGGCGGGGCTTAACCCGGTTGATTTTTCTTCTCACTCGCTCCAGCGAGGGGGTTGCACTTTTTTGTCCATGTGCAGCGCAACCATTGAAGAACTAAAGGCCAGGGGTGATTGGGCCTCGGAGACAGTCTTCACCTATTTACGCACCCCTCTCTCTGAGTGAATTGTCCACGATATTCGGGTTGCGTCCACCCTTTCCTCTACAACTTTTGACACTTTTGGGTTGGGGGGCTCACTGTAGGTGAGTCTTGGCATTTTTCTGTGCCAGAGGCAAGTAAAACTCTCTCAACCTAGTCGTGTCTATTGTTGTCTTTCCCTAGCCACTATTTATTTGAGGTATAAGAATTATACGAATATAAATTTGCGGAGGAATAGTTAAGCGTTCCTTTAATGTGATATTTATTATTATATTACTTCGATGTTTACCCGATTTATTATTATTATTTATTACTATTCTATTTCGAATCCCTTTCCCCTCCCATTCCGGCTGGACGATCCTGGCCCTTGTCCGCCGCGTCATGGGTGATCAGACTGCCTGTAGCCTGCAGTCCTTTCTGATATATATATATATATATTTTTTTTTTTTTTTTTTTTTATTACTACGGTATGGGAATTTTTCTGTGCCAGAGGCAAGTAAAACTCTCTCAACCCAGTCGTGTCTATTGTTGTCTTTCCCTAGCCACTATTTATACAAATGTAAAAAGGTTGTAGTCAGTCCGGTGGTGGGGAGCGGGGTGACCATGCAGGGGTTTGGAGATGTGACAATGGAGAGGTTTGGAGCTAAGGGGCTCAGCTGAGGGAGTATTGTGATTGGCTGGTGTGAGGCTACAGTGCCAGTGAGTGAGGTGAGGAAGGAAGGGCCATAGAATTTGGCGATACGCGTAGAGCAAAACTTGGATTTTATTCAAAATTAATAGGAATACAGAACAATTTGGGACAAACATTGATGGATGTATGCAATATAATGAATATGTTTAATACAACTCTCCATAATTAAGCATTTTGAACTAAGAAACATACAACACTTTACAGGCTGATGGCTGATGTTTACATCACCATTGATTAGTAATTCTTGTTCTAAATAATAAAATGTCAAATGTGTTAACAAAAACTTGTTTCAAAGAAATACATAATCAATCTCTGATTAACCCTACCCATTTCCTAGCCCAACAAATGTTATTAACCATAAATAAATAAATAAAAACATGAATAAAATAAGTCAAACTGACTCTGGATATGCCTCGAACACTGGCCTGAGCACCCACATTTTTCTCAATCTAAATGCAGATGGTATAAGATGTGCTGATTAGATGGATGTAAATGCAATGCTAGATAAAAGATTAACATCTTAATTTATGATATATACTTTTTTAGTTGGTATTTACTGTTTCAAAAGAGCTGAGATGAGCTGAAACTAGCATATTTCATAGCTGCACCTAGTGTCTTAGCATTAGCCATGTGCTTTGCGCAGGTTTGTTTTTCTTCCACGCATCCCACAATGCACCGCACGGCTGGAATGACGATCTAGTCTATCGGCATGTGGGTGATGGTTGTGCCCCCCCAGAAGGGGGAGCCCAGCCGCTTCGCTGCCCTGTGCGCCCTGCAGTGAACCCGAATGAGCATAAACTCATTCAAGACAATTGATGCTACACAGTTAATTTAAACAGCTTTTTCTATTTGTATGGATCAAAATAAAAAATGTCAACTCTGACATGTGCACAACATATAAACCTTCATATCAATATATAGATTCTGCTATTATTTGAAATGTTTCCACTTTTCTTTTCCATCTCACAAAAGTGGAACACAATTTCTGACCCATATAATTAACAGATGCCAATTCACACATGCCCACTCTGTGAACACACAAACACAGAACACCTGGGGTTATTACATAGCACCATATGTAACAATGTGGACTGCAGAGGAGAGACGGCCATGTTGAAATGTACAGGAGAAAATGCCATTAATGGAAGTGTTGAGAGAAGGAGTCTCGACTTACTTTCGCCAGCCCTTGAGTGGCTCTTGTTTCTGCTCCTTCGTACGGCCCATTAGTGCTATAGAGGCGAGGGCCCAGCCGCACAGTAGGAAGATGAAAATGAGCACTATCCGTATGGGGAACACCGTCACAGTCATCGCTGCGATCTGAATCAAAGAAGCAACAGCACTCACTAACCCAACCACAGCACTCATTTTAATTTCCGCAAATGATTACTATTATTTATATGGGTCACTCTCAGAAACTATGTACCACACTTTTGGTTTCTGTGTTACATCGTTAATGATTTTGCATTCTTTTTTGGGGGTAGTAAGTCAAATAATTATTGTTGACTCTATATATTAAGTGTATTGTTAGCAATACTACATGTACTAACAATTCCGGAAAGAATCTTCAACTACGGACTGTCCAGGGCATGCCGAATCGTCGAAAATTCATTCGGGATTCTAGCTCGCCGATACAAAGTGCCTCCTAACAACCATGAGACAGAGGCTGGCAACAGTTCTGTTGATAGTGTTGGCATGTATCTGCCTACATAATTTTACGCGGATGCGGTACGCAGCTCGTCACAACGCAGAGATGGACCAGGACACCAACCACAACATCGTTCCTGGAGCCTGAACAATCCTCTCGGTGGCATCTACGGCGCACGTGGGAACAGAATGACCATGGCTGCGAAATACCAGAGGCAATATCTTAGTGCCTATTACGGGTCTGAGGCTGGATCGGTGGCTTGGCAAGAAATCTGTACTTAACATTGAAATGTGCAATTATTATATGTGTGTGCCTTTGGATGAAATATGTATTATTGCAAATGTGATATGAAAAGAAACCTAGCTAATAATAAAGATATCTTAAATTAATTTGTTCTTTCTTGTTGCTATAAGAGCTTTAGTTATTATCTGTTCACTATCACAATCACTCACGATTTACATCATAACTCAATAAATACAAAGTACAGAAGTTCAGTTCACCATTTACATCATAACTCAATTAACACAATGTATAGAAGTTCAGTTCACAATCACAGAGGCTGCACATCCGGACCTTGTTCCATCCCAACCAACGTAGTACAGCTGAGATCCGAGAGTCCCTTTATGTTTCCGACACTGATCGCTGGCGTGCTGGATGCCTGTGTGTGACCTGTGGTGTTCCAGTTGGTCGCATCCCATACTTCGGAACTGTGCCATCATCCACTTGTGTACAGAAAGTGCACTTCACAATCACAGAGGCTGCTCAGGATCGGGTCCCATCCCAGCCATTAATGTGGTAAAGCTGAGATCCAAGAGTCCTGTTATGTTTCCGACACCGTTCCCCGGCATGCTGGATGGGTGTGCGGGACCCGTGGCGTTCCAGTCTATGGGGTCCCGTATGTCAGAGCTGTGCCGCCATCCACCTGTGGAAGGGCCGGGTCGGGGAGTCGTCCACACGATTTTCGAGCCTCCGGGTTGTAATCCCCTTGGCGGCACAGGGAAAGCAGGGAACAGGCCTGGTAGTTGAGGCTGTGGACGAGGTGCTTGTGGTTGTGGAATTTTTCCTTCTGTTGTGGCAGTTGTAGGGTTTGCGACCATAACCTCATAGCCAAGGCAAAACTGTGTAGAACTCTCCCAAAAGAGATTTCATCCGATATCGACCCAAACCACGATCCCCACAGCATCGGACACTTTCATCGGGTGTAGCATCCGGCCCTGCATAATTCCAGCCTCCTCCTGCTGGTCCAGCAGGTTCGACAGCAATTGTTAGATGTCGTTGTTGGGTGTAGGCCTTCCCCTTGCTTGCTGAGGAGTTGCGGGTTGCGTTGCTGGATGACTTGCCGGTGGTGGAGCCTGGTCAGTTGGCGCCAAATTGTTGTCATCACCGCAAGTAGGTAGTAGGGTGAGAGGGGCTGGACCGGAAGTTGAAGCGGTTGCTGTTGAAGCCGGCGGCACGGGTTGCAACTGGGACTGGAACGCGACACCTGATCTGGATGCTCGTAGTCGGTCTTCGTAAGAGAAATTCTTCAGGGTTGGTACTAGGCGGGTTGCGCGCCTCTGTACTCTCTCGAGAAGTTCACAGTCCTTCCTGCACATCGGTGCCCAGGCTGGGTATCCATATTCTAGCTTGCATCTCACCAGGGATGTGTATAGCTTGGTCAGACTGACTTCATCCAGGTATGTGTAAGTATGTCTTATGAGGCCGAGTGTTTTATTGGCTTTCCCAGCCTGGGTCTCACAATGAATAGAGAAGGTCAGACTCGGGTCTATCCAGACCCCCCCCCCCCAAGTCTTTTTTGAGATCCATGCTCTGCAACTCTATCTGTTCTCCTGCAGCTGTAGACATTTGATAATTTTCCCTCTGATTGCTTCGTCCGAGGTGGAGCACTTTGCATTTGTCGGGGTTAAATCTTAACTGCCATGCATCAGCCCATGCTTGTAGGTTATTCAGGTCGTCTTGCAGTATAGCTACATCAGACGCGTCTTTGATATGCATGAATAGTTTTGTGTCATCCGCAACATCTGGATGCATGCGTGTACCATGTCAGGCATCTCATTAATGAAAATGACAAATAATAGCGGCCCTAATACACTGCCCTGTGGGACACCACTGAGAACTGCAGATATGGCTGCAAATATCCTCTGATAGATACTTGATGTTGTCTGCCCCTGAGAAAGTCTGCTACCCACTTCCACAATTCTCCCTTGATGCCGTACTTGCCCAGCTTCATTAACAATCTCTCATGGGGGACTGAATCAAAGCAATTTGAGAAGTCTAAGTAGACAGCATCTACGTCACCTCCACCATCCATAAGATCTGTCCAGTGGTCCAGTGTTGCGAGTAGTTCGGTGATACATGATCTCCCTTTGATGAACCCGTGTTGACAAGAAGATAGCAGCTTGTTTTTGACCAGGTGTTCTATGATTACGTCGCAGATCCCATATTTTAGTGATAATCTATCTACCTGGCAGAGTGGTTCTGCTATCTGGTCTTTCAGCCCTCGTAGAACTCTAGGGTGCATTCCGCCTGGTCCTGGTAACTTTGACAAGTTGAGCTTCTCCAGTTTCTTCTTCACCATATCTGAAGTGATGAGGAAGTCAGTCAGTGGATGTTCGTTAGGTCTTCATCCATGTGGCGTTCACTGTGGCGGAGTGGTTAGAGTGTCTGACTTTTTTCTAGGTCAGACACCTAATCTGAGGGTCGGCGGTTCGATTCCCGGTGCCCCCAGCTCTGCCAATTTGGATTTCCACCGCTGTGTATAACTTACAGCGTCATCAAAGGCCGGTTGCTCTCATACCATGTCTATGTGGTGTGGGAGGTTAAAAATCCCATGGGTCGGTAAAAGTGTAGGCTCAGGCTTTCTATCGACCAGCAGTGGAATGAGGAAGACCAGTGGTCTATGACTGAAATTTCCCCTGCTTAAACAACTAATGGACAACAAAAAAATACCGAGGAGAAGAACCGGTTCATCAGATTGGCTTTCTCTTTGTCATCTGTTACTAGGTTGCCACCGTCATCGGTCAGGTTTATGATCCTCACTCTAGTCCTCATCTTGGATTGTGCTAGATAAAAGATTCACTGGTATTTGTAGTACACAGGTGAAGACCAGCCTTATATAAATACGGGCGAAAATAGCGTTAGTATGGAACAAGAAGTAGAATGCCTGGCACCAGTGTCAAATGGTTATTTATATCAGAACAGAGTTGGTGAAATTAATAGGAGAGAATGCAAAAAGACAAGATGGCGGCCAGAGAATGCCGTCAATTTCACTTTTAAATTGCATTAAAGTATATGTTTTATTATATTTTCCAACTCAAAAGTAGCAGGTAAACATGAAGATATATATTAGCGCGATTTTTCAGCCGTTTTTATATAAGGCTGGTTTTCACCCCTGTACTAGAAGTATGGGGTGAATCTTTTATCTAGGATTGTGCATACTTGTAGAATGCTTTGGGGTTTGTCCTTGCCTCGCTTGCGATTCTTTTCTCGAAGTCCTTTTCCGCTTGCCTTCAAGTTCATCCCCACTTTGCTTGATTTCTGGCCTTGGCATATGTGAGGTAATCCCTTGAATCCTTCGCTTCAGTCTCCAGAACTTTCTCATGTCCTAAACGTGTTCTTCTTCTCATTCACTTTATCTCCAACAGGAGCAAAGCTTAATATTGTGACATATATAAACATTAACAACTACGCCTAACAACAAACACAGTACACTACTAATTCAATTGTCGACTCTCAAATCGCATATATCCGATATATCGGCAGCGCCCGTGTCATGGTATAAAACCCCGGCCCGATCGTAGCCCCTGCCGTGGCTTCTGCGCATGCGCAGAGTTTGTAAACAGGCGCAGCTTGGCTGCAGAACGAATACACACTGCCAGTGTCTATTAAAGATTAATAGAAATGCACAACCCTAACCATATAAATTTAATATAATCTATCCGTCGAATATGTTTTCTATATGTGTACCAAGCAGCTTGTTTCTAAGTGGTGTAGCTTTAGAGATATTTCACTTTTTCTGTATGAAGATTGCACTGACACTCAGAATATCCCAACTTTCACTATTATCTCTGTTTTTAATACTTTCAGCATAAATTGCTCTTAGGTTACATTAAATACTTCAGATCTTCCTCTTCAATCGCGCATTAAGATATTTTTAATCGATCCAATGAAAGCTTTTAAATTTATTTTACAAAAATAAATGCTTAGTCAACTGTCTTCACGGCAGGGGCTGCGATCGGGCCGGGGTTTTATACCATGACACCCGCAAGTCGGAGTAGTGAGCAAGCCAACATATACAGAGACCATAATATTTAATAGCCGTCATCTTCCGAAAAAGTAGGCAAGCATGGGCAATTTACCACAATGCTTATGGCTAGCACGGTTGGCACCAAACTCAAGTCGTCTCTCTGGCGATGAAATAGAAAACAAAGTGCGAACGGGAAAATAAACATTTTATAAACAAAACCAACCTGAAGTTTATCGAGCCAAGTGAAATGTAGACTGTGGACAAATGGATTTTGCACCTCCGGCATCGTCAACGTTTTCTCTCGAAGTAGAGGTCGTGGATTTGCCATCTTTGTATTTTTGGATTATACTACCTCATTGGTAAAACCGAACCATGTAAACTCTTGCACTAAACTGTTCACTGGAGTGACACACAAAGCTAACAAAATTAGGTGTTCCGTCCTCCTCTCTATCCTGCTGCTGTGGTACTTCCAAGTGTTCTCCACACTGCAACAGGTCAAGTTGTCTCAAATCAAACTAATGTTGCTATAAGGGCGTTGCACATGGGTATGAATTCACTATATTCATGCGCAGCGACCGACGCACTTTAAATAGGCAACGACAGCTGGTGGAGAAGTAAAGTAGTCCCTCCCAGCCACAGCGATAGAAATTTCATGCGAGATAATGTGAGCAGCTGCAGTGTGAGTATGGTTCGATCATTCGCTGGTCCCTAAAGGTAATGTTGACGAACAAAGCTTCATTGTGGTGTCGCCGAGAGCCAGCTCCGGTAAAAAGCAATATGTTGCGCATGCCCAGAACGGAGAGAATTCTGGGTAGACGCCACACAGACGATGGTCGCTTCTGTTTGGCAGCATTTTAGTTGTTTGTCAATTCATGGAGCGATGAATACTACAACAAATTAACATATTGGGGGACTTTTCGTCCTCGCCTTTCCCACAATGTCGAAGTTGGAATCTTCAAGCGATAGACCGACGTCAAAGTTGGAGTTTATAGTTGGTGATCCGGCCAAATCGCGTTACAGGATCATCAGAAAAATCGGAAGTGGGTCGTTCGGTGAAATATATCAAGCTGTCAACATCACAACTGGAGAGGAGGTAGCTGTCAAATTAGAACCAATTAAAGCGAGACATCCTCAGTTGCTATACGAAAGCAAATTATATAAAATCCTCCAGGGTGGAGTAGGGATCCCTAGTATAAGATGGTTTGGCCAAGAGCGGAACTACAATGTTTTGGTGATGGATCTCTTGGGGCCAAGCCTTGAAGACTTGTTCAATTTTTGTAATAGGAAATTCAATATGAAAACTGTGTTAATGCTTGCAGATCAAATGGTCGGACGTATTGAATATGTTCACAGCAAGAATTTCATACACAGAGACGTAAAGCCGGATAATTTTCTCATGGGTATCGGACGTCACTGCAACAAGGTCTTTTTGGTGGATTTTGGTCTTGCCAAAAAGTACAGAGACAGTCGAACACGACAACACATTGGTTACCGAGAAGACAAGAATCTCACAGGGACAGCACGGTATGCTAGCATAAATGCACATCTTGGGATTGAGCAAAGTCGCCGAGACGACATGGAATCGTTGGGATACGTGCTTATGTACTTCAATAAGGGAAGCCTTCCGTGGCAAGGTCTAAAGGCGTACACAAAGAAACAAAAGTATGAGAAAATCAGTGAAAAGAAGATGTCGACGCCGATTGAGACTCTGTGCAAAGACTTTCCCGAGGAGTTCACGACATACATCAACTACTGTCGGGGGTTGAGGTTCGACGAACCACCAGAGTACAATTTTCTTCGAACGTTATTCCGAAAGCGATTCAGGAGCCTGAACCACATGTATGACTACATGTTTGACTGGACACTGCTTCGGCAAAAGACGACCATGCAGCAGCAACAACAGCTACTGCCCGGGACTTCTGCTACTCGCAAGTGACTAGATGGTGGATGTCAGAAAACTCAGTCACGCAAGCGTAAAAGGCCAACGACATGAACTGTTGAAGATCATGGCCTTGACAATCCAGGAATTGAGTTTCCTGAATGCAGCTCGTTTGTTTTAAGAAATAAAAAGAAAAAAGGTATACATTCTGGTACAATTATATCAGTGCAGGTCAGGTGACTTTCAGGTATCATTGATTGCCACCAAATTCTGTGTATATGATATAATTAGACTAGAATGAATGGAAAAGGTGCAGCAGACCAGAAATGAACATTAGCTTTAAAGCAAGGATTTGAATAATGTGTAACGGATAACGGTTAAATTACATATAAGGTAACACTTTGTGGTGGAAGCCTATTTAGTTTTTATGTGCATTTTGAATCTACAACAGGTTCTATACTGACAAATTATTGAATGGATACTCGTAGCATGTTGCATTGTGACCTTGCTTAAGTTTAATCGAACTGTTGTGAATTTTTTTTTTTTTTAAGTTGTCTTCACGATTTGGTTATATTTGAAATGTTTGCACTATCACAATCATGCTAACTAAATTCACATTGAACTTAGAGGTCTGTGCACCTTTTACATAGTACCTGTGACTGGATTTCTGACATCCACGTAAAGCTATGATCGCCAAACAGTGCGCCCTCACACCAGTTGGGTGCTGTAAACTGTAGTATGCCTCTTTTTTTTTTTAAAGAGAGATTCCCAATAAATTAAAACTATGGTCTGCCATATTTTTAATGGCTGATACTAGTAAAAGAAACTTCATGCGAATCCTATGAAGGAACATTTCAGCATATGATATATATTCCAGCCGTGTAGGCTATATGATTATCACACACAATGTGGTAGGCACCCACTGCCTCAGAACTTTTAACTGAGTATGGCTTTTTTTTCCCTCCAACATTCAGTATATTCATCACTTCTTAAAATTACCCGGCGGTCAGATAATATATGCCATTAAGCTTATATTTTCTCACAATTTAAGTTATATTTTAGGGTTTCATGTTGGTCTCATAACCGAGAATCTCCCAACTTGCTACCCTATATGAACATCTTGGGGTAGGAGGGGGGAGGGGGGGTTAATATGTGTACTGGCGTGAGCTAGTAATTTATCGGGAATCTCCCTTCGTTTGTGGGGAAGGCAACTGTTGTATATAGTTATACTACTGTATAGGGCTTTGGGTATTTCGCCGTATCTAACCCATACAATAGTGTCCTTTGGAGACATGTACATCATTATAATTAAGCCTGGAAATGCTTATAGTTAGATTGTGTTTTATAAACATGTAGATCTATAGAAAGGAATTATTCCCGACGTTTATTTTATTGAGTTTTCTGTCTATAGACTTCACATGATAGTGATGTATGCAATATGGATCAAAATGTGTTCCCTTTGTTATTACTGGTATCTTGTCCCATACCAATTTGTTAACTTATTTGAATACTTAGTGATTAGCTGTGACATGATTGAAAACTGTAGTGTTACCATATGCTTTTGTTGGTTTATTTATACTTTTTTCAAAATGATGTTTGTTTGAGGGGTAGAAGCGGCTTCCATTGTGAATACTTAATTACGATGAATCTAATATATTTAAACCGATATTTAATTACCTTTTAGGTCTGTATATCTTCAACTCAAAGCAATTAATCTCAATCTAATGAGATTTCACATTTCAAACAAAAGTATAAAAAGACATATAAAAAGAAGAGAATCGTTTTGCATGTAATTTATGACAAGGCACTACCGCTCTCATTACGTTCTCATCGCCTGTCACCTAGTACTGCAGTTAACACATAGGGTATACTGTATGTCTTACAATCAATGTGCCCAGGCATAGAGTTACGATGCTCAACTTTTTACATATATGGGTCATTCTCAGAAGTTGTTTACCAATACTGTGACATCAGTACCACAAAATCAAAATGCTGTCAACGTCTATTATATGCAAGTTTCCTCAATGTGTATGTCCTTTTGCATCTGAATATTTGAAAATAAACATTCTGACAATTTTAAGTAGGTCACATGATACTGACACCCAATAAATAGCAGCATGGAAACCAATCTGACTCCAAAATCAAATATTTTCCACATAAAGCGTGACATTTTTAGGACATTTCACATGCCACTGGGTCACTCTCCTGAAAACTGGTCAGCATGAGATGGGATTTTAAAACATCAATAAAAACCTTCCTACTTATTTTTTTCCTTATACTTTTCATATTCATGTTCAGATTTGATGAAAGAAATAAGGGAAATAAAATAAAACTGTGTCCAACTTTGGTCTTTTTAGTTATGAACTGTTTTTGTACCAAAAAAAAACATTTTACAGTCAGCCATTTGTAACATGACATATGGGACATGGTTGAATCCTTATTAACATCTTGTATTGCATTGATATATCAAACAAAACAGTTCCCAAATCAAAGAGGAAGTATTTATTAACATCTATGCATGCTTAAATTAAAAAAAAAAAAATGTAATGTCTTCAGAAATAACATTACAAATTTCCGTCACACGTGGAACCGTGGTGTCTGGATGCCACACAAATATTGTACACTAATTATTCAGTGAATAAAGCATGGCTGGGAATTACTTTTTTTTAAATCAATATAAGCACTAGATATTTCTGTATATTATGCCATGATTAATATTAATAATAAATGATCTAGGTACTCCAAAGTGATTTTTTTTCCCAACAGATCAGTATTACAACTTATATATCTGTACAGAGCTTTTAAATCGGATCTCAATGATATAAAAATCATTTAGATCGATTGAATAGCTGCAAAGTTATGAGTGTTTAAAGATTGATTTTTTTACCCCGATTTGTGCACATTTCCAAATTAGCCAAATCTTGGTTTTTAGGGTCCCACCTGGAAGCTATTTTGCATATGATCTGTCCAATATTAAAGAATCTCATTCTCTATAGTACAAATAAGAAGCTCAATTTTTTACAGACCATCAGTGTTAGTATTCTTTCTGAAATTTCATGTCAAACTTGCTAAATTCATTAATTTCCAGCAACCACCAAATAAATTCAGTAAAATGAAGAAAAATAGCATAACTCCCGTCCTAATTGTCCTATCACTGCAATCTTGATACCAAAATAACCATAATTAAAAGGTCTACATGATGACATAATTTTCTAACTAATCAGAGGAAGATAGACAAAATTCACTTCTGCCATTATTTTAATGCTTTAGCATTACAAGTGTGTAACCCAAAATCTAGATATTTAGTCAATTTTTGTTCTAACTTCCTAAATAATTGAGTCTATGCGCACGGCTGAAACTGACAGTGACAGTGAGCTGAAGCTGCCACACCAGGAACAGATATTTGGCAGAAAACGGCCGTCGCGTAGCGCGGACGTGCACGTATCTAGCACAAGAGCGTGACTTCTAGAGCTTATCAGGTCGGGTGCAGATAACCATAACACAAATGTTGGTGGTACTTTTGTCAATAAATGTTTGATCTTTCCGATGGTATACTTTTAGCGATCGGAGCAAGATTTCTTTGAAAAAAATGGTTCCAAACCTTTCATTCACTGTTTTCAATGAAAAAACGCACCAAAATCCGGCCGTGTTTGGTATGGTAACGAAGCCAACTCTCAGCCCTGTCTCTGATTGGTGGTTATTTTAAAAATGAACATTTCCACTCCTCCTGACCAGGCTGTGAAGAACAGACTGCCGCGAATCAGCCGAGGGGCGATCTCTGGCAGGCTCTAAATGTGGGTCATCGCACACCTTTTAAAACGCTTATATCTTTGTAATCATAATAAATACTTCGATACATATGCACACATACAAAAAGACAAAAGAATACACTTCCAGTTCATATGTTTTATATTTTTCAAAGTGTCTGATGACTTGATTTACAAATGGTTGAAAACTATCAAAAGTAGGTCAAATCTCAGTGAGCGGACAGCGGACCTGCATCGTTTGGAGTACCTTGTAATATGCTTCTAAGTATGATATTATTCAATTCTGATTAGATATTTATTAAGCAGACTGTGTGGTGTCCTAAACATGTGTTACACGTGTGACACACATGTTATGCTGCCATAAGAGATATCTTATTCATGGACTACACCTTTATTTGTTATCTCATCAATTTATATTTTACATAGATGTAAAGGGGAGATTTCCAGCTTTCATTTGCAACCAAAATATATGCAAACACCTTGGTTTATTGAACCATCTGCTCTTCACGGCGTCAGTAGTTGTCTGACCCGCCCCCTGACTCGCCAGATCCCACATCGACTCTATAGGTGTGTGTGGGGGGGTGGGTCAACCACACGCAGTAGAGGTCAGCCCGGCTAGGGTCTGACCGGTGGTGACCCGTGCCGCCATCTAGCGCAGTGTAGTGGTACTGCGCTGATGGCGTCGTAGTCTCCGCTGCTACCGCGTGATAGTAGAGCTCATGTTCAGACTACTACATATATAAAAAATTCAAATATTAAATTTTAACTCTCCATGTGACACTTCTGGCCAGTTTTCAGGAGAGTGACCCCACTTGCTTTATAAACACTACTAATAATAATTTGAAACCTCATTGCTATGGTTTGATTAAAGAGAAAAGCAGAAAAATATTAACAATGTAACAGTCTAAGTGGAATCAACAATTTTACACAAATGTTCGGCTCAAATTTCAATGTTATAGGACAATTTCAGGATTCATCTTTCACTATACTATAACTGGGTTCATGCATAGAGTGTCAAATGGTGAAAATAGTTCCTGTATTGTATCTGTACTCAGTGTTTGATACAGATTTCACAGTACTTGCAAGTCGAAACAAAATGTTATGATGTTAATGACTCCAGAAAAGGTTAACTATTTTATCATTTTTATATTAAAAAAAAAAAAAAGTCTCAACTTAATGAAGACATTGTATATGACCATTTGAAGTGAAACGTGCTGTTGTTCAGAGGTTTTCATTAAGTTTGTGACACTTTATTTTCAATGCTGTTGACAATGTCACAAATTAGTGAAGTCATTTTCTATTTATTTAGCTACATCCGTCCCAATAAGATACATAATACACAATATTAACATTTACTTCAAGTGGTTCACAGTTTCTGAGAACGACCCATATATATATACGTATAATATTTTATGTTTTTTAGTAGTTCGTGGATATTCAGTCATCTTATTTGGTTTGAACGTGTATTTAAACAAATCTTGGCAAAATTGAATATATTCAGAACATTTAAATGTTCAGTAAGAATTATTTTGACTGGGGTTTAATATTATTTTGGGGTCGATTCTTTTCGGTGCATATGTATATATGCTATTTAGGCTAATAAATATTCCATATGCAGAGCATTATTGAATGCTATCGATGGAAGCCTGTCTAAATAAGTTGCATGTGTGGTATTATTTGTGATTATTCTTTTGTTTCGATATCAATGTGTAACACCTGACAAAACTAAAATTGTGAATTACAAGGGATACCGTATACCTTCTAGTGAATAATAAAATCATGAAATTATCGTTCATATAACTATGTCAATGGTCGATACTAAACCGCTGTAGCAAGTTGGCTGGCAGCCTTTCAATGACAATACATATTGACTGTATGGTGAACACCAAACATAGCAATGCTGAACATTTGAGTATTTGCTACCGCAGGAAGTGTACAACTACAAGCAGTTAATGTGTATGGTGGAATGGGTCTTAGTTACAATGTACATAATGTAGCGTGTGTGTACATTGCGTAGTGATTGTATGCTTATCGACACGTAGAATGTAGAAATACGTGTCGTGTCAGTATGCAAAATTAAATGAGTGGATGTGACATGACAGGGAGCTTTAAACGAAGAAGTAAAAAAAAACATGTGTGAAATTCGATTGAGAAATGGCGGGTTGCTACGATCTGAATGTATTTTAACTACTTTTTAGAGGACACACCAATTCAAAGGAATTCTATATCAGTCTATATTTATAACTGGTATTTTATTTGGTTATTGGGGATTTTCCTGTCTGACATTTGTAAGCTGGGTGACCAATAATCATACATGAAAGAGACACTATTCACTCTGCACTATATAATATGCATGTCTAGAAATGTTTCATACACGATGTCTAGAATCTAGTAGATGAACACCAAAAGTTGTATCCGGTCTTGTGTGCTATGCCACTGCGTGTAAGGCGTTTTGGTTTCCACGATTGTAATAAAAACCGACGGCAGCTTAAATGTACAAGATTCTTCACGGGATCCTCAATGGTATCTTCACTTGTGAAATATTTATGTTATCTTTGACTAAAGTAGGAAGAATGTGAATGTTTTTTAATTTGGTTTTATCAGATCTTCAGCGAAGTGTATTCACAAATCTGAATGATGTTATTAATTTGTATTTTCATGTACTGAGTTTTGAATATACATTTTTGCAGTTTTATTTAAGCTACCCTCACACTTAAATTTAAAATTGTAATGTGTTTGGAACCTATGGGTGTAGAGTGTAAGGCTCGCTAAAGTGGGA
The DNA here is from genome assembly GCA_030323885.1 of Branchipolynoe longqiensis. Lineage (NCBI taxonomy): Eukaryota > Metazoa > Annelida > Polychaeta > Phyllodocida > Polynoidae > Branchipolynoe > Branchipolynoe longqiensis. The sequence goes on from CM059194.1 coordinate 27,997,306, forward strand.
CAATTAGTGTATTCATTGTTTTAACCTAGAAGGGGCATACTTGCACACAAATATATATATGTATGTATTTTACCTCGGTATATAGCCTCAGGCTAGCCACAGGCTAGGGAGAGGTAAGCACATCCGGGTCCAGCGATTAGCATAAGCAGCTCACAGCGGGAGGACGTTCGCTGAGCTGCTCCGGCAGGATTTAACTACTACAACACTTTAACTAACTGTAAGTATTGAGAAATTGCGATAAACTTCTTAAGGATGGTTTATAGCATCCCATTATGAAAGCTTAGAACTTTCTCAGGTCCGATTTGGACATGTTTTGGTGTTATAAAAAACACAAGGATAGAACGCTTATGTACAGAACCGAAACCGATACCGCTTGATATAGCGAAACCTGTATACAGACAGGCAGAGATGTTAACCCGAGTTGCATCTCCTAAGGAAATTCCTCCGAACCCTAAAGAGGGTTTTGTTGGGGATGATCCTGGGTTTCTTTTATAGACTCCCCAGACCGGGTTTGCTGGACCCGGATGTGCTTACCTCTCCCTCACCCACGTATAGCCGAGGCTTATACCTCGGGAAAACAATAGTTATCCATCATCTATACCAAGGTAAGATTCGTCTAACTAATCTATATATAGGTGATAATATTTAGAGTATGATGAGAAGGCATATGCAGTGCACCGTGTTTCAAAGACGGGAATCAATTACGACTTTAAGTATTTTCATTTTCGGGAACTGAGCTTTAAAAAAAATTAATTTGAAAAAGTCCCATTTTTATGTAACTGAAATGGTATGTCCACATTTACGTTTCACTTACAAATTGTTTCAGTTTCGTGAGCTCCTTAGGTTGCTTGTTTTTCCAGAAAACGGGTTTATATTATTAGAAATCTACACGGGTTGCCTATCTCATCTGTTCAGTGCAAAGCTTGTTTTATTTAACGACACCTCTAGAGAACATTGATTTTCATCACTGGCTATTGAACATTAAATATCTGTTCAGCGTAGTCAAACTTCCAAATGGCATCAACAAGTCTATATCTAAATATAAATATAATCGAAAGGAGTAATCCCATATTGAAAGCGTACTATCGCAATTGAGATAGGTTATCATTTGTGTAAATTGAGCCTCTTAATCAATTCTGACTCGTAATTACAAATTAATGTTAAATCAAATGATATTGATGACATTCATCAGTAGATACACGACATGCAGGTACTGCAATAGCTACCACTGCAGATGTACATGCTTTCATTTAGGTGTATTCTATCGATTTAATTAGCAATATCTTCTCAAGCATGGTCCCGTGTGGTATTGTCCAAGTTCCTATGTTTGTTTTGTCTTCTATGGTGATGAAAATGGAATTCTAACGTGTTTGAATTCTCATGTGGGAAAGGGTATCATTAAAATAATGATGTCTAACATAATTGTGAATTGTGAAACCATGTACATAGTGAATACAGTAAAGTAATTAAAATTTTATCAAATTATTAATTTTTTACTTATCTTCTGTGTGAATAACTAGAAAAAGAATATAGGCAATTTGTCAGGGATGAAACATCTCTGTGATTTCGTGGATTTCGACCATTTTTTTTATAATCGATTTCTGACAATTAAAAATTATGTGGACACTTTCTAAATGTTCTACATTCTCTCCATCGACTACTTGTGGTCACAAAATGCCAGGAATATATTATTATAGCAGTCTGTTATGTGTGGATGGATTCCCATGAACATGTGGAAATGCTTAGCACTATGATCAGGGATTTGCGGGAAATTACTGGAAGGCAGGTTTCATGCGATGAATGTTCTCCAAGCATAGCCTTAGTTCCTGGGCCTCTCGTCAGTAACTAGAGATTCTGGTGAATATCCTGCAATAACCGTACTAGTACTTGCTGTCGATTTTCGTCAGACCACTTTCATTTTGGACTAGAACGCGGTGGCTGAATCGGTGGAGTGCAGTTAAATAAGCAGCATGTGGTGGATTTCAATGTCACCTCAGGAATACCTCAGGGAAGTGTGCTGGGACCAATATTATTTATAATATTTATAAATGACCTGCCAGGCAGTGTTTCATCAAACCTAAAAATATTTGTGGATGACACAAAAATCTTTCGAGCCATAAAAGATGTAAGAGATAAAAATCTCTTGCCAGAGGATATTCTGAAACTCGCACAATGGTCCGAGAAATGGCAATTGCCCTTCAATGAAAAGAAGTGCAAAATTATTCATTACGGAACAGCTATGAAAAGGACTTTGGCGTAACCTTCGACTCCCAACTCTCCTTTCAGAAACACATAAGGACTATCATCTCAAATGCTAACCAGATAGTAGGAATAATTAAAAGAACTTTCCATCGCCTCAACAAGAACAATTTTCTCATTCTATTTAAGTCTCTTGTTAGGCCAACTTTGGAATACTGTCCACAAATTTGGAGCCCAATCTTTCGGAAAAATATTCTGGAGATCTAAAAGGTTCAGAGACGTGCAACGAAATTAGTTGCAGTTATAAAGGACTTACCCTATGAACAAAGGCTTAGGGAATTGAAACTTCCTACCCTTTCCTACAGAAGGAAAAGAAGTGACATAATTGAAGTATTTAAAATTATGAAAGGTTTTAATAAAATAGATATGAACCAATTTTTCACCTTGAATAAAAGAGAAGGCAGTCGGGCCCTACTCTCAAACTAGTTAAACCCAGAGCCATTTCAAAGTTAAGGCAACACAGTTTCTCAAACAGGATCATAAATATATGGAACAGTCTCCCACAAAATGTTATTGATGCCGAGTCAATAAATTCATTCAAGAACAGATTAGAAAAGGCATGGGCTGATGATCCAGGGAAATTTGACCCCTTACTCACCACATGTTACTAATTATTCCTTGTGTTGCTTATTTACTTGCACTCAAGTAAAAATGGGAGACAAGTAAGTGTTCACACTTCCTGTCTACCATTCGCTATTTAACATACCTCTATCAGGAATGAAAGATCTCCGTGGTTTCACAGATTTCCAGGATTTCTTATATTCACCGATTAACGTTAAACAAAATTCCAAAAGATGGGGATGTATATGACAACAATTGGGTGGTTCGAATCCCGTTCTTATATGACCTTAGATGTAGCTAGAACATAAAATCTAAAGCAAGAAAGTGTTAGATATTTGGACAATAATGCAATCACAACAAGAATACTTGAAACCTGACCTCCGGTATTTTTCCACAATTCCCTGACAATGGACGTATTCGACTGGGGCTTTCCATGCGAATATCAAAATAATTCTTTGCAAATTACTATTGGAGTGGGAACGGAAGTTGGTTTCTATACGTATGATTCGAATGTGTCTTGTGGCTCCATCCACAATGTCACGTGGCGTATTTCAGGGGGCGTGTTCGAATAATCAACTCGGGTCACCCAAGCCACCTTTTCAAGTTTTTGGCACATGCACACACCCTACAGACTTGGGTCAAATAATCGAATACGCTCCTCCATTCTCGGGGTGGGGAAAATGGTGTCTTAATCCAAAACTTTTTCCTTTTTTTTAAATAACCGATATAACTACCTGCAAAATACGATTTAAAGTATTTTATGATTGCATAGTTTAGTTATATTTCCATTTAAATAATCTGGGTTATTACCCAAAAAAACCCATGTAGAACTAAAGCAGATCCTCTACTCTCAACTGTCTTCTGGTTACAGAATGAGAGGGCGCCCTCGTCTCCGGTTCAAGTATACCATCAAGAGAAACCTGAAGCTCAGACACATTAAGACTGACTCATGGACATCACTCTCACAGCAGAGAGCTAAATGGAGAGCGGCAGTCAAGTAATGAAAGCGGTCTTTGTCGCATCGCGACCGACAGCATGATGATAAGAAACCCATGTAGAACTGGTACTGGTGGCTGTTATCCTACAGGACGGTACCAGCGCAAATGTGACGTCATCGTTCCTAGCCACCCCCAGTCAAGACGTGGGTTACTGGGGTCGGGCCTTTTTGCACACAGCACATATTTTTGTCAACTCCACTTGTGGTGTTCGATTTGAAATTCTAGCAATTCGGGTGACCCAAGTCGCCCGGGTCATATTAATCAAATACGGCCAACATGGCTGATATGGAAAGGTTCAGTATATATGGAAAGATTCAGTATCTTCAGCCAATCAGAGCTGTTCTTTTCAATTGCAAATGGTGGCACCCATAGGGGGCAGCCATTTGCAATGGAAATGAACATCTCTGATTGGTTCTTTTCAATTGCAAATTGCAGCCACCATAGGGGGCAGCCATTTGCAATGGAAAAGAACAGCTCTGATTGGCTGAAACCACTGAAGCCATTTGACTGTTCCCCTTTACATTAGAAAACCCAGTTCACTGCACAGGTGGGCGGAGCCTAAATTTTGCGGATAGAAAGGGCCCAGTCAAATACGTCCAATGCTAAGTCTATGGGAGAAGATCCGCGTTATCACAGAAATTCCCCCCCCCCCCCCATGGGGAACCGGGATAGAATAGTTCCCTTGCACCCCCTTGGAGATCGTAAAAGGCGACAAATGGGCCGACTCGTTTGCTGTGAGTCGCAGCTCATGTCGGTGGAGGAAGGGATCATGGTGCATGAGGGTTGCAAGGGGCCAAGGCTCCTTGTGGACCAACACTGCACTTTGGCCCCGACTTCACCTAGACGAGGGGTTGGACTGGCCCAGTCCAATCAATCGGCTGGTCATGCCAAGCCCTAGGAGTATAATTATGAAGAATGACCCTATTTGCATCACTAATTATATGATATATATATATATATCATATAATATTTACCTAGAAAATTCTTCACTACTCCTGGAAGGCGGTGGCTAGGGTCAATCTGGTATCGGTTAGTGTGATCAACCGTACTGGAGTATATTATCCTTGTATCCCTGGTGTGTATCTGCTGGTTACCGCAGCGCTACACACCCATTTTTAGGGCTGCGTGGCAGTTGGGGAGCGAGAATAATGAACACTTTCTACATAATATGGATATTAAAGAACCCAAACTCGACAACCCCAACAAAAGAAATTTGGAGTCAGACTCCTTGCAATACGAGGAAGAAGCTGCAAAAAACAGCAAAGGATCAAAAGTAATAGCAGAGTCCTGGCCAAGGTTCCTTATCATTGCATCAAGCGATGAGGGGGCCTTGGCAAAAGTGTCACCTTTTGCCATATTCAAAGGGCCCATTTTGCGTACTCTCGGGAGTGCCCACGGTGGAAACTGGAAAAGAGGGTTCAAGAAATTAAGGTTCAAAATAATTTGTCCTTTCCTGAAGCGAGGAAATTGGTGAAGGCTACCAACCCAGTCACAGCTGGAAAATTGTATGCTGTGGCGGTTGGAGGCCCCAAAAGGGCTGTCGCGTGTCAGACGGACTTGACGTGGTTGGCTGGGGGGAAACCCACTGCCACCACCCAGGTCCCAAACGGACACAAACCAACAAACAAACTCAATCGACTATGAGACAAACGCCTATCGGCAGCAGCAGTCTGTCGATTGAGTTGAGCGCTAAGGTGCCGGCTTCCACCCCGCTCCCGCTCGTCAATCAATCAATAAAATAAATACTGAAAAGAAAAGGGTAGAAAAGGACCGTTCCTCGGGACGTCTAAAGATCGAATGGCAGCTAGTTCCCACTAGCAATGCCTTCAATCTTTTGGATGAGGACGTGGAGGCCATGGATGTTCTGTCCATGGACCAACCACAACTAAAACGCCCCCCTCCAAAACCCAAGGACAGAGGCGAGAAAGGGTCTCTGTCCTTAACTCAAACCAAGAATCAGGCGCTGGAGGTCGCAGTCTCCCCCCCCCCCCCTAAGGGGAGAGGGGATAACACCTGTCACTGCCCCAAAATGACGAGTGACAGGTGGTTCTCTAATTCAGTGGAATTGTAGAGGTTTCAAGGGCAGCATTGAAGAGTTATCTCTTCTGTGCTGCAACCTCAACCCTCTTGCCATTTGCTTACAAGAAACCCAATTGAGAGCTTCTAAGAGTTGTCGTCTTAAAGGCTACATCAATTTTGACAAGTCCACACCGGATGGAGACCGAGCCGCCGCCGGCTACTCCATCCTGGTTAGACACGATATTGTATGTACGCCAGTGGCGTTAGACACAACACTACAAGCTGTAGCTGTTCGTCTGACGCTACATAAGACTATCTAACTCTCTGTTCCATCTATGTTCCTCCGAGCTCCACTCTCACCGTACGAGAATTGGATGCTCTTGTGAGTCAGTTACAGTCTCCATATTTACTTATGGGTGACTCTAACGGCCACAAGCCACTGTGGGGAGGGACCACTAGGAACCCAAAGGGCGAGAGGATTGAGGACCTTGTGGACGGTCATGCACTGTGTGTATTGAACGACGGTTCGTGCACATATCTGCATCCCGCCTACGGAACATACTCTGCCATCGACCTCAGCATTGTTGAACCAGAGCTGGTGCTGGACTTTTCGTGGAGGGTCTGGAACGACCTCTGCGGGAGCGACCACTTCCCAATTATTCTTAATTGCGAGGGGTCATCTCCCGTAGAGCGAGAGAGGAGCTGGTGGCTGCGTCAAGCCGACTGGCCCTCCTTCCAGAACCTATGCCGCGAGGAGTTCACTCCAGATATCAGTGACGTTGGTTCCTTCACTGAGATGCTGAGGTGGATCGCAGAGAAAACTGTTGCGAAGACTTCTGCAACTCCCAAGCGTCTGACGCCTCCATGGTTGGATGACAGCTGTAGGGGGGCTATTAGGGAGCGAAAGAAGGCTCAGTGTAGATTCTACAGGAGACCGACTGCTGAGAATATGGCGCTCTTTAGAATTCTGCGGGATCGCACTCGCAGAACAATTAAAGAAGCGCGGATGCAGTGCTGGAGACGATTCGTTTCTGGCATTACCATGGGCACGCCATTGGGAAAGGTCTGGACGATGATTCAAGCGAAGGGGAGATGATTCTTCTGTAGTCCAGCACTTGAAGCACAATGGCACCATTCTCACATCACTCAATGAAATAAGTGAAGAATTGGCTCGCGTCTTTGCCAGAAATTTGTCTTTGGCAAGCTGCCTCCGCGCTTTCTGGTCATCAAGGAAGGCCAGGAGCATAAGCTCTTGGACTTTTCCTCTGATGGCAGGGAGCACTACAACTCCCCATTCAGCATGGGTGAGTTGAGGTTTCTCTAGAAAGCTCGCATATAACAGCAGTTGGATCTGATGGAATCCATTACCAATTCCTTAGACATCTCCCCAAATCTGCGCTGAGCCTGTTGCTTCGACTCTTTAACAACATCTGGGAGTCGGGTGTCATCCCTGCCTCTTGGCGGGAGGCGACAGTAATACCGATTCCCAAACGTGGTCAAGACAGGAGTGAAGCCAACAACTATCGTCCTATAGCCCTCACAAGTTGCATCTGTAAAACCATGGAGCATATGGTTAACAAATGCCTCGTCTGGCTACTGGAGTCAGGACACCACTTGTCCGACCTCCAATGTGGCTTCAGACGAGGCCACAGCACCCTCGACCATTTGGTGCGCATGGAAACCTTCATAAGAGATGCTTTCCTTAAGAAGGAGCACGTTGTGGCTGTCTTTTTCGACCTCGAAAAAGCCTATGACACAACATGGCAGCACGGCATCATGGAGGATCTCCATTCGATTGGCCTTCGTGGCCACCTGTCAATTTTCATCAAGAACTTTCTAGCCTTCAGGCATTTCCGTGTTTGTGTCAAGACTACCTATTCCAGCCTACACTCACAGGAACTAGGAGTACCTCAAGGCAGCATACTGGCTGTGACCCTTTTCGGAGTCAAGGTCAATGGTATTGCTGCTGCTGTAAAGCGAGGGGTCTCCTGTAGTCTTTTCGTGGACGACTTTGTTTTATATTACAGCGGTGCTAACATGAATGTCAGAGAGACAGCTACAACTAAGCATAAATGGGATCCATCGATGGTCAGTTCTGAACGCATTCAAATTTTCCAAGACCAAAACAGTCTGCATCCACTTCTGCTTGCTGCGTAGAATGCATGCGGAACCGGAGCTGACCCTCAATGAGGATCCCATTAAAGTCGTTGAGCAAACCAAATTTTTGGGCCTCATTTTCGATCCAAAACTGTCTTTCGTGCCACATATAAAGTACCTGAAAACAAGATGAAAGCGCTAGATATTCTGAGGGTGCTGTCCAGCTCAGAGTGGGGAGCGGACAGAGATGTTCTGCTCTCCGTATACCGAACCTTGGTTCGATCACAAGTGGATTACGGCAGCATAGTATACGGTTCCGCAAGGAAATCGTATATTGGGCTGCTAGACACGGTCCACCACCAGGGGCTGCGCCTGGCCCTTGGGGCCTTCCGCTCCTCACCGGTTCAGAGCCTCTACGTCGAAGCCAACGAACTATCACTTCACAACAGGCGAATCAAACTGGCCATGCATTATGTAGTCAAGATAAAAACTAATGCATTGAATCCTGCACACAATTGTCTATTCGAGCGACATGACTAATCCAGGTATGAAGCCAGGCCGAATTACATCCGGCCACTGAGGCTCCGAATGAAACCTCATTTGGAGGCCTTAGGCGTGGATTTGAACGTGTTGGAGGATTCCAAAGTCCCAGAACATCCCCGTGGTCATTGAGGAAGCCGTCGCTTATCCTCCGACTCGCGGAACTGAGGAAGTCTGGGACACATCCACTCGAATACCAAGGACTGTATGCAGAGATTCAAGGCCAGTTTGCAGACCACCTCTCCATATACACTGATGGTTCGAAAGACCAAGGCCGGGTAGCTGCTGCGGCAGTCTACCGAGGGAAGAAATTTGGCGTACACTTGCCCGATCAGAGCTCGATTTTCACTGTGGAAGCCCGAGCGCTCCTTCTCGCGTTGGAGTGTATCAAGGTATCAAACCACACTATGTTATATACAGTGATTCGTTCTCCTGCCTCCTGGCTGTTGCTGGACTGAAAACGAATCACCCTATTCTAGCAACGGTCATTTATAAAATGAACCAACTGGCAACGGATGGGTATGACATCCACCTGTGCTGGGTGCCTGGCCATGCCGGCATACAAGGAAACGAACGAGCTGATCGGGCTGCGAAGAAGGCCCTGAAATGTGATCTTGAACCGTGTCTGATCCCTCACTCTGATCTGAAACCACTAACAGCCACCCACATAAAATCCAAATGGCAGCATGAGTGGGATGAAAACATTATAAACTTAGAGAAAGTGAACCATCTGCGGGAAAACCACCACAGACTCAGGTGGGAGGTCGGCGGGACCAAGTGGTCCTTAGCCGCTGCCGTATTGGCCACTCGCGGTTTACACATGCTTTTCTGTTCAAGGGGGACCCTCCCCCTGAATGTATTGGGTGTCAGTCCCGACTTACACTCAAACACATTTTGTTGAGTTGTGTCGATTTCTTGGCCCTGTGCCAACAGTTTTACACTGCAAGCAGCATGCGCGACCTTTTCACAAAAGTAAAACAAGAAAACATTTTAGCCTTTTTAAGGGCAGCAGGTCTATATCATCACATATACATCTATATCATCTACAAATTAGATCAATTAGCAACCTTTAACTTTTATCTTAATTCTATTTCCTTTAGCCACAAATTATGCAACTGTGAGCTTTTTAGATCCACAGTGTACTGACACAAAATTGATTCTGTGCTTTTGCATTCTGTAAAAGCGATGGTTGAATAAAAAACAAACAATTCTCGCCGTGAATATGGCCTATGCTGCCGATTATATATTTATGTAGCTGATTTAAAGGGTTGATTTGGACAGAAGAAGCTCGAGACTGGAGTGGGAGAAGGGAGGGTTTATTGAGGCAGAGTAATAAAGTTTTAAATGTCAGCTTGAGTTCAGTCCACTTGGTCGATGTCGGCTGATGGTAGAGGGAGGACCTGGGAGCCCGAGGAGGTAGGCTCGGGAGCCGACCCCCACGCAGTGGCAGTAACATAGAGCGTCGGTGGGCATGGTAAAACAAAGCAGTTTGAGGTTGGAGCCCGAATGCGGGTCAAGCGGGGGTGAGCGGAGGACGGGAGGAGCGCGCATGCGCCGCCGCTTAGTGATGTGAGCGTCCCGGGCTTCCTCCGCCGGATCAACCACAATTCTAAATTATGGTGCACATACGACTTGACAAAAGTGAATGGATTAAGTTAATTGTTAATACCTAAAGAATACACATGATAGGAAATCCTGCAATTTAAAGTAATTTGGTAGCATTTTTTTAGTTTATTACCAAGTAAATAAAACCATACTGAAGTAGCACGTGACCAGTTCAGAACCAGAACCCTAACCCAGAACCCTAACCTTATAAATTTAATATAATCTTTTTGTTGAATATGTTTTCTATATGTGTTCCAAGCGGCTTGGGTCTAGGTGGTGTAATTTTAGAGATATTTCACATTTTCTGGATGAAGATTGCTCACTGCCATTGACAATGCATTGAGTTTGTTGGGTTTGTTATTGTGGTTGTATCGCTACAATGGCCGCACTTCTGTTTAGCGTGATGTCAGTACACACCCTCTATTGACGCGGTGAAAACAACCATGGGCCGTATGCAGGATGCGGTGTTAGCGGCATTCAGTGTTAGCCGGTAACACCGTTTAGCTATCCCGCTATCGCGAAGTGTGTCAAGCCGTATGCAGAGGCACCTAAACAGGTCGTGTTAGCTAAATGGAATCCCTTGCGGCGATTTGTTTAGTTTACATTCGTCGATTCGACAATATGAATAAGGCCGCCAATGCGGCGGTGGCGTTAATATCGGTTTGCTTTTAGGGTTAAATTGATAACAATTTCACTTGTGTATGTAATTCTGTTAAATATGATAGCATTGAATAGATTTGGGCCTAATACGCAGAAGCGATATTTGGGAAATGAGACGTGTGGGACATGAGACTCTGACACCGCCAATGCGGCGGCAGCATTAATATCGCTTCGAATTTAGGGTTAATTTGATGAAATTTCACTTATTGCGTGTTTAATTCTGTCAAATATGATAGCATTGAATAGATTTGGGCCTAACCTGACACTAACACCACCCTTAAACGTCCTATGAAACGGGGTTAGTGTAGCCGACCTTAAACGTGCGGTGTTTTGTTTTTTGGTAAATATTTTTATCCATCTGAATACATATTTTGTCAGCGCCGGGGCACTGGTCTTCCAGCCGTCGGAGTGGTCGCATTTCATCTATACATAGTGGAAGTGGAATGTGTTGCATTGTGTGCAGCACAACCCATTCTGAACATAAAAGAAAGTGGGGGAGCAGCCTATGCTGCATAGTGTACAGTACATAGTGCAAGGTATATGCATCAAGATTGAGTGTGCAGTAATGTACACTAGTGGTTAAATCATATGCTGTGTTTGTATATCAGTTAGATTTGGTTTTAATAACGGGTTAGTCTTTAAATAGTGCCATGTTGTGCATGTATAGTGGTTTATATTGTGTGCATTGCTGGTTGAAGATGTAGTTATGTAGTGGGGGTAATGGGTCTAAAGTAGGGGTAGTGATTCTCGAGTCATTGAGTTATAATAGTTGTTTTGTCAAATGTGGATGGGGGGGAGAGGTTCATGGGTAGGGGGCGCGGACACGCAGGGAGAGAGCAGGCATGAGAGAGGGCAAAGTCAATGGGTCGTTCAGCAGGTCGTATTATATATTTGCAGTGCCAGGTTTTGGGCCTGAATAACCAGGTGAGCTCTGTATGCATTTTTAAAGGCAAGGATCGAATCCGCTTCTCTGGTTTTGGTTGGGAGCTTATTCCACATGACACTTCCTTTGTAAATCGGAGCTCTCATTAACTTATTTGTATTAGGGTTGGGTACCCAGAGCAGAGTCGATGGCCACCTAAACATACGTAGCCTCACACATAAGATCAACCAGCTAAGAGCCGACCTACCCGGGTCTGGTTTTGATGTCTTCACTATATCAGAAACATGGCTCAATAGAACAGTTGAAGACAGACTCACATCTATACCAGGTTACCAATTTATAAGGGCTGATAGAAAAACAAAGCAACTTAGTGGGCAGACCAAAGCTGGTGGTGGACTAGGTATTTACTTTAAGCAAGATCTCCATGTTGATGCATGTAAACATGCTGAGCATAACCTATCAAATAGCAATATTGAACTACAGTGGGCTGTAGTCACCAGACCCCATACAAAACTAATACTCATCGGCAACGTATATAGACCCCCAAATGGCAGCCTAAACGAAGGAATTGGGCAAATAAGTAACTCTTTGAATAATATAGCCAATATCGATAAATATGAGATACTCCTCATTGGTGACTTCAATGAAGAATATAATGGCAAGAGGCCTACGATGGGAGGGATAATAAAGCAACTTGCAGCTGAACATGAGTTGCAACAAATGATCCAGCAGCCAACCAGGGTAACTAAAACCACTAACAAAACAATAGACCTGGCACTTACCAATATCAAACATTGTACCAGACCCGGGTAGGTCGGCTCTTAGCTGGTTGATCTTATGTGTGAGGCTACATATGTTTAGGTGGCCAATCTTTAGTCCTGGCAGGCCCTTCAGATCTGTTAGAGGAAGTGCGCCCAGATGACACGGTCCCAAGGGTCCCAAGGGCCCCAGGCCACCGTCAGTCTGCCCCCATCCCTGGAAATACGGTCCGGCCCGTCCCACAAAGGACTCCCCCCACAGTGAGTGTGAATGTGGTTGTGTATTTACTTATGTCATGGTGTATAGTGTATTCTTTGTTGGGCATGGATGCTTGCCCGGTACTACCACCTAGCGGGCATCCAGCTTTAGCTAAACCTGATATTTGGGTTTTAGCCATGATGTGGTGGTGGTTGTTGGCTTAGGCTGAGTTCAGTTTTAGTTGCGGTTTTCTCAATGGGGGGGGGGGATGATATTAGTGTATCATGTTGGTTAATTAATGTAAGGTATACTTAATAGGTTCTTGTCAATGTTGTTTGAGTTGATGATATATGACAGTTAGACAGGTATCAGTGACAGCTGAGTGTGGTCAATAGTAGATAGTGTCACCACTTACATATTGGTAATCGGGTATTGACATTTGCTGCAGTTGGTGTTGGGTGATTAAGTAAACGCCCAAGCCAGGGTCAGTATGACAAATGTACATTAAGGACTGTTGTGAATGTGCCATATCAGGTGTACCAGTTCCAAAGGTTGAGTCCAGCCCTTCCATCAGCACGAAGCTCACACTGACCAGCTCCATCAACACCATGAATTGAGGTGCACAGCAGTAGTATTCAAATCTTTGTCCATCAATTTCTAACATACAAATAAATATCAAGCGGTGTTACCTGTGGGCTCTGGTCAGAGGTCTACCCTTAGCATATAGAGGCATGATTATATACAGTTTGAAGCAAAGTTGTTTACATAATAGTGCTTTGGTTGTGCTTGAAAGTGGCCACAGCAACAAGGGCACATGCACAAATAGCTTGGCATCCATACATAGTGCTCTCAGGCATATACGTGACACATGAAGGGCAGGGCTCAAGGAGAGCTTAATAAATCTGACAGGGGAGTTTGTGTTCCTTAAGTCATTCCAGTCAAGTCTGCACTAGCAGACCATACATATAGAGGGCAGTCAAATAGGCAATTTGTAGATCCAATCCGGATCAATGGTCTGGGCCAGCTGACTGACACGCCCCAATAGCAGATTCCGAAGCAGAATCAAGGTGTACAGTAGTTGTACATAAGTAAGGGTAGTGGTGCAGAAGGTCAATCAATTTATGGCCCTCACACAAATAATAACATGCAAACATAAAACACCATGGTCTGCAGGCCAGGTCAGAGGTCACAGTGCTTGCCAATAACATATAGAGCATTGAATACATACAGATGGGATTAGAGTCATAGACAGTAATGCCTTAGTTGTGTCCAGTGGTAAGTTCAGGTGCCACCATTGATGATCACAACCATAAGGGCATATACACACAGAGTTTGACATATAAGAGTGTGTGTATCTAGGCGCATACACTGATCACGCATGCTGATTATACATGTAAAAGTCAGTCGAATAGGTAATTGGCAGATTAGAACTCAAGTATGGTTTGGATCAGCAGACTACATAACCCAAATAGTAGATCGCTGATGCACTTAGTAGGCTAGTCTACTTGCTGTTTCAGAGTCCAGTGTTTGAGATGATGGGTCAGTGAGTTGTGGTCATGACGATCCTGATGCTGCACTCCCGGAGTTCTGGCGCTGGTAGCGGTGTCATACAGGGGGTGCAATGTTTTCTGGTCTTGGCATTGGCAATGATGACAGGCAGTGATACTGGCGACGGGCAGCCATGGTGGTGATCGGCATTGCTCGTGAGTATGCTCTACTGAATGGAAAGTGGGAGAACATTGGCAGTATTTTGATTCTAGGTTGCCTAGATCGCAACCATATAATGGAATATGATGCAAGCTCAAGAAGTACAAGTGTGAATTTTAATTTCTTTTGTTTTTATTTTTGTAAACCAACAACACGGGCAGAATTACAAGTACATAGTTGATAGAAGCAGTCAAGTACTAGTTGTTAAGATAGTGTTGTATGCTACCAGTACATAGTGGATTAGAATATCTAAATAGTAGCTGGTAAGGTAGTGCAAATGAGAATTTATTTTATTTTCTATTCATCTTTATTTATTTATTTATTTTTTATTAAACAGGCGTCATTACAATTGTACAGTTGATTGGAAATATCTGTGCACCTCTAGCCGGTTCATGGACCAAATTATATTATATAGTGTGACATGCTTAATCCGCTTCAAGTAAACCGCTACCGTCCACACAAGCAAGGTGGGCCGACTTAAGCTAGTTCGGTTCATCTGGACTACCTCGCGACGTGGTTTATTTGAAGTGAACTAGATGAGGCGAACTAGCCCTAATTCGCTTCAGCGTCGCGTCCACACTGCCAATGTGAGCCGACTTAGATGAGGCGCACTAGATGAGGCGACTTAACGCCCAAGTGTGAACACGGCTTAAAGCACAGTATGTTGACACTTTGGATGCTCTGTCAAAGAATTAGAAAGGTTTGGGCAAAACCCACTAGGTGTCGCCACATACCTTGGTGGCCGCTGACTAGGTAGGCCCAGTGGTGGCTGTAGTGTTCTTGGTATAAGACAGGGGGCGCCATAGGTGGTATTAAGTGTAATCCAAGATGGCAAACGGCTGAGCTTTGACGTCACATGGACTCCCTCTATAGATTTGTGCTTTTTGTTTTATTTACATTTGCTTCAATGCTGTGACTGGCATTGTATTCACCGACCCGAATAGTTCCTAGGGCGCCATGCGCCAAGTCCCCGGATATCCACGCCCTCCTTTTGGACAAAGCCATCGAAGCTTGTCAGTACTATGAAGTAGTGGGAAAAATTACACTTCCTAGCTAAGCCCTTTCAATCAACTGGCCAGGTGAGTCGGGACCAGGGTTTGCACCCATTGCCGAAAGTATATACTGGGTATATTAACTCTCATAAAGTAGGTAATGGATAAAGCTTCCTTTCCCTGTTTGTTTTCATGAGTGGCCAGGGTGGCTTAATTGGTAAGAGCGTTGGCTGGCTTCCTTTGCGGGAGATCAGTAATTCAAATCCCAGCTGAGTCAAACCAATGACTTACTAAATTTATCCTCGTCACTACCTAGCCTGGTGATGGTCATTGAACATGTTAGGACAAGGACTGGTTTGCTCAGTATCAGGATAATGTGACTTGGGGGGGATAACGGGTCATGGTGCCTGTGGTCAAATCATCCAGTTGGACAGCACTATAAAGTTGCCATGAGCATGCGCAATTCGGTACTAGTCTTGATATGACCTTAGCTGTTGCTAGGAGTTAAAGCCCCAACAAACTCAATTTTACACGATCTGGGTAATTGGAAATTACAAATTAGTTCTTTTTAAAGTTTCAGATCCTGTATTTTCGTCAGCAAGCATTAACATGCAGCATGTAATGAACACATCTTAATAGGAAATTACACATTAGCTCTTTTTAAAGTTTCAGATCCTGTATTTTCGTCAGCAAGCATTAAAATGCAGCATGTAATGAACACATCTTAATAGGTCAGATACTTTGTGGGAACTGAGTTTCAGGCATTTTTTTCACTTCTGGCATGAATTTCTTACTATGTACACAACATAACATTTTAGAGACAATATCTTTACACTTTCCCATATTATATTAAAGCTGCATAGTCTGATGAAATATTAAATTTTCAAAACCAAACCAATTGTCTAGATTTGATTGTTCATATCTAACTTAGATACTGATGCACTTATTAAGCATCTGTTTCTGCGTAGAAGGGAATACTGAGTCAATTTAACAGAACCTGTTACTGCAGAAGTCTATAGCCCTGTTCACACCCACAACATTAGGCCGAACTAGATGAGGTGAACTAGACGTGAAAGTGTGTCATGTCCACACATGCAGTACTTGGGGCGGTTTAAGCCGGAAATCGATATCTGCGCATGAGCAAGTCCATACTAACCAGCGCCACTTTCGGTTAGTCGACGTCGCCACGAGAGTGTGGGTTCGACCTAGATATGTATAGACTGAGTCGTATTGTTTTGGAATGGTCAAAACTTCTGCTGGGCAGTGAAAACCTAAAAATAAATGATGAAAAAAATATCTGTGCACAGCTATCGGTTTCATAGACCAAACTATATGATATGTGCTTTTGATCGACCGAAAAGTCGACAAACTCAGGTCTCGACTGCGCATGCGTGTGACGTGTTTAAGCCGCCTCAAAGTAAACCGCTATCGTCCACACAAGCAAGGTGGGCCGAGTTAAGCTAGTTCGCTTCATTTATACTACCTCGCGATGTGGTTTACTTGAGGTGAACTAGATGAATCGACTCAGCCCTAATCCGCTTCAGCGTCGTGTCCACACAGCAAATGTGAGCCGAACTAGACAAGGCGAACTAGTTGAGGCGACTTAACGACCGTGTGTGAACGGGGCTTATGGTGTCAGAGTGTTGGCAAGCTTGCCAGAACTAATTTTCCATGTTTGCACTCAAAATATCTCAAAAGTTTACCATTTAAAATAAAAGTAACTTTGAACTAATGTAAAGTAGATAATAATGATCGATCTAATATATTTATCTCAGAAAAAATACAGAAATTCAAAACCATCGGACTATGCAACATTAAATATGGAAACAATTTGCATGCAGAAGGCGGGTGCTTGGCCTGACAAGTTACCACGTGTACAGACAGCCTGAAGTTCCAATCATATATATATGTAGCCCAGGCGACTGAGGCTGGAGAATCAAATAACTGGAGTGGAAAGCTTCCGATTATTTATACTTGTATAATGCTTACAACATCAGGTATACATAATTAATAAATGTTATTTCCAAATGTGTTTAAATCGATGTCTTTCCAATGAACACAAAGCTATACTTATATTACTTTCTCATAGTTTACCTTTCAATACACAATTTTTATTACTTTTAGTAGACATAGCATTATATGTATACTTTAAACGGACCCGGTATAGGCTGCTGAGACATGAACCATACTCTGACAAATGCTCTCCAAGCATGCCTTTGCAGGTTTTCAGTTTATGCAACTGTATACATGGGGGGAGAGTGCTGAAATTAGTTGCTCCTGTTTTATTGTAGTTAGTCCAGTAGCACTGACAAGGCTTTTAGACAACCATATAGAGAAAAATGTTAGAATTTGCAATCTAATATGCTAAATATAAAGTTTGAATGTTCATTTCTTATAACCAGCTACTTTTTGTGTGAATAATTGATTAGATCATGTAGATTAATAGACTTTAAAAGTTCAATTGACAGCTTTCTGTGACTGCCATCTTGGTGGTTGCCATGGATTCCCCTGTGTGCCGGGAACCCCTCTAGGTCATGTGATGAGGGAATCCCACCTATGATCTCATTCATACATCACACACCTCAACACTCTCCTCCCACATGTTCAGTTGCATTAACTGAAAAAACTAAGCAAAGGTATGTTTGGAGAGCTTTTGATGCTGGAGTTGTTTGTTTCTGGGTGAGATATACCAGGCGACTTTAAAAATTGGCACACACACGTCTGTGACGTTCACCAAATCGTTTTCAGTGTTCATATAACTGGGACATAAAAATAATTTTGCTTTTAATTATATATGCCACAGTTAAACAAAAAATTAGAAAAACTGTTCAATAGTAGACTGGAAGCATTTATTGATAAACACAATACCTTGTGTAGCAGTCAATATGGTTTCATATCTAAAATGTCCACATCATTGGCATTATTAGAACTGACAGAAGAAATTGCCTCAGCTCTGGACAATTTTTTTTTTACTATTGGTGTGTTTATTGACCTTAAAAAAACATTCAACACAATTGACCATAATTTACGAAGGCGGAGTCATTATGTGATAGTGGTAGTCTTTAATCAGTGAAGGACAAAGGGGGTCGGTACATCATCAGGTGGTGCTTCAGAGAGGTTACCAGATCGTCATTAGGTCAAATCTCGATGTTATGAGTTTGTGTTATTGTCCCGGGTCAGAGGTCAGCTGGTGGGCGGGACCCGAACCCTCAACCCTACCGGTGTTGGTCTTCTTCAAAGGTGTGGGTGGGCGGGGAAATTCGGATCGGTCTTCCGTTGACTGCTGGAGGAACGGTTGTGGTGGTTTGAACCCGGGAGGGGGTGGTCACGTGGCTTTGTCGTGGGTGGGGGAGGGTCGGGTCACGCCGGGTGCCCCTGGAGGCGGTGGTGGAGTTACTCGGGGAGAACCGCTAGGTGGCAGGGGAGGGCAGGATGGGTGGGGCTCTCGGTTAGGTGGCGCCACCAGTGTGTCGTGGTGTCTGGTTCTCCGCCCCGTAAATTACACATGTTACGGATAACATGCACAATTTACGAAGGCGGAGTCATTATGTGATAGTGGTAGTCTTTAATCAGTGAAGGACAAAGGGGGTCGGTACATCATCAGGTGGTGCTTCAGAGAGGTTACCAGATCGTCATTAGGTCAAATCTCGATGTTATGAGTTTGTGTTATTGTCCCGGGTCAGAGGTCAGCTGGTGGGCGGGACCCGAACCCTCAACCAATCACTGGAGGGGTCGGGTGCCGACCGCCAGGGGCCCCCTCGGAACATAGTGGTATACCGCTGCCGAGGTCCATGACCCGAGCTGCATAATCTCCGAGATTGTGCTGCCCGCCGCGGCACAGGCTTGGGCCCCGCCCCTTCGTAGGCTGTGCAGCGTGTAGTCCTCGGGCGCCCCCACTCCGATCGCTGCCAGCCCCATGCGGAGGGCGGCCAGCAGGACCGGAGGCCGGAGTGGGGTTCCAGGGGCCACGAGGAAGGCTGGTTCACTGAGGCGTGGCTGGCGGTGCGCGAGGTAGTGGTCCCATGCCGCGACAGGGCAGCATGGGGAGCCCGGCAGTCTCTGAATGTTGATGTAGTATGCCTGATCCGCTCTCCACCTTGTCTTTGTGGTTCGGACCAGTACCGTTAGCCCCCTTGATGTCGTGGTGATGTCTGCACGCCTGAGGTAGTGGCGTGGGTCGTCGCTGGAGGTGGTTGCGAGGAGGTTGCCCTGTCGTAGTAGCGTTGCGTACCCCAGTAGTAGCGCGGCCAGGAGCACTGCAGCCGTGGGCCCGGCCGCGGCCAGGTATTGGGCCAGTGCCCTGACCTGCTGTGGGGTGAGGGGCGGGGCC
The DNA here is from genome assembly GCA_030323885.1 of Branchipolynoe longqiensis. Taxonomy (NCBI): domain Eukaryota; kingdom Metazoa; phylum Annelida; class Polychaeta; order Phyllodocida; family Polynoidae; genus Branchipolynoe; species Branchipolynoe longqiensis. The sequence continues at coordinate 28,016,914 of CM059194.1, forward strand.
GGTCTGGGGGTGTGGTTCGACAGACGTGCCACGCCCCTCTTCATCAGTGAGACCGGGTAGGTATCAAACGGTGCCGGGGAGCCTCCGAACATGAGGACCCAGGTCCGGGCTCCGCTGATGTAGTTCATGGTCGCCCCTGGGGAGGTGAGTGTCTCTTTTAAGTGGAGTATGTAGGCGAGGATGTCGTACTGCGTCGGGGCCAGCGGGTCAGCGTGGTGCCTGGATGTGAACTGTATGTACCTCCTCACCTGAGCGGCCTTGTTTTTCCATGTCCCGCTCGCCAAGCCGGCGCAGTACACCCGGAGTATTCTTCTGTGTGTTCGGTCCGGGTAGCCTGGGAACAGAGGAGCAATTTAGTGCGATGTTCCCAGGCTATCCTACAGTCCATGGGTGAATACACTGTCAAATGAGACCTCAATTTCAGTAATCCCCATGTCACTAGTGAGGCGACCTGCCCTGGCTCTGGCGTTTGCGTCGAAGGCTCGTCTGCTAAGGGCGTCGGCGAGGACTAGGTCCTTGCCGGGTTTGTGGCAGATTCTTATGTCGCAGCCATTGGTGGCCGCGAATAGCCAGATCTCTCTCGCGCAGGCTGTGAGTGTGGCGTCCCTTCCGGTACCGGACTCGAGGACCTGCTGGCTGGCCGAGTTGTCTGTATTTATGATGATCATGTGATCATCTGGGTGAGGGGGGGCCAGGGCCCTCATGGCGACGACTAGGTTTATCGCCTCCAAGTGGGCGATGTTGGTGTGTTTGGTCCTGAGGCTGTCGGGGTATGGCTTCCCGTAGTAGTGGCTGTTGGAGAAGGCACCCCCTGCGACCAGAGAGGAGTCACATTCGATGGTCCAGGGGGTCTTAGGGTCTGTCTTTAGGAGGACTAGGCCGTTCGACCTGGTCGCGAACTCGAGAAACCAGGTTATGTCAGCTCTGAGTTCGTCGGGGACGGGGTGGTGTCCGGTGTTGGGGGTCTGTCGTAGGGACTCGAATATCCTGGACATGAAATTCGGATCGGTCTTCCGTTGACTGCTGGAGGAACGGTTGTGGTGGTTTGAACCCGGGAGGGGGTGGTCACGTGGCTTTGTCGTGGGTGGGGGAGGGTCGGGTCACGCCGGGTGCCCCTGGAGGCGGTGGTGGAGTTACTCGGGGAGAACCGCTAGGTGGCAGGGGAGGGCAGGATGGGTGGGGCTCTCGGTTAGGTGGCGCCACCAGTGTGTCGTGGTGTCTGGTTCTCCGCCCCGTAAATTACACATGTTACGGATAATATGCACAATTTGTTAATAACAAAATTAAATCACTATGGTATCAGAGCCATTGCCAATAACTGGCTTACTAGTTATCTACAAAATAGACAACAATATGTAAATTTCGATGACGAGGCCTCAGACTTAGCAAATGTGGTATGTGGAGTCCCTCAGGGCTCAATTCTGGCACCTAAGTTGTTCATTTGATATATAAATGATATTTGTAATGTGTCATCGCTTCTTAAATTCATTCTGTTTGCTGATTACACTACTATCTTTAGCCAAAGACCCTATAATACTAAGACGGCTCACTCCCTATCTCCCATGGTAATGTAAATTTTGCAGTGCCACCTTGTGGTGGGTTTGATCAACCCGGCTGCTGGTTGGTGTTTCACATGTAAACACATACAATTATATTATACATGAGATAGTAAGTATGAATACACATCAATATGAAATTGTTATGAACAAATACACATCATCATCATCATACATCTTTCACATTCATATGTACATTTATACATATAATATAGCACCTGTTTAACCAAGAGAACAGCCAGCGCACCAAGTGGTGGGTTTGATCATTTTGATTACACATTATAGGCTGAGTGAGCCATCTTAGTATTATAGGGTCTTTGCTTTAGGTCAGGAAATGACCCAGTTCAACTTGGCAACGATATAAGCAAAGAACTTATTAAATTGAACCTATGGTTTGCAACAAACAAGTTATCACTTAATGCAGCAAAAACAAATTTCATGCTGTTTAGTAATTATAAAAAACAATCTAATGTTACTGTACATATAAATGATACTGATATCGAAATGGTTTATGTCAGTTAATTTCTAGGGGTGCTAATAGATCATAAACTTAATTGGAAAAAGCATATTAGTATGATTAAATCTAAATTGTCCAAAACTATTGCAATTATGCACAAGGCAAAATATGTACTAAGCAAAAATTCATGCTTAATATTGTATTATTCATTATTTCTGCCTTATGTATCGTATTGTTGTGAAGTATGGGGAAATGCATATAAAACAAATATGGAGTGTATTTATTTGCTACAGAAGAAAGCAGTGAGAATTGTTTGCAATGTTGGATATTGAGAGCACAATAATAAGCTGTTCTTCATGTATTAAAATTAATAGACTTGATTAAGATTAAATCTAGTATGATAATTTACAGTGCAAAGGGCTACTGCCAAAAAATTCTACAGTCTTTATTCAAAATAAGTTCAGATAGTAGCCATGACACAAGACAGAGTAACAACCTAAGACAAGTATTTGCAAGAACAACTTTAAAGTCTCAATGTATATCTATATGTGATATAAAAATATGGAATGCACTTGACGATAATATCAAATGTTCAAAAAACAGTTATATGTTTCAATGAATGTATAAAAAGAAAATATTTAAGTTTTATCAGAGGGAAAACACATAGTAGTCTAGTACATAAATATTGAGATGCAATTTACAGTATTGAAGGTAATTTTGATATGCTTTTAACTTTTATCTTTCTATTTATTATTTCTATGGTATAAGCAATGTAGCTGTGTTATTTTTAAATGGGGAAAGCACCTCATAAGTATTGTACTTCTGCTTTCTCCTTTTTCATGTGAAAAAATTACTGATATAAATACCATATATTAACAACAAAACCGGACAAGATGGTTGGCTGGGTAGAGCGCTTGCTTCCCATGCGGGAGGTCGTGGGATCCATCCCAGCTGACTCGACAAATCCTTACAAAATATATATTTGTCGTTACTGTGTCCTGCGCTTGGAATTGCTAGTTCAGGGCAAGAGATATTTGTGTCAAAGTCAGGATTATGTGAGATCGCTGTGAGGTCATAAGTTCGTACCGGATATCACATCAAATGATGCTAGGACCTACAACTTAAACCATTCTGTTATTCCTTCCTGTGAGTGGCATTCAAACACGTCACTGGAAGATATGCGGTTGATGCTAGATACCTGAAGCTGGCCAACTGTAAAACTAGAGGTCATCGATACAAGCTGAAGAAGGAAAGAGCAATAAAACCAGTCACACAGCTATTCTTCAGTAACAGGATAGTAAATGCCTGGAACGCACTGCCTGAACATGTCATAGAAGTGCCTTCTGTCAACGCCTTCAAAGGCAGACTGGATAACCATTGGAGGGGGCTGCAATATTGCATACATCCGGTACTCGATGCGTTTAATCCTAGTAAATCAAATTTTGACATGCATTGACCTGATACAGGCTTATAAGCCTAACAAAATCAGAAGCGTATGAGTATGAGTGAGTGGTCCGTTCTGATAAAAGCCCAGAGTATCTTAATATAAATCCCGGGCCCTAAGAACATAGTCTATGATTGACAGCTCATTAAGAGGTCATGATTAATATTGCGCTCAGTAGTATTGCAGATCTATTATATGTGTGTATGTATACATATTTAACCATTCGGGTTTGTTTGATTCCATGGTTTCCCTGCGCCTGCTGCTGGCCGCCGCCGCCTCTCCGTCCTGTCACCGGTTAACCGCTTTTGTTGAATGAATTCCGGGCCAACTGCTGACAGCCTGAGTGCTACATGTCTATGGGCTCTACCCATCCCACATTCTATGTGTATTAATTAACATCATTCTGAAATAAGGCAGCCGGTGCACTCCGCCGCCGCTGTCATTTATAAACACCCAAGATATTACCAATTGTTATTCTGGTTTAAATTAAGAAGGTGGTTACTAGTTCCACGGAGAGGTATAGGCTACATACGGGGAGATCCTCATTACTACACCGGCTGGGCAGAAGGCCCTTGGCACTAGAGATAATAATGAACCATTGTTATAGAGTTGACCATAGCGGTTAGTATAATAAGGGACCTTTTCATAAAGAGTAAGGAATGCAAGGAATGTTTCAATCACACTTTAAGAGCTCACAAGTATATTTCTGTTCCTACCAATACAATCTAATTTCTCCAAACATCACTGGTACGAATAGATACTTCCCCTCCCTTCTTTTAGAGTTAAAATATTCTGAATTACTTGTTTTTAAAGCCTAAATATCTAAACATCAGAGTGCACATGAAACACATCTGATGGGTCCGGGCCCGACAGCTCGAACCTCCTATGTTGCTAGGAGAGTAGCGCGAGATGCTGCAACGCATCTCCTAGCAACGAGTTACAGCAACAAACCCTTCCCCACATTTGATGGCCAATGCGGGTTCATCTTGGCGGGCAGCCCGTATTTCCATATGCAGATTGCTTGACCCAAGCCCGCACTGCCCACAGCTCAATTATAGTCTCGCCCACTTCACGTATATATATATATATATATATATATATATATATATACATATATATATATATTGGAATTGTATTATATTGATTTATAAAATATATATAACACAGGGCCATCAACAAGTCTATCCGGATATGAGTTGCAATGTTGTTAGGCTATAAAACCCCAATTAATCTCACCAACCGGGCTACCGGACACTATAGGTGAGTATAAATGCCACTTCAGATGAGTGTGATAATGCTAGAGATGCAGATGCTATTAAAACAGCCATGCAATGACTCCCGGTTAGCCCTAGAATAGCAAGCCATGTGGGTTCGAATCCTGTGCTAGGCATACTATTTCCCATTTTCATCACCCCCATGATAGTACACAAGGGGGTGCGATACATGTCAATTTGATGTTTTTGGTTTGACTAAACCAAGTTTCAAACCTAGGGGATTGAATCCCATAACCTCCCAAAATGGGAGCCTGGCAATTAACTCATTTGGCCACCCTGCCTGGGTATAGTAAAATGTGGATGTGTAGCCTACTACTTCTTCTGTTGCTCGATAAGGTAAACAACGTCATGCCGGTGCATGGATTTGAGAATGCGTACTAAATCCTCCTTTTTGCATTTTTCACAACATTTGAATGGGTCTTGACCGTAGCGGTTGTAGCGGAACTGCCAGTGTCGAAGAACTATTTCGGCCGCTGTCTCTTGGTTGTGATGCGCAGTGAACGCTTCTATCAGCTCAACTGCCTGGTACTCTAAGCCTGAAATAAACAGTAATAGTTGACTTCATGATCTGTTCTGAAAAGTGTCTGTTTCCAGGGCGTAGCTACATTGTCACATTGTAAGAATGTGCAAACAATTTCCTTCGGGGTAATTATTTTCCATAATAAATCTTTTATAATATTCACTTTTTTATTTTGTGCTTACAACTTTTTTATTTCTTGTACGTAGGTTGGAACAATTTTATCCTTATAATTTTGTTAAATTTCTGCCTACACCCCTGATTTCACAGATGCGTAGGAAATTAAATTATGTCAATCTCCCCCTTTTTCTATCTCTGTCTCTATCTCTCTCCCTTTCTCTCTCTTAAGCTAAGGTGACAGTGGTAGAAAAAATAATAGAAATGGTAGTGAAATTATTGTTTAATGACAATCCTGGATATCGCATTAGATGGAGAGAAATATTCGTACATTGTATTTTTCATGTTTACAATGTTCTATATAAAAAAAAGTGTGTAAGTTTGAGTGTTTAGCTTTCGAAAGGTTGATGCTTTCATCAGATTATGCAGCTTTAAAGTTCTGTGATTGGACAGAAACCAGTGTTTGTTTCCCACTGCCACATGAAGCAGTCACATCTCTATTTATAAAATACAAACAAATTCATGGAAGGGTTGGATAATTACTCCCACAGCACTGTCTCAGGACAGGGTTGCTGAAGGATGCTGGGTAAATGAAATCACCACATGAATTCTTAATCTAAGAAGCAAAATATGTTCTTTAAATACTTCTTTATATCTAGCCACTATTTTTGAATCAAGACTTTATTAAATAATGTAGATTAATCAACCTTAAAACTCGAATCGGAAGCATTCTGGTGCCGCCATCTTGTTTGTTTTGCATTCCCTACCAATTTCTCAACTCTGAGCCAATATAGATAAACATTATGCACTGGAACCACTACCTCCACAGTTAAAGTTGCATGGTCCGATGAAATATAATTTTGTCAAAATTAAAGCAACTACTTACATTTGATCCTATATATCCAACTTAGATACTGGTGTATTAGCTAATGATTTGGGACAGAATATACAGAATAACCAGTGGATTTATAAGCTCACCCCTTTAGACACTCACTTTGAAACACCCATTATGCAAGGAGGCCATTAACCAACTAGGCCAATCTCGTGACCTCATTAGCTTCCCCCCAACCAAGTAGGCCTACTATGCAGGGCCATAGAGGGGAAATGGGGTGGATGTGTCTGTGTGTTTCCTGACCTGACTTTACAGAGACACAGAGACAGACATACACACATACATACACACACAGACACATACACACAGACATACATAGATAGACACACATATATACACACACAGACAGACATGCATAGACAGCACACACAGACATGCACATCCCTGACATACACAGACACACATACACCCGACCTGACTTTGCAGAGAGATACACACCTAAACAGACACACACAGACAGAGGCAGACACACACACATACATACACATATATACACACACACAGACTGACACACATACAGACACGAACAGAAACACACAGACATACACACACATACATAGACAGACAGACACAAGCAAACAACAGACACACATTATATTTGGTTAAAAACTCTAGTGCCATTGGCCTATGGCACTAATCCGTTCCTAGAATGTTCAAACGCAAACAGAAATACCTACCTACAGTCCTGTCAGGTTCCAGGATTAGTAGGTCATCTCACATCACCTGGTCACCGCGAGATGACCATCTGGGTCATAGCCACAGGACTTTTGGCAAGCTTGTCAAAATTATTGTTGGTTCTTTCAGCTCAAATTACTTCAAAACTAATCATCTTTAATCAAAATCACTCCGGACTAATGAGTAGTAAATTTGATATATTTATCTAAAAACTAAGACAAAAATTTAAATGCCATCGGACCATGCACCTTTAATTAATTCCTATTTGAAGCAGTTTTTACTCGGATTTCGACATAGTTATCATTCACCCCTACTCTGGATAGGGGTGATTCTTATATCTAAGAGTCGGGTAGGCTCACCCAATACTTGTAGGAGAGGTGAATGGCAACATAGTCTAAATACTGGTGAAAACTGCTTTAGTATGGAATAGGAAGTGGAATCCCTGGTTCCAGTATCGAATGGCTACTTATATCGGCACAGTTGCTAAAATGACAGAGATTGCAAAAAGACAAAATGATGACCATAAAATGTCGTCGATTTCACTCTTAAAGTCCATTAAACTACATGTTTTATTATATTGTTCAAATCAAAAGTAGCGGGTAAATATTAAGATATATGTGAAGAATATATTTTTGCTTCTTAAATTAAGAATTGATCTGCTCATTCCATTTACCCATTATGTAGATATTTTTCGCCAGTTTTTCAAATGGGTTGGTTTTCACCCCTACTGCAAGTAGGCCTACGGGATGAATCTTTTATCTAATGGCTCTGTCACACTACGACGTAAAGCAGCAGCGTAGGGACAACGTGAAATGTATAGAAAATCCCGACGTGATATGCAAATACGGGCCCAAGTTGGACGTCACCGCAGCGTAGGCGACGTGGTCTAACTTAGGTCTAGCGTCGTAGCAACGAGAGAGGACGTTTCATTCCCCTGTGAGTGGTTGGGTTCCCCCCTCTTCCATTCCCCCTCTTCCATTCCCCTCTCTTCCATTCCCTCCCCTTCCATTCCCTCCTCTTCCATTCCCCCTCTTCTATTCTCCCCTCTCCCATTCCCCCTCTTCCATTCCCCCCTCTTCCATTCCTCCTCTTCCATTCGCCTGTCTCCACTCGTGGGTTCGAACCCCAGTCGAGTCAAACCAATGACTTAAAAATTGATACTGGTTGCTTCCTAGCCAGGCACTCAGCATTATTAGGATAGGGCAAGGACTGGTTAGCTCAGTGGCAGGATAATATGACTGAGTGGGATACCAGGTCATGGTGCTGGCAGCCTGGTTTCCCAGTGGGACAGCACTATAAAGTCACCATGAGTGCACACTGTCACAAGTCGGTACCCGTCCTGATATGACCTTAGATGTTGCTAGGATGTAAAACAACCACAAACAAACCATTCCCTCCTCTTCCATTCCTCCCTCTTCCATTCCCCCCTCTCCCATTCCCCCTCTTCCATTCGCCTCTCTTCCATTCTCCCTCTCCCTCTTCCATTCCCCCGTCTTCCATTCTCCATCTTCCGTTCCCCGTCTTGCATTCCCCATCTTCCGTTCCCCATCTTCCGTTCCCCATCTTCCATTCCCCCATCTTCCGTTCCCCCCTCTTGCTTTCCCACTTTTCCATTCCCCCTTCTTGCATTCCCCTCCTCTTGCATTCGGGTTCTTCCATTCCCCATGCAAGAGGGGGATGGAAGAGGAGGAATGGAAGAGGGGGAATGGAAGAGGAGGAATGGAAGAGGGGGAACGGAAGAGGGGGAATGGAAGAGGGGGAATGGAAGAGGAGGGAATGGAAGAGGGGAATGGCCGTAATGGCCCTGTCACACTACGACGTAACGACGTCAGCGTAGGGAGAATGTGAAAAACGTCGAAGTTCTCGGTGTAGTATGCAAATTTGGGCACAAGTTGAACGTGGATGCAGCGTAGTTGACGAGAGCGTAACGATGGTAAAGCGTAGTGATCGCATCATTTAACGAGAGAGGACAACGTAATGACGCTCACTGAACGTTATGAACGTTATTCCATCGCCAGAACTACGTTGCTTTACGTTACCTTACATTACTTACGTCATTAAACATTGGCGAAATGCTGAACGTACGTTCTCCTGACGTTCTACTGACATTCCCATTACGCCGCATGGACGTTTCCACCGGCTTTAATGTGGGTCAATGAGTGGAACGTAGTGGAACGTAGTGAGGAACGTTTGACTAATGTCCGTCTAGCGTCATTGACATTCGCCGAACAGGGGTATTACGTGACACGAAGGTCATACCATCACGTCGAGCTATGTCGAAAGTTTTCAACATGTCCAAAACCTCGATGTGCCCCGCCATAACTCGACGTGACTCGACTTGACTCTAAAGTCACCACAACGTAATTCAACATCCATCAACGTAATGACGAAAAGTCACCCACGTCAGACACACATTGGCTTTTACGTCGTAGTGTGACAGCACCATAAGAGTCGGGGTGAGGTGGCGAGGTTGGTTGGCTGTTGGAGTTTTACGTCCTGGCAACATCTAAGGTCATATCATGCCAGCGAGGTGGGGAGAGAACACATTGTCCATACCTATGATATCGGCGAGATCTCTCCAGTCCTTTGTTCCCAAGTTGTTTATATAGAGATGCAGGCATACATTCTGGCGAGTAGAGGGAGAGAGACGCAGGGTATCCGGGGACGGCGCGTCCATGCGCAGCACATTGTTGAGGGTATGGCAGATCTGAAGGTCAAGAGATGAAGTGTCAAGGTCATCTCCATCATTCTTCATAGTCATATCGGAAACCATATGTGTATTTCAATTCAATTCTTTACTTCAGACTCAGCTTCATGGCGGTCATATAAAGTGGTCCAGAGTGGGTAAGCCTACATGTATATAAGAATAAATGCGAATGGCATAAAAGTAATAGTATGAGCACACCAATAGTAATGTAATTTATGTAGCCTAATGTGTAGTGGGTGTTCATTGTATGGATAGATTGAGCAAAGCTTGTCAGGCTCTAAGTCGAAATTTGTTGACAAACTCCAATTGTACGCATATCCCACTTTATGGAATGCATGGTACCCTGCCATTGGGATGAATGTCTCACAGTCATGTTTTAAACACAGGATAAAATCTATACTATTAAGATACAATAAACTGTAACAAAATGTGTCGTGATTATTACCATGGGCCATATAGACCCATTGAGTAATGATAAAATATTTACAATTTAAACCACAGAACTCTTCTCCCACTGCGAATCAAACACAATGCGAACATTACCACCAATGGTTGCACTGTTCCTACAATTTATATTGTCAATAGGTTAGTTTATGTTTGTAGATTATGTATGGAAACTGTGAATAAAAAATGTCTTAAAGTGTTATTTCAATTCTACATCCTTGAAAAATCTCGTTAGAAATGGGCTAGCATGTCCATGATAACATATGATTAGTTTCATAGTTTGTATATTTTAAACTTTGCTATTCTCTGAGACTTGTGCTTGATCCCACTTGTTTCCCCCATGTCACGCGGTAGAAGTAACCTACTCAGGTATCAAAATACATACATAAATAGTCCAATACATTAGTTATTTCTGTATTCATGGGTGGTTGTCATGTTCTTACGCCCAGAGCGAGCATTTATTCAAATGAGTGAAATAACCTTTCAAGCGTTCTCTGTGGCGGAGTGGTTAGAATCTCTGACTTTTTTTCTAGGTCAGACTCCTAATCTGAGGGTCGGCGGTTCGATTCCCAGTGCCCCCAGCTCTGCCAATTTGGATTTCTACCGCTGTGTAAAACTTACAGCGTCATCAAAGGCTGGTTGCTCTCATACCATGTCTATGTGGTGTGGGAGGTTAAAAATCCCTTGGGTCGGTAAAAGTGTAGGCTCGGGCTTTCTATCGACCAGCAGTAGAATGAGGAAGACCAGTCGTCTATTACTGAAATTTCCCCTGCTTAAACAACTAATGGACCAAAAAAAAAAACAAACAAAAACATGGAACATCACCAAGGAAAGGCAAAATAATTCAATATTTTGTGGCTCTTTATTAAAGTTCATTAACAAGTGGGCCCAAAAAGGTGAGCCGTTAATTTTGTAGTCCTTATTAATTGGCTGTTTATTAGTTAATTTAATAGAGCCCCTAACTGCTGAAGCCTATGGTGTCAGAATTTTGCTGTACGGTAATGTTAATTTGGAATGTTTTTACTTCAAATATCTCCAAAGGTAGCCATTTACACCCAACGTTACCTTACATTAAAGGAAGGTTTATAGCCATCAATCTGCTATATTTATCTCAAATAATGGCAAAAACTCAAAACGATCGAAATGTGGAACTGTAGTAAATATGATGCCAAGAAACTTACATTCATTGCACTTGAGTATTCTTTTTCGGCGACTGGTCTGTAGGAACATATAAACAATAAAGTAAATTCGTAATTTCATTAAATATGACGCTTTTCTGAAGTCTAAGGAGCAATTTTGGAGTTATAAATGCCAGGTAAGCACTTTTTGCAATGCATGCTTATTATATCACATTACACTCGACATTGATATTCGAGGGCGAATTATATGGGACCTTAACACACTAACCCCCCTCAACCCCCTTCACAATCTATTAATATGCCCTAACTAAATGCCTGCTGATCTACCTATTTACAATGTAATGTAAACGGCCAGAAGCATAGTGCCTCGGTGCTGAAAAAAATTTATATTCTGATGAACAAACTGTTTTACAAAAAAAGAAATGTATGGACACGTGCCCGGTCGCAGCTAAATCGTACATGTTAGGAGGTGATGAATACACATAGCCTATGACTCATCTTTGTTTGTTGGGGTTTTACATCTTAGCAACATCTAAGGTCACATCAGGATGGGTAGCGACTTGTGACAGTGTGCACTCATGGGGACTTTTATAGTGCTGCCTCACTGGGAGACAAGGCCACCGGCCCCATGACCCGATATCTCACTCAGTCACATTATCCTGATACTGAGCTAACAAGTTCTTGCCCTAAACTAGTAATGGCGAGCACCAAACTAGGTAGCGACAAGAATAAATTTGGTAAGTCATTGGTTTGATTGACTCTGCTGGGTTTTGAACTCCAGATATGGCGCAGGGGAAGCCTGCGCTTTACCGATTCAGCCACCGCATGCAGTACACACTACACACAAAGTGGTATTTTATCTCATGTAAAATATTTCCTAGGATAACTTCACTGCAATCAACATTAAAACAAAGGAATGGCGATAATCCTACCAAGTTTGGTCAGCATGGGATATATTATATACTTCCTGATAACCTCTTGTTTTTACCTGACGGTTAAGGAGTTGGTTGTTGGAGCTTTACATCCTGGCAACATCTAAGGTCATATCAGGATGGGTACTGACTTGTGACAGTGCATACTCATGGCGAATTTATAGTGCTGCCCCACTGGGAGATCAGGCTGCCAGCTCCATGACCTGATATCCCACTCAGTCACATTATTCTGACACTGAGCCAACCAGTCCTTGCCCCATCCTAATAATGCTGAGCGCCTGGCTAGGAAGCGACAACTATAAATGTTAACAGCATTGGTTTGACTCAATCAGGTTTTGAACCCCACGATCTACCAAAACGGGAGACGGACTCTCAACTCATTCAGTCATCCCGTCTGGTGACAGTTGGGGAGACTTCTGATGGCGTCGAAGGGCAGATATACCTTAATAACCAAACTTGGAGGGATTACAGCAAATATTTTACATAAGATAAAATACCACTTCGTGTGTCATGGTGTATGTGTATTCACCACCTCCTAGTGTTATATGTAAGCTTTAGCTGCGACCTGGCAAGCTGGATCCTTAATGAGGGAACAGCGAAACTCAAAATATCCGTATTAATTAGTACTCAAATTATCCGGAGATGGCTTTACAGTGTACAACTGTTGCAGAAATTGTTATCCCTTACTTACCACATATGGTAGTTAGTTACAGAGTGAGTTTAAAGTAAAGGGTCTACTACAGTGAAGAATAGGGCTGGGAGTGAACCTAACCGCAACTTCCTGTATGTCCATTTGGGAGGCGGCTGGGTATGTTTGGTAGCGCGCTGAATAGATATGGCTTGTTGGGTAGGTTAGGTAGGCCACTGCGTTGGTTTGGTCAGCTGTGGGTGGGTTTTTTAGGCTGCTAGGTAGGCTTGGTAGACTGCTGGATAGGATAGTAGGTTGTTAAGCAGGGTTGGTAGACTGCTGGGTAGGTTAGGTATGGTGCTGGGTAGGTTAGGTAGGCTGCTGGGTAGGCTTGGCAGGCTACTGGGTAGGTTTGGTAGGCTGCTGGGTAGGTTAGGTAGGCTGCTGGGTAGGTTTGGTAGGCTGCTGGGTAGGTTTGGTAGTCTGCTGGGTAGGTTTGGTAGGTTGTTGGGTAGGTTTGGTAAATGTAGTCTGCTGGGTAGGTTAGGTAGGCTGCTGGGTAGGTTTGGTATTGGTAGTCTGCTGGGTAGGTTAGGTAGGCTGCTGGGGAGGTTAGGTAGTCTGCTTGGTATGTTAGGTAGGCTGTTGGGGAGGTTTGGTAATGGTAGTCTGCTGGGTAGGTTAGGTAGGCTGCTGGGGAGGTTTGGTAATGGTAGTCTGCTGGGTAGGTGAGGTAGGCTGCTGGGGAGGTTTGGTAATGGTAGTCTGCTGGGTAGGTTAGGTAGGCTGCTGGGGAGGTTTGGTAATGGTAGTCTGCTGGGTAGGTGAGGTAGGCTGCTGGGGAGGTTTGGTAATGGTAGTCTGATGGGTAGGTTAGGTAGGCTGCTGGGGAGGTTTGGTAATGGTAGTCTGCTGGGTAGGTGAGGTAGGCTGCTGGGGAGGTTTGGTAATGGTAGTGTGCTGGGTAGGTTAGGTAGGCTGCTGGGGAGGTTTGGTAATGGTAGTCTGCTGGGTAGGTTAGGTAGGCTGATGGGGAGGTTTGGTAATGGTAGTCTGCTGGTATAAAAGTTTCTGAGAATTGTAGTCATAAAGGCTACACCATTCATAACAATCATGCACTAGATGGAGACTGAGCCGCTGGCAGCTCCTCGATCTTGGTCAGACGTGATGTGCTATGTACACCAGTGGCGTTAGACACGACACTACAGGCTGTAGCTGTTCTTCTGATGCTGCATAAGACCTTAACTCTCTGTTCCATTTACATTCCTCCGAGCTCTGTTCTCACTTTACAAGAATTGGACACCCTTGTGGACCAGTTACCGTCCCCATATTTACTTATGGGTGACTTTAACGGCCACAACCCATTATGGGAGGGAACAATTGGAACGCTAAAGGCAAGAGAATTGAGGACCTTGTGGCCGGTCATGCTCTGTGTGTATCAAACGATGGTTCATACACATATTTGCATCCCGGGTACGGAACATACTCTGCCATCGATCTCAGCATTGTAGAACCAGAACTGGCGCTGGACTTTTCGTGGAGGGTCTGGGATGACCTCTGCGGGAGCGACCACTTCCCAATTATTCTTAATTGCGGGGGGGCATCTCCCGTAGAGCGAGAGAGGAGCTGGCGGCTTTGTAAAGCCGACTGGCCCACCTTCCAGACCCTATGTCGCGAGGAGTTCACTCCAGACATCAGTGACATCGATGCCTTCACTGAGATGCTGAGATGGATCGCAGAGAAAACTGTTCCGAAGACCTCGGCAACTCCCAAGCGTTTGATGCCTCCATGGTTAGATGACGGCTGTAGGAGGGCTATTAAGGAACGAAAGAAAGCTCAGCGTAAATTCCACAGGAGACCGACTGCTGAAAATCTGGTGCTCTTTAGAATTCTGCGCGCTCGTGCTCGCAGAACAATCAAAGAAGCGCGGAGGCAGTGTTGGAGACAATTTGTTTCTAGCATCACCATGCACACGCCGTTGGGCAAAGTGTGGAGAATCAAAGGAAGGGGAGGTGATTCTTCTGTAGTCCAGCACTTGAAACACAACGGCACCATTCTCACATCACTCGACGAAATAAGTGAAGAATTGGCTCGCACCTTTGCTGAAAACTCGTCTTTGGCAAACTGCCTCCTGGGCTTTCGGGCCATCAAGGAACGCCAAGAGCATGAGCTCTTGGACTTTTCCTCCGATGGCGAGGAGCACTACAACTCCCCATTCAGTATGGGTGAGTTGAGGTGTTCTTTGGAAAGCTCGCATGACACAGCAGTTGGACCTGATGGAATTCATTATCAATTTTTTAAACATCTCCCTGAACATGCACTGAGACTGTTGCTTCAACTCTTCAACAACATCTGGGAGTCGGGTGTCGTCCCCGCCTCTTGGCGGGAGGCGACAGTAATACCGATTCCCAAACCTGGTAAAGACCAGAGTGAAGCCAACAACTATAGTCCTATAGCCCTCACAAGCTGCATCTGTAAAACCATTGAGCGCATGGTAAACAACCGCCTCGTCTGGCTACTGGAGTCAGGACACCACCTGTCCAACCTTCAATGTGGCTTCAGACGGGGCTGCAGCACCCTCGACCATTTGGTGCGCATAGAGACCTTCATAAGAGATGCTTTCCTTGAGAAGGAGCACATTGTGGCTGTCTTTTTTTACCTCGAAAAAGCCTATGGCACAACATGGCAGCATGGCATCATGGAGGATCTTCATGTGATTGGCCTTTGTGGCCACCTGCCAACTTTCATCAGGAACTTTCTAGCCTTCAGGCATTTCCACGTCCGTGTCAAGACTACCTATTCCAGCCTACACTCACAGGAACTAGGAGTACCTCAAGGCAGCATACTGGCCGTGACCCTTTTCAGGGTCAAGGTCAATGGTATTGCTGCTGCTGTAAAACTCCTGTAGTCTTTTCATGGATGACTTTGTTTTATATTACAGCGGTGCTAACATGAATGTCATAGAGAGACAGCTACAACCAAGCATAAATGGGATCCATCGATGGTCAGTTCTGAACGGTTTCAAATTTTCCAAGACCAAAACAGTCTGCATGCACTTCTGCCTGCTGCGTAGAATCCATGCGGAACCGGGGCTGACCCTGGGTGGGGATCCCATTATAGTCGTTGAGAAAAACAAATTTCTGGGCCTCATTCTCGACGCAAAACTGTCTTTCGTGCCACATATAAAGTACCTGAAAACAAGATGCCTGAAAGCGGTAGATATTCTGAGGATGCTGTCCAGCTCAGAGTGGGGAGCGGACAGAGAGGTTCTGCTCTCCGTATACAGAACCTTGGTTCGGTTATGAGTGGATTACGGCAGCATAGTATACGGTTCCGCAAGGAAATCATATATTGGGCTACTAGACACGATCCACCACCAGGTACTGCGCCTGGCCCTTGGGGCCTTCCGCACCTCACTGGTTCAGAGCCTCTACATCGAAGCCAATGAACCATCACTCAACAAAAGGAGAATCAAACTGGCCATGCAATATGTAGTCAAGATAAAAACTAATGCATTGAATCCTGCACGCAATTGTTTATTCGAGCAACATGACGAATCCAGGTATGAAGCCAGGGCGAATTACATCCGGCCACTGAGGCTCCAAATTAAACCTCATTTGGAGGCCTTGGGCGTGGATTTGGACATGTTGGAGGATGCCAAAGTCCCAGAACATCCCCTGTGGTCGTTGAGGAAGCCATCGGTTATCCTCCGACTCACGGAACTGAGGAAGTCTGGGACACATCCACTCGAGTACCAAGGACTGCATGCAGAGATTCAAGGCCAGTTTGCAGACCACCTCTCATATACACTGATGGTTCGAAAGACCAAAGCCGGTAGCTGCAGCGGCAGTACCGACGGGAAATATTTGGCGTATGCTTGCACGATCAGAGCTCGATTTTCACTGCAGAAGCCCGAGCACTCCTTCTCGCATTGGAGTCTATCAAGGTATCCAACCACACTAACTATGTTATATAGAGTGATTCGTTCTCTTGCCTCCTGCCTGTTGCTGGACTGAAAACAAATCACCCTATTCTAGCAACGGTCATTTATAAAAATGAACCAACTGACAACGGATGAGTATGTCATCCACCTGTGCTGGGTGCCTGGCCAAGCCGGCATACAAGGAAACAAACGAGCTGATCGGGCTGCGAAGAAGGCCCTGAACTGTGATCTTGAACCGTGTCTGATCCCTCACTCTGCTCTGAAACCACTAATAGCCACCCACATAAAATCCAAATGGCAATATGAGTGGGATGAAAACATTAATAAACTTAAAGAAATTGAACCATCTGTGGGAAAACCACCACAGACTCATGCGGTAGGTCGGCGGGACCAAGTGGTCCTTAGCCGCTGCCGTATTGGCCACTCGTGGCTTACACATGCTTTTCTGCTCAAGGGGGAACCTCCCCCTGAATGTATTGGGTGTCAGTCTCCACTGACACTCAAACACATTTGACTAAGTTGCGTTGATTTTTTGGCCCTGCGCCAACAATTCTACACTGCAGACAGTATGCATGACCTTTTTACTAAGGTAAAACAGGAAAACATTTTAGCCTTTTTGAGGGCAGCTGGACTGTACCACCTCATATAGTTTACTAAATAAATTCTATCAATTATTAATAAAACTTTTCCTTTTCTATGGGAATTTGTTTCCCTTGACCACAAATATATGATTGTGAGCTTTCTAATTTAATGAGTGTCTATTGGCACATAATTGATTGTCTGCTTTTACATGTAAAAGCGATGGTTTGAACAAAAAACAAACATTTCTCACCGTGAATATGGCCTATGCTGTCGACACGGCGTAAAGCAACCACCAATCAATCAATCAATCAGTCTGCTGGGTAGGTTAGGTAGGCTGCTGGGGAGGTTTGGTAATGGTAGTCTGCTGGTAAGTTGGTAATGGTAGTCTGTTAGGTAGGCTGCTGGGTAGGTTTGGTAATGGTAGTCTTCTGGGTAGGTAGGCTGCTGGGTAGGTTTGGTAATGGTATTCTGCTGTGTAGGTTAGGTAGGCTGCTGGCTAGGTTTGGTAATGGTAGTTTGCTGGTTAGGTTAGGTAGGCTGCTGGGTAGGTTTGGTAATGGTAGTCTGCTGGGTAGGTTAGGTAGGCTGCTGGGTAGGTTTCGTAATGGTAGTCAGCTGGGTAGGTTAGGTAGTCTGCTGGGTAGGTTTGGTAATGGTAGTCTGCTGGGTAGGTTAGCTAGTCTGCTTGGTTGGTTTGGTAATGGTAGTCAGCTGTGTAGGTTAGGTATGCGGCTGGATAAGTTTGGTAATGGTAGTCTGCTGGGTAGGTTAGGTAGGCTGCTGGGGAGGTTTGGTAATGGTAGTCTGCTGGCTAGGTTAGGTAGGCTGCTGGGTAGGTTTGGTAATGGTAGTCTGCTGGGTAGGTTAGGTAGGCTGCTGGGGAGGTTTGGTAATGGTAGTCTGCTGGGTAGGTTATACCCCAGTTACACAAGTCCTGCGTTCGCTTACGATCGATTTGCGATGTCAAAACGTCCCACTAACCTCCTCCTTACACCCTCTTTGCATGCTATCGCCGCGAGGTCGCCAACCTCCCAGTGACCATTTTGGAAATTTTGGATGCTAGAAGGATGCAGCTGCTGCACTTGCACCCTCCTTGCGTCGAGTGCGGTCGGCGCCGGGTCGCCAGTAGTTTGCAACCTGGTGCCGACCAATCGCCGCCAGGTCTCCGACCTCTTGGTTGGCGAGTTGGTGGCGACCTGGCGGCGCCAACACATGCAATGCCACGCTCACCGTGTGGTTGGCATCGACTGCGTTTTTTCATCAATGTATCAAGTAGGACGCTGGGTGGTTGGCAACCTTTTGGGCATAAGGAGATTGGTGGCGACTGCTGGCTCTCGAGTGACTGGGGTATTAGTTATGCTGTTGGATAGTGTTGGTAGGCTGCTGGTTAGGTAGGATAGGCTGCCACTGTGCTAGGTAAATTTGATAGGTCCAATAGGTTCGGTAACTTAGGTTAGAACTTAGATAATATGCTCACGCAGAAGCTTTGTGTCTTTCAGGCAAAGGCGGCGGCAGGTCGACGTACTCGTGACCTGACAGGAAGTTGACGTAGTACATTGTGCTGAGCCGAAAGGATCGGTTATTTGGGGCGAGGTGGTTGAGTATCTCACTGATGTCATAGGAGTCATTAGTCGCAGCCGTTGTGTCGCGTTCCTGTGACGTCATAGCCTCGTCTGCCGTGAAGGTTTCCTCTGACAGGGTCCTTGGTTCAAGCTGACGTTCACATTTCCCCACTTTGGTCAAATTATCTAAAGACTTGGACATGGTCCTTGACAGTTTCTCTTTTCGCTCGGGGAAAAATATGTCCGGCACATAATCCAGATTATTGAAACCCGGTGAATTCTTATTCCGTATTCGCGGTGAGGGAACAGGGGTTTTGTTCTGGGCTTGAGGACAGATGTTGATGGGTGGCAGGCTTTTCGGTGGCAATGGGTGGTTGCTAGGTCGGGGAGGAACTAGGAATGATTCCACGGGTCGCTCATTTTCTGCCATCTTGGTGTTGAGGTATGGTGACTTGGGCGGTCTCTGCGGGGGTTCATTACCTAAAACCATGTTCCGCGGCCTTATTGGCTTGGGCATTGGACTTTGTTGTTCACACGGCGGCATTTTGGAAGGCTTTTGCGGCCGCGGAATTACTTCTGGTTTCAACGAGCCATTCGCGCCTCCGCTCCTGGAGATCGGAGAATGTGGCTCGGGGACCGGTTGGACCGGCAGATTTACAAGGTCGTCTGTGCCATGATGTCGCTGAGAACGCGGTGAGAGTGGGACAGGAGCTATACAAATGGAAGGGACATTCAGGAAACCACCGGAATGAACTTCATTGCCAGTTCCCGCCATGTTTCTATGTGATGGTTTAGGAGAATTATGAGGGCGGCGGCGAACAGATATTCGGCCTTCTCGCTGGACCGGTTTATTGGTGGGTGAGGGCATGTCATTGTCTACTGCTTTCTTATCGATCATGCCGGGCACGATCTCCCTTAACGTAGTTGCAATTTCCTTTGCATCATCCGTTTCAAAAACCAGAGGCTTGTCTGAAAAAAAAATGCAATTTTTCAGTGGTACTACAGTGAGTGGAGGTTACGGTGTGAAACAGGTGCTGGCGCCAATATCGGAGCTGAGGTTGGGGAGGTTGGAGCAGTAAATGACTAGGCCAGACACCATCAGTCCTAGATACAAGATTCACCCCGTACTGCTGCAGTAGGGGTGCAAACCAACCCTATGTAAAAGCTGTCGAAAATGCGGGTCAAAGAATTGAGAGCCTAATTTCACAATCTAAGAAGCAACAATTATTCTTTACATATGTCTTATTGATAGTCCGCTACCTTTGAGTTGAAAAATATAATATAATATCTAGTTTAATAAGATTTAAAAGTGAAATCGACAGCATTCTGCGGCCGCCATCTTGTCTTTTTGCATTCTCTCCCATTTCACCAACTCTGTGCCTATAGAAGTATCCATTTGATACTGGAGGCAGGCATTCTACTCTCTGTTCCATACTAAAGCTGTTTTCGCCCGTATTTAGACTATGTTGTCGTTCACCCGTGTACTGCGATTACCGGGTGAATCCTTTATCTACATCAGTCCATGGACTGAGTGAGTGCTGGGGTATTCCGGGTTATTATACTCGTATAATTCGTATACAGCATCTATATAATATATTTCAGATAACAATTATAATCGGTACATTTTGTATAACTATTCACACTAATCTTGAGTTACTGTCCACTTTATGGTCCTGAGGGAGACACTGAAGCTGCGCCCCGGTGTGTTTACACAACCGGAAGTGGAGGGATTGTCTCTCCCAGCCCTGTGCTTCACTACAGTCCCAATAGTTTAAAGTGACTTTGATCCCACAAAAGACATGCTTCCTGATGAGCTTAGTTTATTAGAATTGCATACTCTGCCTTAAGGGTACATTCCTTACACACGGTATGCGGTATGCAGTATGCGAATGCGAATGCGAATGCCTCGAAACGCCTTGAAGTCTATGGGCTACATTCCTTACATGCGGTATGCGAATGCGAATGCGTTTTTCCGATCGGTCCATGTAGCGATTGGTATGGCATGCGGCATGCGGCATGCGGCTGCGAATAGAAACCATCAGTCGCATTTGTCCATTGGTACGAGACAGGAGGAGGCGACTGAGCATTACGGAACAGTCACACACAGGGGTGCTGATTGGAAACACATGGTGAGCTGGGCACCCGGGAGACCGACGGTTACGGGAAAGGTAAAAATGCTACCATATGCACAGAAATATGAATACTTATCTATAATTTGGTTATAATAAAGGTAGGAACCCCCATGTGACGTACGAAAAGGTACATAGATAGAAATGCAATATTTGGTCATATACAGTGCAGTAAGGAATATACTTGTTTATTTTTATTTTTTAAATATAGCCAGTCGTGTGCCGCATACCGCATACCGCGTGTAAGGAATCATGCCATTCGCATACCGCACACCGCATACCACGTGTAAGGAATGCACGCTTTAGTCTATTTCTTTAGATAAATAGGACTATACTAGATTGGTCGTTATAATCTACTTTACTACCTGTAGTTCCACACAACTTAGACTTTAAAGGGTTAAGTTAATTAATTGTAGTGTGTGCACCAACATTCTAAATTCAGACTTTGGTTTGCCAATTCCGAGTATAGCAGGGGGGGGGGGGGGGACAACATAGGAGAACGAAACAGAAACAGCAGTACATTTTTAATGAACGCACCAGTGTCTAAGCTGGAATCAAATCTCGGTTCTTCTTTTGGTTTAGAAAATGTTTTGGTTTCAACGGATTATGCAGTTTTAAATGACCAGGTATAGGCCACTGAGACAAATGCTTTCCAAACACACAGTTTCCTTGTTTTTCAGTTTATGCAACTACATGTGTTGGGGGGGGGGGGGGGGTGCTGAGGTAAATTGTTCCTGTTGTATTGTGGTTAGTCCAGCAACATAACATGGCTGCTAGACAACCCTATTGAGAAAAGTTTCAGGATTTGAAATGTAGAATTTTTTGTTGTTGTTGAAGATGTATACTGCCTATTATGGATAAGCCTGAATAGGCTTGTTTTCACCATTAGACAGTTTGTCGATAGAAAGCCCGAGCCTACACTTTTACCGACCCAAGGGATTTTTAACCTCCCACACCACATAGACATGGTATGAGAGCAACTGGCCTTTGATGTCGCTGTAAGTTATACACAGCGGTGGAAATCCAAATTGGCAGAGATGGGGTCACGGGGAATCGAACCACCAACCTTTAGGTTAGGAGTTCGACCTAGAAAAAAGTCAGACACTCTAACCACTCCGCCACAGAGAACACCACTATGAATGCTATATTATATACAGTAAACACTTTCTAAATCGACCGACCATGGGACCGACATTAAGTGGTCGTTTTAGGGAGGTGGTCAGTTTGGGAGAGTTAGAATATCCTTGCAATGGTATTGTTCGGACCCAAATAAAGCCATATAGAGGAGTGGTCGATCTGTGGAGGTGGTTGGTTAGAGAGGTTTTACTGTATACTGTAAAACCTCTCTAATCGAGCACCCCGGCAGATCGACCACTGTCCTGTATCGATCGCTTTATTTGGGTCCCAAGAATACCTTTGTAAGGATATTCTCAAAAACAAATAAACCGACCACCTCCCTAAATGGACCATTTAAAGTAGGTCCTATGGACGGTCGATTTAGAGAGGTTTTACTTAGATAGTTCAAATTATTATTCATCATATTCATAACCAGCTATTTTAGGTATGAATAATTTATTAGCTCATATAGATTAATATACATTAAAAGTTCAATTCTTTTGGCTACCATCTTGGTGGTCCCTGGATTCACTTGTGGGTGAGGAAATTCTCGAGGTCATGTGATGAGGGAATCCCAACCATGATGTCATTCATAGATTACAGACTCAGCACTCCCCCCACCACCACATGTTCAGTCAGTTGCATGAACTGAGAAACTAAGCAACAATGTGCTTGGAAAGATTTTGATACCAGATTCGTTTATCTGTGGGTGATGTGTACTGTGCCACTTTCACCCTGTGGATTTACTCATGTAGGATTTACAGTTTAATCTCACCTAGGGTTTTGAACTTGATGGCAATGTTGTTATAACATGGGAAGTTACAGTCGACTGCATCGGTCAACAACCAACAGCCAAGCGTCACTGGGTGTTTGTCTATTGAGGCAACAGCAAGTGTCTTCTCCGTAAGGTGAAGATGCCCATAACCTTGGTCCCAGTCCAAATCATTCCTAGCGCGAATATAAACATTCCAGTAGCTGTCTGAATAAAGAAAAACAACACAGAGAACTTAAACTTAAAGAAGCCACCGTTCACATATTATTTGATTGGTTTTATGTTTATTTTTTTAACAAATTTGAATATTTAGCAGTATGTGGGTTGTATATCTGCACAAAAATGTATAATTTTCCCCAATTGCTTAGCTGAATAAAATGTGAAAATAAAGCTATCATTACGGTGCCGCACTTTGTACAATTTGAAATAGCTGGTGGTGGTGGTTAGAGTTTTACATCCTGGCAACATCTATGGTCATATCAGGATGGGTATCGACTTCTGACAGTGCGCACTCGTGGCAACTTTATAGTGTTGCCCCACTGGGAGACCAGGCTGCCAGGACCATGACCTGATATCCCACTCAATCACATTATCCTGACACTGAACCAACCAGTCCAATAATGCCGAGCGCCTGGCTAGGAAGCGACAAGTATAAATTTTTATGTCATTAGTTTGACTCGACCAGGGTTCGAACCCATGGGTTTGAATCCCACAATCTACCAAAATGGGAGACGGACGCTCAACTCATTCGGCCATCCCACATGCGCAATAGTAAATAAATCTATATCTCTATATATAATTACGCTGTAATTATAACTATATAAAGACATAATTATATTAATACATTGTAGCTATATATAGATATAATTATCCTGCAATTATAATTACATTATAGCTAGGCCTATATATATATGGGTTATTCTCTGAAACTAGGCACTAAAGTGTGACATGAAACCCAAAGTAAAAACCATTCAAATAATAGCAGACTCCGTGTTCATATATAAAGGTTTACATGTTTCGCATACATCAATTTAAAAACAAAGCTATTTCACTTTTTGATTTTGATCTTATACACATTGACGCAATGTAACATGCTAATCAAACACACATATAGAACATCATTTTAACATACTCAAGAAACAAGATTTTATTAATTACAGTTCAGTAAACAGGATAACACACAGAGGCAACAATAATTATTTGACTTCCCACCAAAGAAAAAAGAAAAGATTAATTATCACCATCGTAATGTGGAAACCAAATATGTGGTTCCCATTTTCAGAGAATGACCTATATATCTAATCACCCTGTAATTGTAGTTATATGTAGCTAAATTACATTGTACATTACAGCTGTATATGGCTATAATTACAGAGTTTACCCACTAGGACATTACTTACGGTACTTGAGTTCATGCTGGAGTTTCCTGCGCCAGCTGTTTACTATCTTGAGAGTCAGCATTGGGTTGATCTCCTCGTTCACCCTGAGCTCAATGTTTCTCTTGCCAGTGAAGAGAATACAGATGGTTGTCCGGAAAGTCGTGTGTCCGAAAAGATGCTTCTGGCTGGTGAAGTTCACCTCCATACCGCAAAACTGATGCGCCCTGAAGATCATAAAATGATATACAGTAAGACCTCTCTAACTGACCACCTCCACAGATCGACCACTCCCCTATATCGATCACTTTATTTGGGTCCCAAAAATACAATTGTTACCATATTCTAACTCCAAACCGACCACCTCCCTAAATGGACCACTTAATGTCGGTCATAAGTCGGTCGATTTAAATAGGTTTTACTGTAATTAAATTTCTGACTCAGCATTAATGCAGTTACATAAAGTGGTCCATAGTGGATACATATAAGAATAAATGTGAATAACATACAAATAATACTAGTATGAACACTAGAATGCTAACCATTATCAAAATCGCAATGTATGTACAATAGTTTGTACCAATGCCTCCATATGAGAGAGGTAAATCTGAGATCACTCTCTACTATTTTCAATAGTCCCTGTGTTATAGCATTTTCTGACTTGTCAAATCTAGTAATACATTTGAATATTAGATTCCTGATAATAGCCTGGATGGCTGGGACATAAAACTGTGAGTGTGACACATAGGCAGACAAAGTAGTAACCTCATAATATCATTATACCAATGCGGTTATGTTTTAATATAGGGTGGGGTGTTATTGTTATAACATGATTTATAACTAAAGTAACCACTGACTGCACTAACCACTGTTGTCCGTGCATGACGACAGGTGGCAGCAGGCTATCCAGCGGTGGTCCCTGGGTGGACTGTGACTAGCTAGCGGCCCCCCCCTCCCCCACCCCCCTCCCCCACCATGAGAGGCTACCTGCGACCTAGCTGGTCAGAGGGCGAGTCACTTGGTTCTGTGGCACCATGTTGGGCGGAGGAAGGATTAAGCTGCAAAGTCTACATTTCTCTCCTTGTCTTCTCTTCGCATTGTATCAGTTACAGACCAGGGAAGAACCGGCCGTACCACTATGCCATGTTAGTCAGAAGTACGAGTAGGTAGCAGCACGCTAGCAGCAGTCGTCCCTATGGTGGACCATCCCACCCATTTGCTAGCGGTAGCAGCCACCCGCCACTGGAGGTTATGTGCAACTATGCTGGGCAGTGGCAGATCACTTATATTCTGACCTAGGTGGAATAAAAGGACGAGGCTATTTGCAGAGCTGCTTTTCTCTGCAAATTAGCGGAACAATGATTATTATTTGAAGAGCTGCACATAAAATTCTGTTATTTATGAGCATTACTATTAAACTGATAAGATTCAATTAAGTTATTTATGAACGTGATTTAATAATAATAGAGTGCTGAAATTGAAAACGGCGAATGGACGGCAGTAACTGTCACCCTAAATAATCATTCCTCTACTAATTTGCAGAGCAGCTCTGCAAATAATAATCATTCTTCTGCTAATTCGCAGAGCAAAGCAATTCTGCAAAGCATTATGGTGAAAACAAAAGGCAAAATAATTCTGTTCATCTATCTGCATGCACAGTAAATGATGCATGCTGATTGGTTGGTTGCAGCTCTGCGAGTTACAGTATTGGTGGCTATAATTCGCAGCGCAGCAGCTCTGCGAATAGCCAGTGCGGGAATCAAATGGGGCAGGGCTCTGGGGACTGAAGCATTGATGGTGCTGTTCATTATTCCCTAGGTGGAATAAAATGTGGTCCTACACACTGGTGCTGTGACCAGGATACTATACTATGTGCTGCATAGTGTTGAACAATCCCTGTGTATGTACTGTAATGTCTTAATACGGTAATTGTAAGTATAGTAAAACCTTTCTAAATCAACTGACAATGTGACCGATATAGAGGAGTGGTTGATCTGCAGTGGTGGTCGGTTAGAGAGGTTTTACTGTACAAGATTTGCAGGTAGATGTGGGTATATTCATTGCACCAGGGAACCTATACAGTCTAATTGATAAAATAATGGAGAAGTGTTGGCTCAAGTCACGCTCCATGCACAATGTTCTGTTTGCATAAACACCCCCATGACACTAGTGACGAATGAAAATGCTTATGGCCGATTATAACAGAGGTAGTTACAGCTTGTCATAGTTACATACCTGAAGTCGACTGAGAGTGCATTCACGCATTCTCTACGGTCTTCATCTTTGAAGAAGCGAATAAAGAATTTATCTGCAAAGGAAGAATAGTTCCATTTTTTCTTGTTGTACATTAGTTGTTTCAAAGAAATATATAATCAATATCTGATTAAAAGATTAACCATACTCGTTTTCTATTTCTACATGTCATTAACCATAGGATATAAATAAAAACATGAATAAAATAAGTAAATCTGACTCTGGCTATGGCTCTAACACTAGTCTGAATGCCCAGATTTGTCTAAATCTAAATGCACATGGCATAAGATGTGCTGATTATATTGATGTAAATGCAATGCTGGATAAAAGGTTAATATCTTAATTTATTATATATATTTTTTTAGTTGGTATTCTATGTTTCAAACAAGAGCTGAGATGAGCTGAAACTAGCACATTTCATAGCTTCACCTAGTGTATTAGCATGTGCCATGTCCTTCTCGCGGGTTTGTTTTTCTTCTACGCAGCCCACAATGCACCGCACCACTGCAATGGTGATGTAGTCTATACAGAGGGTGAGTGGGCGTGGTAAAACAATATGCTTTGAAATCCGAACTCGAATGTAGGTCAGGAGGTGAAGGAGGAGGGGGTGGGGGGGGAGTGTGCATGTGCCGCTTAGTGATGTGAGTGTATCAGGCTTCCTCAGGTTACACAAATGTTCTGAGTAGGTTTAAATGTTGTTCGTTGTACGGGTTCAGTCCATCTGATCAATGTCAGCTGATAGGAGAGGGAGGACCTGGGAGCCCAAAGGAGGTAGGCCCGGGAGCTGACCCAAAACACAAAGCAAAGGCTCTCGGGGCGTCCACGGGCATGACATTGGGCATGTAAGTGTAGATTGCGTCGGACTCCCAGGTCCCCTGGCTCATTATGGTGGATAAGTCGACCCCCCTGGAGGAGCAGACTGGGCTGCACCCCTGTGGAAGATGTGGAGGGTGTACCTGGCGGCCTCCAGGATGCCAGCAGGGGGGCGACATCATGGCCAGTTAATGGCATGCCGGGGCGGGCGAGGAATGCTGGGGACGTCGGCCGGGGCCGGCACCATGGTGATCGCACCCCCCCCCCCACCCACCCACCCACCCACCCACCCACCCACCCACCCACCCACCCACCCCCACCCACCCCCACCCCCACCCCCACCCCCCGCAGGTACGGGACACAGGGACAACCCCGGGAAGTGCGGGGATGAGAAGCGAGACCGCCTGCGCCAGGGTGCGGATGGTCTTGGAGGAGGAGATCGGGATGCGAAGGCCACTGGGGGTGCGCTGGACATCATCCTGGCAGAGCATGTGTAGACCTCCCCAAGGGCGTGAGAGGGCGACAGCAGGTTAGACTGCCTTATGAAGGTGAAGTATACGATGACGATGGCCGCCCAGGGGGCGACCCAGAGGTGCCCCAGGGAGCGCAGGTAGGTGAAGATCTGGAGGATCATCTCGGGGGTGATGGCAGGTGCCCCCCTAACTGGGACGGCGAAGAGTTTCTCACCACCCTTCCTCACCTTCTCCAGGAGTTTGGTTCCCGGTCGAGTCAAACCAATGACTTTAAAATTTATACTTGTCACTACCTAGTCTGGTGCTCGGGATTATTAGGATAGGCCAAGGACTGGTTAGCTCAGTGTCAGGATAATGTGGCTGAGTTGGATATCAGGTCGTGGTGCCGGCGGCCTGATTTCCCAGTGGGGCAGCACTGTAAAGTCATCTGTACAAAAATGTCTGATGTCTGATATACCTGGCTACCTTTCACATCTACTCAAGTCAAAATAGGCAAAATATGACTTACCCTCATGCTTAACCCTATTAATTTATTACATGACTCTTTTCTTGAATTTTTGTTTAATTTACCATAATGAATATAGCTGATGTACCGATTGGAACGTTCCCCAAAATAAATTACCAATCCAATATCCTGGCATAAACAATTATTGGAGGAAATGACTTACCACAATCATTGCTCACATTGTCGACTTTTCCAAAAACGACGTTATACTGAAAAGTGAAGAGAGTTTTGTATTATTTTTATTTAGAGCTTTATGTGAATTAACGCACGTTCTTAAAGTTGCATGGTCCGATCAAACATTTCATTCAAAACCAAAACACTTTCCTACATTTGATTATATATATATATATCCAACTTAGATTCTGTTGCATTAGCTAAGGTTTTGGGACAGCATGGACAGAATATTCAGTAATTTATTACCCTATCGTTTTGGGCACCTACTTGGGCGTAATCGATTAATCAACTCGGGTCACCCAAGCCACTTTTTGGCACATGCGCACATCCTACAGACTTGGGTCGAATAATCGAATACATTTCTCCACACTCGGGGTGGAAAAAATAGTGGCTTAATCCAAAACCCTTCTTTTTTCTTTTTTAATCGATATAACTACAGCAAAATAAGATTTAAAGTATTTTATGATGTCATAGTTTAGTTATATTTCCATTTCATTAATCTAGGTTATTACCAAAAGAAACCATGTATGACTGGTACTGGTAGCTGTTATCCTGCAGGATGGTACCAGCGCAAATGTGACCTCATCGCTCCTAGCCACTGCAGCCAAGAGGTGAGTTACTGGGGTCAGGTCATTTTGCACATGGCACGTGTATTTGTCGACTCCATTCGCGGTGGTTGATTTGAAATTCTGACAACTTGGGTGATCCAAGTTTCCCGGGTCGTGTTAATCGATTATGCCCCTTGAGACAGCCATTAAGGAGGGACACCATTAACCAATTAGATCAATCTCATAGCCTCATTAGCCTTGCCCTCATTCCCACCAGGCTATATTTGAATTAGGTCATTCTACATCACGTGGTCATCGTAATATGCGAGAGGAGTTTTGGAAAGCTTGCCGAAATTATTTTGGGTTCATTCAGCTCAAATTGCTCCGAAATGTGTATGTCTTCATCAAAATTACTCCGGACTAGTAATTAGTAGGTTATAATGATCAATTCGATATATTTATCTAAAAGAAATAAGGCAGAAATTCGAGCGCCATCGAACTGTGCAACTTTAACTTTCCCCGATAATTCTCACATATGTGAATACATTCAACAGTGTCATCAGCCTCAACCCCTCACAAATGAAGATCCCCTCACAAATGAAGATCCAACCCGGAGAGAGTTAAACTTTCATGAATGCATTGATTTGGTTCCAACTGTTCCGCGATTCTACATCGTTCACTGTGCCTTCCTGTTAGTCCCGAGGCAAGGGTGGGGCTTTAGGGGAAACTGCTATATTTTTGTTTAAACATTTCACTTGGGCTGTAATCGATTAACACGACCCGAGCGACTCGGGTCACCCGAGTCGTCAGAATTTCAAATCGAACACTGCGAGTAGAGTCGACAAATACATGTGCCGTGTGCAAAACGATCCGACCAAAGTAACCCACCTCCTAACTGGGGTTGGCTACGAGCGATGACATCACATTTGCGCTTGTACCATCCTGCAGGATGACAGCTACCAGTACCAGTCATACATGGTTTTTTAAAAGAATAACTTAGATTAATGAAATGAAAATATAGCTAAACTAGGCCATCATAAAATAATTTAAATCCTATTTTGCTGTAGTTTTATCGGTTATTAATTTTTTTTGTTTAATTGTCCACCCGAGCGCGGAGAAGCGTATTCGATTATTCGACCCAAGTCTGTAGGATGTGCGCATGCGCCAAAAAGTGGCTCGGGTGACCCGAGTTGATTAATCGATTACGCCCATTGGGATTCTACTACCGTCATATGATTACTGTGTTATTGTATTATGTATTGCTATGTTTTTCTGATGAAAAACAAAGTTAGTAAATGTGCATTTTTTAAACAAATATTTTTATTGAAAAGGCCGTCTTGCCCCAGCATGGGGGAAGACGCCCCTCGGAACGTTTTATCTCAATGTACATGAAATGAAAACTGTAACTTTTATAAAACAATAAACATGCACTTTAATCAAACACTTAACATGATCTTATATCAAATAAGTGTATGTGGGCCTTTTTTTTGTTTAAATTGGGCACCAAAGGGTGACCAAAAGTGAAAGGCTGAAATTTAAAAGCAGAAAACAGTCCAAATAATAGCATAATCCATGTTCATATGAAGGATTACATGTTGTACATATGCTAGTTGAAAAAACTATTTTGATTGCTGATTTTGACCTTATACAAATTGAGCAACACATGTTATCATTCATTTAATATGGGCGTCTTTCCCTACCCCATACATGAAGCACAAAACCATCCATATTTCTTGGAACACATGGTATCGACAACATGTTTCAACACTAATTTAAATTAGATTGATTAATGATGCATATTTAATCAATTACTCATTCATTCACACTATCTTAGCATTTTCACAACAACATTCACTGCTTTGAATATTTACATAAAATAACTAATGACATAAAATGCATATATTTTATTAACCATTGATGTGTTGTGCATGTGGTTTTGTACAGTGTTATTATTAGGTGGCAGCATTATATTCCACCAGTGGAAACCATCAGGGGCCGTAATCGATTAATCAACTTGGGTCACCCGAGCCACTTTTTGGCGCATGCGCACATCCTACAGACTCGTGTTGAATAAACGAATATGCTTGGGGTGGGAAAATGGTGGCTTAATCTAAAACTTAATATCTTTTTCAATAACCGATATATGTATAGCAAAATAGGATTTAAAGTATGTTATGATTGTAGAAGCTGAACATCTGGGTTATTAAAAGAAAAAGCATTAAAACAACATGTAGGACTTGTACTGGTAGCTGTTATCCTACAGGTACCAGCACAGATGTGTTGTCATCGCTCCTAGCAAGCCCCAGCCAAGAGATGGGTTACTGGGGTCGGGTCGTTTTGCACACGGCACGTGTACTTCTTGACTCCACTCGCGGTGTTCGATTAGAAATTCTGATGACTCGGGTGACCCAAGTCACCCGGGTCGTGTTAATCGATTACGGCTAGGGAGTTGATAGAATCTGAGTAAATGGCAGGGGGCATCTTACCCCGAGGGGGGGTGGGGGTGTGGGGGGGGGGGGGGGGGGGGGGTCTTGCGCCACCCTACCCAACTAGTGTTAGTCCGACCCTGCTGGGATATATTTGTGTGTACTGTGGGATGTATTCGATTAATCAACTCGGGTCACCCAGGTGACTTTTTGGCACATGCGCACATCCTACAGACTCAGCTTGAATAATCGAATACGCTTCTCTTCCCTCGGGGTGGAAACAATGGTGGCTTAATCCGAAACTTGTTCTTTTTTTTTAAATAACTGATATAACTACAGCAAAATAGGATTTAAATTATTTTTTGATTGCATAGTTTAGTTATATTTCCATTTAATTAATCAGATTTTTTTTTAAACACAAAAAAAACCCACATAAGACTTGTACTGCTACAGGACGGCACCAGCACAAATGTGACGACATCGCTCCTAGCCAACCCCAGCCAAGAGGTGGGTTAGTAGGGTCAGGACTTTTTGCACACGGCACATGTTTTTGTTAACTCCACTCGCGGTGTTCTATTTGAAATTCTAGCAACTCAGGTGACCCGAGTCGCCCGAGTCGGGTTAATCGAACACGGCCGAGAACGTCTTTTTGGCTTATTTGCGTTCAGGGTACGCCTCTGAGTCGACTCGGAGACGTCTCCGTTTTTAGGTAGGAGGGAAAAAGCGCCCCAAAAATGGCCGCCAAATTCAGTAGTTTCAGGCAATCAGAGTTCTTCTTTTCAATTTCAAAGGGCCGCCATTTTCGAGGCGAACAACAGCTAAAGTCGTTCAGTGGAGTAGCATGATGTCAGGAATTTCTCCGAGGCGCCTCGGAGGAGTACCTATGAAGATGGCCCAGGTTTCTGTTGCATGTCTGTGCATGATCTGCGTGTGTATGTGTAGATCTCTACATGTGTGTTTCGGTGTTCTGGTGTCTGTACTGGCAACCATTGGTATATGTGTGCAGTGGTGTATGTTTGTGTGGATGTTCTGGCTTCTGTTGTGGTTTGCTGCATGTGTCGTAGTGTGTGTGTTGGGGGTTTGTTTGTTGTGGTTTTAGACCCTAGCAACATCTATGGTTATAGGCCAGGTACCGTTTTTTGACAGAGTGTAATCATGGCGACATTATAATGCTGCTCCACTGGGAGATCACGCCGCCGCTACCATTGCTCGATTTCCCACTCACATTATCCTGATACCAAAGACAATGTAGGACAAGACGCGCCACCCAGCGCTTTCATATAAGATTTTCTGAAATTAGCATGCAGTGGTGCCATACCACAGAAAACAAGGCGCATTGTCTTTGCTTGATCAGGTGTAGTAGTAGTTTTCTTACTATGACATAACCGTCACCCTTGCTGGTAGATCGTCGGGTCGTGGGTTCGAACCCTGGTCTAGTCAAACAAATGACTTAAAAATTGATACTTGTCACTTCCTAGCCAGGCGCTCGCCATTATTATGACAGGGCAAGGACTGGTGTGCTCAGTGTCAGGATAATGTGACTGAGTGGGATACCAGGTCATGGTGCCAGTGGACTGGTTTCCCAGTGGCACTATAAAGGCGCCAGGAGTGCGCACTGTCACAAGTCGGTATCCATCCTGATATGACCGTAGATATTGCTAGGACGTAAAACAACAACAAACAAACAAAACTACTTCGACATAATCACAAACTTTATTTATGTATGGCACAGATTAAAGTGCTTAAAGTATGTTTGAACTTTACTAAAATATAATATTCTTTTCATTATTAATATTAGGAGATAATACACTATAATTGCCATACCTTGTCTTTGATGGTGCAGGAGTCAAGGTGGGCTAGGGACCCTGCTCCCTTGTTTCAATGGTACAGCAGTAAGGCTGGGCTAGGGGACCTGTTCATTTACCTTGTTTGCTGTATTTCACAGGAAAGTGCTGAGTGTCGTGTCTTGTCATACATTGTTTTTGCTGATACTAAGCATATTATTTCTATTTTGTAAGTCATTAGTTTGACTCGGCTGAGATTCGAACTCCCGACCTTCCACACGAGGAGCTTATACTCTACGCATTGGTTCATAATTTTCAAATTGTGGTTAATTCGGCGGCAAAGCCGGTGCTGACCCCTGGGTGCTACTCCGCACACTCAGAGGGACGCCTTTGTCCCGCCACTCGGGCACTCGGCCCGGTTCCTCCAACCTGTAACCGTTGTTTGACCACACCCACCTACCCTCTTTTTTTAATAGGCTCGGCTGGGGGCTCCCCCTCGGTGGCTTCGAACCCGTGACCTGCGCTGCCCTCTGCAGAGATGTAGGAGGTTGCCTGAAGGAATTAACTATCTATGACCTAGAACTACCCTAAAACTGACTAAGATTGTATAACAGTGTTATGTGAATAAAACCTCCATTTCCCAAAACAGACATCGCTCTCCGGCTTTCCTGTCCGAATTTGGCCACAGCGTGCGGTGTGTGTTGAGCGTGTATGTGTGTGCATGTGTGTTTGGTTATTCTGGCGTCCTAACACTGAGCCAACCAGTCCCTGCCCTAACCTAATAATGCCGAGTGCCAGGCTAGGAAGCGACAAATATAAATTGTTAAGTCATTGGTTTGACTCAAGCCTGGGATGTTTGCATGTCTGTTGGTGTGTGTGTGTTGCTGTGTATGTGGATGGGTGCCCTGTAGTAGTACTGTTGTGTGTTGGTGTGTGCGTGTGTGTACACAGTTTGTTGTGTGTGTTGGTTTGTATGTGTGTGCAAGCGGTGAGATTTATGTTCCAGATATATATAACCCAAGTCGTGACAATCGTGCTATGTGGGGCATGCCGATCTAATGTCAGCTATTGGGGGCACTGAAACACCTTAGACTATACCAAATAGAGAAATATATGTATATATGTGTGATTCTTTACAGATACACACATCTGTGTATATATACACTTACACACATATTTTTTTTTTTTTTTTGTGGGTCCATTAGTTGTTTAAGCAGGGGAAATTTCAGTCATAGACGACTGGTCTTCCTCATTCCACTGCTGGTTGATTATTTGGGTCCCAACAATACCATTGTAACCATATTCTAACTCCATAAACCGACCACCTCCCTAAATTAACCACTTAAAGTCGGTCCCAATGTCGGTCGATTTAGAGAGGTTTTACTGTGTATATATATATATATATATATATATATATATATATAATATATATTGTATATATCAGGGTTCGAAATTCAGAGGGACACGTGAAAATCACGCCAGACTTGTCCGGTGTCCAAGTGACAAATTTAGCTTATTTCTATCACTGTTTACATATATATCAAGTGGGATCACCAACCGGCCCTATTCTATGCGCACAACCAACCAGGGCCTATATGTATGAGCCCGGGTTAGCGGTCGTAACCCACGTGTCGTGCGGATTTCCCGGGTTAGCGGCGAAAGTGTCAATGTATGTGCATGGGTTAGGCAAACTCTTCGAGGGTTAACGTCATCTTCACTAAGCCCAAGCGAAACCAGGGTTAAAGGTGGGGTTAGGCACCGATTATGCCCAAATCTATTCAATGCGACCAGATTTAACAGAAGTAGATATGCAATAAGTGAAATTTATTCAAATTAACCATAAAATCGAACCGTTATTAAGGCTCCCGCCGCATTGGCGGCATTATTCATATTGTCGAATCGACGAATGTAAAGTAAACAAATCGCCGCCTCCGCAGCGACGTCGATATCCATACTGTCTAATGTCAAATAAAAATGGCCGCAATATATTAGGCCCAAATCTATTGAATGCTGTCATATTTAACAGAATTACATACGCAATAAATGAAATTTATTCAAATTAACCATAAAATCGAACCGTTATTAACGCTACCGCCGCATTGGCGGCGTTATTCATATTGTCGAATCGACGAATGTAAACAGGCACACAGGGGTTCCCCAAATCTATAAATAACTGAAACGTTAGCTAACCCGGGCGCGCTTTGGACACATACATCCCCCATGACACATTTGGAACTCCGGGGTTCGATAACCCGGCACCCGCCTTTAACCCCGGTGCGGTTAAAAAGTGGCACATACATATAGGCCCAGTCTGGCAGTCACTGTTCGTGGGTATGTGTCACACTCCAACTATTCTGATAGTTGTCGCAGTGTGACACTGGATTGGGAGTGCCATGGCAATTGTTGTTCACCCCAGTACTTAAAGCTGCATAGTCCGATGAAATATCAAATTTTTCAAAACCAAACCAATTATCTAGATTTGATTTTACATATCTAACTTAGATACTGATGCACTTATTAAGCATTTGTTTCTGTGTAGAAGGCAATACTGAGTCAATTTAACAGAACCTGTTACTGCATATGTCTATGGTGTCAGAGTTTTGGCAAGCTTGCCCAAACTAATTTTCCATGTTTGCGCTCAAAATATCTCAAAACTTTACCATTTAAAATAAAAGTAACTTTGAACTAATGCAAAGTAGATACTAGTGATCGATCTAATATATTTATCTCAGAAAAAATACAGAAATTCAAAACCATCGGACTATGCAACTCTAAAACTGTAGTGTCAAACTGCAACAGCTTTAGTTCTTTTTCAAAAGCCAAAACGCCTACCTACATTGAATCCTAAATCTCCAACCTAGATACTTTCGCATTAACTAAAGATTCGAGGCAGCATGGGTTGTGATTAATGATTAGTGAAGGCATAAGACCTACTTTTGAGAAAGCCATATAGTGGGGGACACTGCTCTCAGTGGACCTCTCATTAGTTCTTCCCTAATTCCAAGTTCCATGTGTGGCTTACCGCCCAATCAATAGAGCGTGGGCCTCGCATGCGGGAGTTCTGTTCCAAGTCGAGTCAAACAATGACTTATAAAATTGATACTTGCCACTTCCTAGCCTGGTGCTCGGCATTAATAGGATAGGGCAAGGAATGGTTAGCCCAGTGTCAGGATAATGTGACTGAATGGGATATCAGGTCATGGTGCTGGTGGCCTAATTTCCAAGTGGGGCAGCACTATAAATTTGGCATAAGTGTGCACTGTCACAAGTGGGTACCCATCCTGATATGACCTTAGATGTTGCCAGGACATAAACCTCCAACAACCGATCAACCATGTGTAGCTTCTTGAGATTCCACGACTCCCACTGGACTTTTAATGGTGACCTCGTTACAGTGTTATGCATTTGGCACCAGTCCATTGGCGTTGAGAAGACAACTATTCAATCAAAGTAAAGCTTGTTTTATTTAATGACACCTCTAGAGCACATTGATTTTCACATCAATGGCTAGTGGACGTCAAACATAGGCTACTCTTTCCGATAAGAAGCAATGGGTCTTTTATTTTCATTTTCCCACAGACAGGACAGCACATACCTTTGATGAACCTGTTGTGGACCACTGGTTGGAACGGAAAATAACCCAAACTGCAAATGGGTCCACTGAGAAGCATCAATCGGAATGCTGAGCTACGTCCCACTCCCAACAACTATTCAGATGAATAAATCATTTACCTCCAAAAGGTTTGTCTTAATCAGCACCCAATACAGAGACAGTTAATAGTTGTTTTACGACTTACAATTAAAGCCGCATAGTCCTATGAAACAGTAAATTTTCAAAACCAACCAATTATCTAGATTTGATTCTACATATCAAATGTAGATACTGGTGCACTTAATAGGCTTTTATTGCCACCTAGATTTGGATACTGGGTCAATTTACCGGAACTTGTTACTGCAGAAGCCTATGGTGTCAGCGTTTTGGCATGCTTGTCAAAATTAATTAGATATGTTTAAATTGTTTTCAATTCAAATATCTCAAATATTAGCCATTTAAAATGAAAGTTACTTCAAACTAAAGTAAGATCAATTATAACAAGCAATTTAATATATTTATCTCAGAAAAATTAGAAACTCAAAACCGTCAGACTATGCAACGTTAACTTACAGATTAACTTATAGATCATCTTCTGGCTGATTTAGGCCCTATTGGGCCTCTAATGCCAGCTCATTGCGGCAAGAAGAGAGTTATTTTATTTGCACACTTATGCAGGTGGATGGATCCCTGAAGTCATATAACTTTGGAAGTCCTCTGCAATGTCTATCCCGTCTTCTCTCAAATGATTCTGCCATTGGTGGTGATTCAACCACTTGGTCTAAAAGATTATTCCATAGATCCTCACTCAAAAGAAAAATGAGTGTTTCCTGACCTCAAGTCTGGGCCTCTTCTTGAAGATCTTATACCGTTCACTCTCTGGTGTTGCTGTCTACTCTGAAGTATAGTTGGTTGGTTTTGGAGTTTTGCGTGCTGGCAACATCTAACTTTCTAAGGTCATATCAGGACGGGTACCGAGTTGTTACGGTGCGCACTCATGGCGACTTTATAGTGCTGCCCCACTGAGAAATCAGACCACCGCACCATGATCCCAATATCCCACTCAGTCACATTATTCTGACACTGAACTAACCAGTCCTTGCCCTATCATAATAATGCTGAGCGCCTGGCTAGGAAGTGACAAGTATCTACCTATTTGTTGTCCTCCAGACACACACGGCCACTGTGTGTGTTGGATCAGGGTGTGAAGCAGGGCTGTGTACTGAGGAAGAAACACTTGAGTCCTCCAGAGCAGCTCATGGCCATGAATCACGGCACCCAGTCTTTGTGTTGGAAGTCGCTCAGATTGAAACTAGGCTACACATTTTTGGGACATGGGTCATTCTCTAAAACTGGGCACCACATTTGGTTTCCACGTTACGGTGGTGAAAATTAATTCTTTCTTCAAGTCAAATAATTATTGTTACCTCTGTGTGTTATCAATACTACATGCATGTAATCTAGCCCACAACATCTATCAAAAGTATGATTGTATGATATTGTGCTAAAGTGAAAATTAACACATTGACACCATGCATTTAGTAGATTTACCAAAAACTTTTTTCAATTTTTTTCTTGTAAGACTATCTTGCTTGCTTAACTGTAATCAATCAAAAATCCTGTTTTAATTTGTTGTGTATGCTAAAATGATGTTCTGGATGTGTCTTTGATATCCATGTTACACAGGTGATATTACCGTATTGCTCAATTTGTATAAGATCAAAATCAAAAAGTGAAATAACTTTGTTCAACTCTTGATATGTGCACAACATGTTAACCTCCAAATGAACATGGATTCTGCTAGTATTTGCAATGTTTTCTGATATTATTTGGAATGTTTTCTCTTTTGGCTTCCATTTCACACTTTAGTGCCCAGTTTCAGAGAATAACCGGTATACACACGTCTATGGCATGCAGATAGTGTGCCCAATAATGTACATGGCTGTTTGTGTGTGTGGGGGGGCCTATATGATGAAGAGTTCAGGTGCAAAACCACATAACGCAAAGTCAAAAATGGAGATAAACATTGGAATCAAACCTACAAGAAGTTTATTAATATATTATGTTATATTCCCACTTCTTTGTTTATTGCTCTATAACCATATGGTCATATGAAAAGTGCATGGAATTAGTGAGAATTAAACGATTTTTTCAGGTAAAAATCTGTGATTTAAACTACATCTTTTGGATTAAAGGGCGCATTCCTTACACGCGGCATGCGGTATGCGAATGCGGCAAAAAATCGAAACGTCTTGAAGTCAATGGACTACATTCCTTACACACGGTATGCGAATGCGAATGCAAATGTGAATGTGAATGCGTCAACTCGATCGGTCCCTGTAGCGATCGGTGCGGCATGCGGCATGTGGTGTGCATATAGAAAACCATCAGTCGCATTTGTCCATTGGTTTAAGGCAGGGGTAGGCAACTGATACTTACGGACACAAGGGTGCTGATGGGAAGTGGTCACCCGGGAGATGGACGTTTGTGGGATTTGTGATAGGTAAACACTATGTACACTACATACACTACATACACTATGTACACTACATACACTATATACACTACATACACTATATACACTACATACGCTACATGCAATTCACACACTACACACACTGCACACACTGCACACACTACATACAATACATACACTACACACACTGCACACACTACACACCCTACACACAATACATACACTACACACACTGCACACACTACACACACTATAAACACTACACACTACATACAATACATACACTACACACACACTGCAGGGGCTTTTATATACCTCGCTGCATGCTGCATGCCGCGTGTAAGGAATCACGCCATTCGCATACCGCATGCCGCATACCACATACCACATACTGCGTGTAAGGAATGCGCGCTTGACATTTACATGGTTTTGCACCTGAACTCTTCATATATTATTTAGGATATGTAGACCTTCACATAGACATGTGCGGTCAGACAAGACCTGCCTGCGTGCTGCACTTCTACCACACTACCCCCAACTACTGTCCCAGAGTGTTAGCACAGAAAATGGGTCACCAATTTACACCAGACCCTGTTGCGCGAAGAGAGGGGGAAGGGGTACTGGGTGTGACCGCCCTGGGCATCCATCCATGTCTGGGCATATTTAAAATGTCTTCATTGCTCACATTTCTCAGTCCTCGACCCTATACTTGAGTTTTAGGGGGATACAATTAAGGCGTTGGCCGCAGACATCGCAAAACCTCTACACGCCACTGACCAGACCACAAGTGGTCAAGTGACAGACCCTCCCCTTGAGCACAAGGTATTTAAAGGGACCAGCTATATAGCTCGCTGGGACACTGCGTGTACTCCGAAAAATGCTCTCCAAGCACAACCTTGTTTAGTTTTTATGTTTAAATGAACCAAGTATGTGTGGGGAGAGTAGGGGACCAGGGCCATGCTGGTCTGAACTGCAAAGGCAATTTGTTGTCTCCAAAATGGCTGCCCCCATAGGCGGCAGCCATTTGCAATGGAAAGGCTGCGCTGTGATTGGCTAAAATTGCGGTGCTGGCCGGCAACAGGATCAGAAGGATTTGCTGAGCCTGTTACCGGCGAGCACTGCTATTTGACAATATCGCCGCCGCCGCATCTGCGTCCATATACTAGAGCCAAATCTATTCAATGCTATCATATTTGACAGATTTGCATACGCAATAAGTGAAATTTCGTCAAATCAACCCTAAAATCGAACCGTTATTGACGCTGCGGCCGCATTGGCTGCGTTATGCATATTGTCGAATCGACGAATGTAAACTAAACAAATCGCCGCCGCCGCATCGACGTCGATATGCATACTGTCAAACGTCAACTAAACATCGCCGCCGCCGCATCAGCGGAAATATATTATGCCCAAATCTATTCAATGCGATCATATTTGACAGATTTACATACGCAATAAGTGAAATTTCATCAAATTGTGCATGTTATTCGTAACATGAGTAATTTACGGGGTGGAGAACCCTGCATAACGAGGCGATAGGTGGCGCCACCAGTAACTCCACCACTACCGCTAGGGGCGATCCGACCCGACTCGACCGGCCTGATTCCCGTCTCGTTCAAACCACCACAACCCGCCGGCTGCAGTCAACGCTACACCTATTCAGTTTTCCCCACCCACCCACACCACTTATGAAATAGATAAAATGATAGGGTTGAGGGTTCGGGTTCCGCCCACTTGTTGCCGGGAAATGAGAAATAACATTTGCCACAACTGCGTGTAGACATGAACATAGTATTGATTCGTAACCTATCTGAACTGTCCTCATAGAATTAAGAGCTAACCCCGTCCCGTTCTGATTAAAGAATTTTACCACTACTTTATGACTCCGCCTTCGTAAATTAACCCTAAATTCGAAGCTATATTAACGCAGCTGCCACATTGGTGGCGATATTAATATTGTCGAATCAACGAATGTAAACAAAACAAATCGCCGCTGTCACTGAATCGGTGGTGATATT
This sequence comes from Branchipolynoe longqiensis, assembly GCA_030323885.1. Taxonomy (NCBI): domain Eukaryota; kingdom Metazoa; phylum Annelida; class Polychaeta; order Phyllodocida; family Polynoidae; genus Branchipolynoe; species Branchipolynoe longqiensis. Next base: position 28,058,238 of record CM059194.1, read on the forward strand.
GTCAAATAGCGCTGATCGCCGGCAACAGGCTCACACAGTAACAAGAGTTGCTGGTTCCCAGTATCAGCAGCAATATATTAGGCCCAAATCTATTCAAAGCTCTCCTATTTAACAGAATTACATGCTCAAAAAGTCAAATTTGGTCAAATTAACCACAAACTCGAAGTGATATTAACACCGCCGCCGAAATTTCGTCAAATTAAACCAAAAATCGCCGTGATATTAATACCGCTCGCCGGTAACAGGCTCAGCAGATCCCCCTGAGCCTGTTGCCGCCGAGCACCGCTATTTCCCAATATCTATTTCCCCCTCTCAGGGGGGAATAAAGATCTGTACCGACACTCCAATGTTTGCGTCTTTGTTTCCGGGTTTTTTCAGTTCTCTCTGGTTTGAGTAGAGAGAACCAACCCCCGCCAATAACATTGCATGTAAAGGCCCTGTCACACTACGACGTTTCCCCCGGCACGCCGGCAACGTGCAAAATATTTGCAACCCGTCGAGAAACGTCAAACTTTTCAGCGTGTTGGGGAGCAGTTGGACGGGCTGCAGCGTGTTGGTAGCGTGATCATAGAGTGTTATTAGCGCGCCGTCAACGGGTATCGACGTTGCGGCCTCCCTCCCCCCCCTCCCTGTGTCTGTGTGTGTGTCTCTCTGTGCCTGTATGTGTGTCTCTGTGTCTGTGAGTGTGTCTGTGTGTGTGTCTCTATGTGTGTGTCTGTGTGTGTGTGTCTCTGTGTCTGTGTGTGTGTCTCTGTGTCTCTATGTGTGTGTCTCTGTGTGTATGTCTCTGTGTCTGTGGGTGTGTCATTGTGTCTATGTGTGTCTCTGTGTGTGTGTATCTGTGTCTTTGTGTCTGTGTCTGTGTCTGTGTGTCTGTGTCTGTGTGTGTGTATCTGTGTCTGTGGCTCTGTGTCTCTGCGTGTGTCTCTTTGTCTCTGTGTGTGTCTGTGTGTATGTCTGTGTGTTTCTGTATGTGTCTCTGTGTCTCTGTGTGTGTCTCTGTGTCTTTGTGTGTGTGTCTCTGTGACTCTGTGTGTGTCTCTGTGTCTGTGTGTGTCTCTGTGTGTGTGTGTGTGTCTCTGTGTCTGTATGTGTGTCTCGGTGTCTATGTGTGTCTCTGTGTGTGTATGTGTGTCTCAGTGTGTGTATCTGTGTCTCTATGTGTGTCTCTGTATGTGTGTCTCTGTGTTTGTGTGTGTCTCTGAGTCTGTGTGTGTGTCTGTGTGTGTGTATTTGTGTCTGTGTGTGCCTCTGTGTGTCTGTGTGTGTATGTCTGTGTGTGTCTCTGTATGTGTCTCTGTGTCTCTGTGTCTCTGTGTATGTCTGTGTGTGTGTCTCTGTGTGTGTCTGTGTGTCTGTGTGTGTCTCTGTCTCTATGTGTGTGTCTGTGTGTGTCTCTGTGTCTCTATGTGTGTGTCTGTGTGTGTGTCTCTGTTTATGTGTGTGTCTCTGTGTCTATGTGTGTGTCTTTGTGTCTCTGTCTCTGTGTGTGTTCCTATGTGTGTGTCTCTGTGTCTGTGTGTGTCTCTCTCAGAGACACACACACAGACACAGATACACCCATAGAGACACACACATAGACACAGAGTCACACACAGAGACACACACACAGACACACAGAGGCACAGAGACACACACAGAGACACACACAGACACACATACACACAGAGACACACACACAGACAATGAGACACACACAGAGACACAGAGACACACACACAGACAGAAACACAGACACACCCACAGACTCACAGACACACACAGAGACACAGAGACACACACATAACACAGAGACACACACATAGCGACACACACAGAGACACACCCAGAGACACACAGACACACACATAGACCAAGAGACACACACCCAGACACAGAGACACACACACACTGAGACAGAGATAGAAACACAGAGACACATAGACACACACAGAAATACAGAGACACACACACTGTGACACACACAGAGACACACCCAGAGACACACAGACACACACATAGACACAGAGACACACACACATACACAGAGACACACACAGACACAGAGAGACACACACATACACAGAGACACACACAGAAACACAGAGACACACACATACACAGAGACACACACACAGACACACACAGACACATGACACAGACAGACACATACACACACAGACACACACACAGACACAGAGACACACACTGACAGATATACAAACAAATACACACACAGACACACACACATACAGACACACACAGACACAGACACACACAGACAGACACACATACACACACAGACAGACACACACAGGCAGATACACAAACAAACAGACACACACACAGACACACACACAGACAGCCCCTCCAACCCGTCGGCGCGCGTCGGGGTGCGTCGAAAGTTTTGTGCAAGCACAAAACGATCGGCGCGACCCGACGCGCGCCGACGTGTCCATTCACACGTTGCTATCCATCAACGTGTACCGACGCGCTGGTAACGCGCCGGTAACGTGCCGGACGTGTACCGACGTTTTGACCAAAAAAGCAACACGTCAACGCGCGTTGGTGGGAAACGTCGTAGTGTGACAGGGCCTTTGCAAGTTGAGTTGCGTTTAAATTTGTATTTATTTAAAGGCACATTATTTTGTTGACGGAAGAATATTTTGAAATGATTCTCACCTCTTTGGTCCTGAAGATTCCGCGGGGGAGCTTATAGATGAGGTGGTTGCTGACGAGGACGGTTTCCTGTTCCATTCTTGTTGTTCTGCCTGAGACAAAATTATATCGTATTGCCCTGGGAATCCTTAAAGTTGGATAATCTAATAAAAGCATCTCGTTCTCTAAGGCAAAACATCCAACCAGACCTGGGAATCCTTAAAGGTGCATAATCTAATAAAAGCATCACGTTCTCTAAGTCAAAACATTCAACTAGACCTGGGAATCCTTAAAGTTGCATAATCTAATAAAAGCATCACGTTCTCTAAGTCAAAACATTCAACGACACCTGTTCCTACACATCCAATTTGGATCATGCTGAACTCATTAAAGCCCGTGTCACTCATCACCGGATTGAGCAACGGACAGAATTGTCTAGTCCGATGGTGTTCGCGCGTCATAAGTATCAAAATGTATTAAAATGTGTCAAAATGTTGCGATATCGGATCAAAGGCTGCTGGACGAACGGACATGAATGGCTAGCCAACAGACGAAATGAACTCAAACCGGACAAGAACCATAGACGTCAATCCGGCAGCATCCGTTCCAAGTTTTGCGCATTTTCAAAACTTGTATGGACACAAACATGACTATCTACGGACTTTGTTCAGTTTCTTTCCGTTTCCTCCAATCCGGTGATGTGTGACAGCCGCTTAAGCATTTACTGTTGCATCCATCACTAAGTCCATTAAATAGAACATGTTACTACTGAAGCTTACGGCTTCCAATATATTTCGGTGTAAGTGCCTAAATTAGTTTGACATGTTTTCACTTTAAGATATATATTAATATCATTATCCAAAGTTATCCCTTTGAAATAAAAGTTACTTCAAAGTAAAGTAAAAGTAGATTGTATCGATTAATTTAATATATTTAGCTAAAATAATATGGCAGAAATTTAAAACCATTGGACGATGTAACTTTAAAGCTGCATAGTCCGATGAAAACATCAAATTTTCCAAACCAAAACAATCATCTAGATTGTATTCTATATATCTAACTTGGACACTGGTGCACTTATCAAACAGTTGTTGCCGCATGGAAGGGAACACTGAGACAATTTAATAGAACCTGTTACTGCAGAAGCCTATGGTGTTACAGTTTTGGCGTGCTTGTCAAAATTAATTTGACATGCCTGCACTTCAAAAATCTCAGAAGTTAGCCATTTAAAATAAAAGTTGCTTAAAACTAAATTAAGGTAGATTATAATGATCAACTTAATATATTTATCCCAGAAAAATGACAGAAACTACAAATAATCGGACTATGCACCTTTAAGTTTAAGTTCTATTAAAGTTGCATAGTCCGATGGTTTTGAATTTCTGTATTTTTTCTGAGATAAATATATTAGATCGATCACTAGTATCTACTTTACATTAGTTCAAAGTTACTTTTATTTTAAATGGTAAACTTTTGAGATATGTTGAGTGCAAACATGGAAAATTAGTTTTGGCCAGCTTGCCAAAACTCTGACACATAGACTTCTGCAGTAACAGGTCCCCTTAAATTGACTCAGTATCACCTTCTACACAGAAACAAATGCTTAATAAGTGCATCAGTATCTAAGTTAGATATGTAAAATCAAATCCAGATAATTGATTTGCTTTTGAAAATTTGATATTTCATCGGACTATGCAGCTTTAACATAGCCCCATATCTTATGAGGTACACATTAACATAGCCTTACGACACATAATTAGGGTAATGTGTATAATTCAGTGTCATTGAGTAGTACTAATAAGTATGTATATATATGTATATATACATACATACCTATATATGTATATGAACACGCACATATAGTATATTATATATGGACATACACGTATATTATATATAATAATATATGGACATACACATAAAGTGTATTATAATATCTAGTTATGAGTGTTACAGTAGTGGCCACATTAGCGCCACCTGTGAGGGGCTCTGACCAATGTATACAAGCTGTGTCTGGTCGTTATCGCCTATAGACCCCTTTGGATGGTCAAATCTTAACCTTAGGTGGGCAATTAACGTATCCTCGCCACAGAATATAATCTTATTTCTCAATCAGATAATATATGTACCAATGGATACATATATTACCTATTATGTACATAATGTACCAGATGGGAAGGCCGAATGAGTTCGGCTCCCGTTTTGGTAGATCGTGGGATTAAAACCTATGGATTAGAACCCTGGTTAAGTCAAACGAATGACTTAAAAATGTATACTTGTCACTTCCTAGCCAGGTGCTCGGTATTATTAGGATAGGGCAAGGACTGGTTGGCTCAGTGTTAGGATAATGTGACTGATATCATATCATGGTGCTGGTGGCCGGGTCTCTCAGTGGGGCAGCACAATAAAGTTGCCATGAGTGTACACCGTCACAAGCCGGTACCCATCCTGATATGACCTTAAAAGTTACATGCACGTAAAACTCCAACAACCAACCTATACATATGTATATATACCATGTCCATATATATGTGTGTGTGTATCTCCATATATTTGTATATATATGGATCCCTATATATGCGTGTCTATATATACATACATATATATATATATATATATATACATACAGTAAACCCTCTCTAAATCGACCGACCTTGGGACCGACATTAAGTGCTCCATTTAGGGAGGTGGTCGGTTTCGGGAGTTAGAATATGGCTAAAGTGGTATTGTTGGGATCCAAATAAAGGGATCGATATCGGGGAGTGGCCGATCTGTGGAGGTGGTAGTTAGAGAGGTTTTATTGTGTGTATTTATTTAAATATATATATAATATATATTACATATATACTCAAGCAGTTCTGTAGCTTAATGAGCGAAACTGGCACAAGCCACAATCCCCTATATAATAATATCATGTATCCATGATAGTAATTAACAGCCCTCGGAAACTACGTATGTCTGGTGGAGAATACCTGTCACGGCAACCATGCAGTGTCCTGGTTCGATCGGTCTATTAGCATTTACAGACGACCCACAGGTCGTGCGATCTATATAATAACGCTCTCCGATACCCGCAGTGGGTCCTGGTCAACACCAACAGCCGAATGGTTATCGCCGGTGATACGTTGTCGTCATTATGCCTGCTAATTGATAATCGCGTGCTCCTGGTATTCCCATAGTTGCACTTGGGTAGTTGGGGTTGTGCTTGGAGTCAATGCCGCTCTTAGCCTGGTGTTTCCCGGCTGTACTCCCGACTCCTGCCGACAACCCGTGACTTTGGCCTGCACGCACAGTCCATACACACACACACTGAGGGGTGCCACAGCTTACAGGTAATGAAGCCAAACTAACTCCACTGGACGCCCAGTAGTAATAGTATCCAAGTGTTACTATGTCAGCCGCATGCTGTAGCTCTTCCTACAAGTCATTTCACAAGAGTAGGTCTACTGTTGCGCGCGCACCATCCTCGTCTTTCCAGTCCTAAAATCAGGAAGTTAATTTTGGTGGACGGAGACACTACTTGCTCTATATGTGACGACTAGAGTATATGTTTTCCTTTAGCAGCAGGGTACTCTGTCAACGAGACCATATTAACGAGGCCTAGATGTGGGAGTATGCTATATCAGTGTGGATATAATATGATGATATCTGTTCATGATCCCTGTTTGGTCGTTTCGGGGTCGAGCGCCCTCCCTAGTGGATCTTCCGCTTCTTCTAGCTGCGGACACGTGTATAAGGTGTATGTAGTGGTGTATACTATGCTAGTGCGCTGTGGTAAGTAAGTGAACACAACATGCCCGTGACCTTCACTGCTGCTTTTACAAAGTCTTTGCGGTGGGGGGGGGGGGGGGGGGGCGGAGCCGTGTGCTCCGATGCGTAACACAAAGTTCCCTCATTGGCCAGGGGTGGATCCAGGATGTTCAACACTGGTTTTCCAGGAAGTAGTGATGCAGAATTTTCTATTTAAAAAAAGAAGAGTTTTCCCATATACAAAATATATACTTTTATTCTCAAGACATTAGCGTTGAACTACATCTCTAATATGGGATTTGCGTGTAGGTCGGTCGTCGTGAAATAAATATGTGATCTTTGTTTTTCGTAATCAAGTCGTTCTTATTCAATTTATTTATTTGGTGATTCATTACAAAATGGGTCAACAAGAACGTGAAATGAGTACGAGGTATAAAATGTGCGAAAAGTACTCAATTAATTAATTAATATTTCAAAACCAGACACAGATAATCCTTTTATGGGCTAATAAATTTATTAATCAGGCTTAATAAATTTTCACAGCAGCCTTGTTTGTTGTCTACACCTTTGGGAGCATGTTTCATACTAGCTACCTCCAATAGTACAATTGGACTATTAGCTATTATTACTCTATCATCAGCAGGTAGTACAACCTGTGTCTTTATCACTTCTTTAAGGATCGTTACTTATATGCAGGTCATCTATAGCAATTTACTAATTCATTATTTCATTACTTGTATGCAGTTTGCGTCTATGACTGTACTATCATATGACATATGATGATTTATGCTACACATCCGAAGATACTGTATAATTTCACTTGAAGCAACTTGACAGAAGACATGAGGCAGCAGCTCGGCAGATCATGGTCACACGTTCAGCTCACATCTGGCACACACACACACATTCGCCACTCATTTCATTCAGCACTTTCATAACAGGGGGATAGGAGCCATAATCTCTCAGCCTAACAATACATAAAGAAGATGGGAGGGTGGGATGGTGAAACTAGTAATTTTGCTCAGGTGATCCGTCGACGACGGTGGCCAGGTAAGGACTGGACAAGCCTTGAATCTACTACCGGAAGTTAACTTTGTACATAGCGATGCGCGCTACGAACGGTATCTATGGTGCTACTCATATCAAGCCCGTCATCAGGGTTTGTGAATTATGCATGTTTCCAGCAACATGGACAATTCAAAACCAGACACAGATAATCCTTTTATGGGCTAATAAATTTATTAATCAGGCTTAATAAATTTTCACAGCACCCTTGTTGTCTACACCTTTGGGAACATGTTTCATACTAGCTACCTCCAATAGTACAATTGGACTATTAGCTATTATTACTCTATCATCAGCAGGTAGTACAACCTGTGTCTTTATCACTTCTTTAAGGGTCGTTACTTATATGCAGGTCATCTATAGCAATTTACTAATTCATTATTTCATTACTTGTATGCAGTTTGCATCTATGACTGTACTATCATATGACATATGATGATTTATGCTACACATCCGAAGATACTGTATAATTTCACTTGAAGCAACTTGACAGAAGACATGAGGCAGCAGATCACGGTCACACGTTCAGCTCACATCTGGCACACACACACACATTCGCCACTCATTTCATTCAGCACTTTCATAACAGGGGGATAGGAGCCATAATCTCTCAGCCAAATAGGGACACCAGAGATAATGGTTCCTCCCTATACAACATTTTTATTTACGTAGTTGAAAATGCTGTTAGATTTCCATCTACCGACAGTTTTTATGGACTCAAGAGGCATTCCCACTCTCGCGTATGCCTGAGCTCCCCCGCCGTAGACTATGACAAGTCACTAGCGGCCACCAAGGGAGTCGACATGCTTTCAATGAGGCTTGTATGCATTTGTTGAAAATCAACGCTGTCAGGGGATGGCCATTGCGAAGCATGAAGGCTGGGGCGCCCTTATGCGTCGCCTTCAGGTTGGTGTACTTGGACCATGCGTATACTGGGCAGAATGCGTGGTTCGACCCTGCCGGTAAGTCGATGCTGTAGGCGTCCTCAGGCTTGTGTGTGGTCTTTGTGGTCCTGATTTTGATCGTCAGGTGCGTGCTGTGTGCCTCGATGTCCCTGCCGAGCAGCATGTGACCGTCACCTCCCGTCACCTCGGAATAGAATAAATTAGACTGTCTTAACAAACAAAGGTAACCTAGTATTAGCAAGGCAACAATTAACACCAGTCCATCATCTCCAATTTTTCTGAATTTTAGAATCATCATTTTAATGTGTTTAATTTTCAAGGGAAACGCCCTCTTTACAGTACTTTCTTTCAACTTATATATTCCAGCTTTAATTAGTGAGAGTGCTTAACAATCGAACGCTTCCGTGTTACCTTTAAATAACCTTACCCATGTCCTTGCCCCACTCATGTAGTTTCTTACAGCACCTTCAGTATTTAATTTATCATTTAGGTGTAAAGTATATAACATTACCGTCCTAATTTTGGGGTGTTTGGGGTTATCTCCAATCTTTTTGCAAAACCCAAGATACTCCCCGATCTGTACCCTTTTATTATGCCAGGTCCCAGTCGATAGTCCCGCCGAAAAGTAGACACTTAGCCGTCCCACAAGCGCGCGCTTATCTTCTGCAAGTTGATAAAGGCAACAAAACAAATTATCAACTGGCAGAAGGATCATAAAGATAAATCTAAAACATGCCCATCATGGGAGACATTGATTCTGGTCAACAACTTCTGCCGGCATAAATTGTCGGCTATACGTTTAAGCTTATCATCAGAAAACATCCTACTGAGGGCATCCGCCAACACCAGATCCTTACCCGGCTTGTGTATCACCTGTACCGTACAGGTGAAAGTGGCGGCGAACCTCCAAATTTCCCTGGCACAGGCGCACAAGACCGGGTCTCTCCCAGCACCAGAGGACAGCACCTGTTGGGATGCAGCATTATCAGTATTAATGATAATCTGATACACATGGGAGTCAACAGGGGACAAATTTGTAAGCGCAACAACCAAATTTATCGCCTCCAGTTGGGCAATATGAAAACCGTTGCTAAGAAATTGGGGGGTATACTGATTTGAATAAAAATGAGTAGAACTGAATGCACCCCCGCCAAGCAAGGAAGAGTCGCACTCGATAACCCACCTTTTTACAGGGACATGGCGAAGCAAAACAAGCTTATTGTGACCTTCTGCGAACCGCAAGAACCAAGTTATATCCCTAACCAGTGTCTGTGTGACCACAACAGTACCAACAAATGGGGTCCCCCTCAGAAAATCTAGAATTCTATTCATAAAAATGCATGATGGCGTCACACATTTAGATATAAATTGTAAACGCCAGACTAAACGTTGAACATTCTTCCTAGTTACTGAACGGCCAATTACCCGTTTATGGCATTCCAGTAGTATATCCAATAACTTATCATCTGGAATACGTACCACCAAACTTTCCGTATTTAGCTCATACCCCAACCAAATTAGCTTACGTGTGGGAGGAACACATTTTTTAATGGACAACTTCAAACCAAGAACTGTAGTTAACCGTAAAATATAAGAATATGCCTGTTGTGCCTCCTCCAATGATTTCTCTACCCCAACGAAATCGTCCAAAAAACACAGCGCAAAGAAACCCATCTTGGTCATTAAATGCACCACGGCGGCCGTAGTCCGGGCACATGCCATGCTGGACGTTCTGCAGCCAAAGGGCGGGGCTATGTCAAAATAAAATTTTCTATTTACCGTAATACCGAATAAAGGCACACTTAAGGGGCAGGTCCTTAATTGCCTGTACGCCCTAGCTAGGTCAATAGACCACATATAACAACCCGGCCCCAACTTAGTCACCTGCTTCGCCAGTGACATAATAGTTGGTAGATTATATCTGTTCGGTTTACCTTGATAAAACCCTTTATTGATACCCGAATTCACACTACACCCCTTAGGAAAGCTAAGGTCAACTATAATCCTGCGTTCATCAGTACCTTTTTTGGGGCGGGTCATAATCGGGCTAACCTGTGCCCATTGGCAAAAAGGGGGGTCATCGAATGGGCCCAGCAAAGCACCGTGGGTCAATTCAGTTTTAACATAATTGTCAATCCAAAAAAGGTTTCCCTCTGAGTGGGCATGGTTAATGTCCGTTGGGGTAGGGATACCCTTGCCAGTAAAATTAGCCGGCCAACCAAACTCTAAAAAGGGGACAAGATTTACATCATCATAACCAACTAGCAGCCTTTTCCAATTTTTAATTAAAAGACCAGAAGGGACCGGCAGTTTTGCCGATAGATAATTTGGAAGTCCAGTAGCTAGTACTTTATTATAAATATACGTATACTTTTTGAAAAGAGTGTCACCAACAACTCCAGAAATATTTACTGTACTAGATAAAGTCGGCCAATATTTTAATACATGCATTTTATATTGGCTAGGCGAAGTATCACAGAAGGCTATTTTTTCACCACATGTAGATTCTGTTATATTAAAATTATCTATCACATCCGGATCATAAGAGTCAACTGAACTGCCTACGCATCCCAACTTCAACGGATCTTTAACATCACTGGTAACATGAACTGGAGTAACCACACTAACAGGTGACAATAACAACTTAACAGGACAGACCATACCAGCGTCATTGCCCATATTAGTAACTACAAAGGGTGTGGGATCCATCAGGGACTCCCGAGCAATCTCAAAATTGCCATTATCAATATTCAGTCCATTACAGGGTGGATTGTTGTCATCCGAAGAGTTAATAGCAAGCCACTCCCTATCAGGGTCTCCAACACAAGGAACTGGATCCCCAGCTTTAACATTAACACTAGAATCAAGCTGGGAACCTCTAGACAGCTGACAAGGTTTGGCAGAAGAAATATTAATTATATCAGCGGCTGGGCAGATATTAGGCGGCACAGCAGTGCTAGTGTTATCACTTAAACTGGACAGATTAGCTCTACTAGGGGCAGCACGATCGTCCCTATCAGACTTATTCAAGTTAGATTGAGGCAATAGCCCATCAGTCAGTGTAACAGACACGGTCGTCGGTGTAATGGGGTGGCGGCACAGCCAGTGATAAGCATCTGTGTTGCCATGACAACGGCGTGGTTTGAGCCCGGGCGGAGGCAAACCCAACGCCGGTGGTGTCTGCTGTGTAACCGTACCAACTGCTACTAAAACGCACCCCTTACTCTTTCCACCTGTCAAGGGAATAAAGGTCAAAGACATACTCTGCCCCCTATACCATTTAAATGAATCAATGCCCCTATGAACTCTATTATGAAGATAAGACTACAGAGACCACCAGAAACATTATTAAATTTACATGTGGCGCCCCTCCTCGGAACATGATTGAACCTATAGTACCGCCTGGAACCGGTAGACGGCGTATGCCGTCTTCCACCCATTTTCACGGAAAAGTCACTATCGTTTTTTGAAAACGGGGTGTGGGGGGGGGGGGAAGGGGCCCCAAACCACGGTTATTTTTGGCGACATGGACGGGGCTATGGTCAATATAACAACGTGCTTCAGAGCTAAGCGTGGAAAGAGGTAAAGGAGGTGACAACAGTAACACAGAAGGCCGACATGACACCGGCAAAGCAACCGCACCGACCTGGTTAACGCACTGGCCGCCCGGGCGAGTCGATGAATGCTGTACGGTGGCGCCATCTGTAGACTTGTGGTGGTACTCGTCCAGCTCGACCGATGGTATACGCACTTGCTCGTAGGTAATCGCAGCGCCCAGCCCACTGCAATTCAAAAACTCGATACACGGTTACCAACAGTATCACTTGGCAACTCAGATGCACGACTTTTGGAACGACATTCTGTCTCCTTGTGGGCATGCTTGCGCCTCAGCTTGTACGCACAATAGGCACAAATATGGACAAAGCGACCTGAGCCCTCCCCGTGATCCCCATCAAAGCCACATGAACCACCCTTATTCCATATGACGCACGGGCGTGCATCCACCCCTTTTTTAAAGTCTGAGAACGAACTCCCGTTTATCTGCTTGGTTGCCTGAGACTCAAGTCGCTTGCCCAGCCCACACACATCCCTCCGTATCTCAACAATCTTCCCCTCATCTTCCCAGCCTGCAGGCAGCCGTTTGTCGGCGATCATGTTGAACACTTTCTCGCTGTATGTGAGGCAAGTGTTCCAGGAGTAATTTTGAGCCATGTCCAGAATCGACTCGATGTGATTATCGATATGCACATCCCAGCCAGGGGGCACATCCCCACGTCTCACCATACGGCCCATAGCAGCAAGGTATTCGAACCACGTGGATTCCCCCTGACCGACCTTCCCCTTTTTCTCTTTCCTGATCACATATTTATGGGGCAGTAACCGGAGTTTTTTAGAATGTCTGGCACGCTTTCTTGTTAGCATAATTAATTCATTCATCATTGAGTCATCACTTCCCTCATCGCTATCATTAAATTGTTCATCTTCAGCATGCCGTTTAACGGCGATTATATTAGAACTGATATGCACATTACCTTTCGACGTGTGTGGTGTGTGTCTTGGCCTACACGATGCACTCATGCGAATCGGCGAACCATTCGTCGTGTTAACTATGGATGCCAAATCCGCTGCTCTGACATCATCAGAGTACACTTCCGGCACGCTCGGCGGCAGAGCTATAAGAGACCCAGCGCCGCCATCTTGGTTGCACTCCAGGTCCTGTAGACGAGCCAATAGAGGAGCCTGCGATGCTGCCAGTTTGTTGTCAAGTAATGTCGCTATATCCTCCAGCGTGAGACTTTCCCTGCGAGACGTAGAAGGCGCTGGAGATGATCCAGCCATTCGGCTATCCAGCTCAGCCATGTTAAGCCGAGAAGATGAATTTTTCCGTCCAACCGTATTACACTCCACAGCATTGTCACTCGACGCTCCCGATCGATCCATTGACTCCAATAATGCTTGGGAATATCGTCCTACTACACTCTTCACTCCTCTGCTGTGTTTCGGCATCCTCAACAATCTTACTGAGACTAGTAATTTTGCTCAGGTGATGCGTCGACGACGGTGGCCAGGTAAGGACTGCACAAGCCTTGAATCTACTACCAGAAGTTAACTTTGTACATAGCGACGCGCGCTACGAACGGTATCTATGGTGCTACTCATATCAAGCCCGTCGTCAGGGTTTGTGAATTATGCATGTTTCCGGCAACATGGACAATTTGCGGAGCATTTTCATTTTCTCCTCTTCTTTTCTCGTAACCTATATGTCTTATCCTCAAATTTGAAATATATTTAGGGGCCCTCCATATTTCCTTTAACCTGCACATTCCAACAATTCTGATATTTCAGTTTTCAGCATGACTCCATCCTCTAACTTTTCTAATCTTCACCCAATTCTTTCAATATGCTGAAAACCCCAAGAACCTGTCATCACCCCAGCATCCAAAACTCACGTTCTGTCTGCCTGTCTGTTTCCATTTAACAATTTTTATTTATTTTTTAACTAAAGTGTAGTTTATTCAGTGAATAATGCCTTTTGTCAGCGCCAGAGCAATAGTCTTCCAGCCGTTCATTACAATTTGTTGGTACATAAATGAAACTATCAGTTGCAATAATAACTCCATGCAAATCATGTTCAATAATAAAGTATTATACATAATATAAATGAACTATTAGTTGTAATAGTAACTGTATACATTTCCAGTTCAATAGAAGTATTATACATTTGGTGAATATGCATTATATGGTATTGCATGGTTCCCAGAATTTTCTTTTAAACATTTCTTTCCCCCTTTCCAAAAACATAACATATCTCATAGTACTTTAACTTTCCCTACCCCCCTCTCCCCACATAAATTCGAACCATACGTTCTAATCAACTCGTCCACGGCCTCACATAGATACAAGATTCACTCCGTACTGCTGCAGTAGGGGTGCAAACCAACACTATGTAAAAGCTGTCGAAAATGCGGGTCAAAGAATTGAGAGCCTAATTTCACAATCTAAGAAGCAACAATTATTCTTTACATCTGTTTTATTATTAGCCCACTACCTTTGAGTTGAAAAATATAATATAATATCTAGTTTAATAAGATTTAAAAGTGAAATCGACGGCGTTCTGCGGCCGCCATCTTGTCTTTTTGCATTCTCTCCCATTTCACCAAATCTGTGCCTATATAAGTAGCCATTTGATACTGGAGCCACAGTTTCTAGTTCAGGTTCCATACTAAAGCTATTTTTGCCCGTATTTAGACTACGTTGTCATTCACCCGTGTACTACAAGTACCGGGTGAATCTTTTATCTAGGCCTCACCCTGAGCATTCTTACTTTTAATATAGTTCCACCAAAAGGTCATGAATCTATTTTTCCACCAGCATCCAAACTCAAACTCTGTCAGCTAGTCTGAACTTCTCTATAGTATTTACAACTTTCCCAGCCCCCTAAATTCGACCTGCTTCCCACGCCCTTCCAAGCACCTCGTGATTATGACAGGTAGAATCTGTTAACAGGTCGGTATGCCTAAATATATAAACAGAAGATGATAAGTATAACTAGATATAAGTAAGTATAAGCAAGAGGTGATTTCTCTACATTTTCAATATAATATGCTCTCCAAAGAGAATCGGATAGCCGAATCGGCTGGCTTCTCATGCGGGAAGTCGTGGATTCAAACCTGAGGGGCGTAATCGGCGCATAATTTGGAATTGTGGTTGATTCGGGCGGGAAGCCGGGGGGAACACCCACGCCACCAAGCGATATGCACAGACACTGACCGGAACGTCCCCCCGGCTTGGACATTCGGTTTCGCTCCTCCGTGCTCTGACCATTTCAACGTACAGGCACCCACTCATCCCCCCAAGGCACCCAAGATCCAGCATCCACGGACTAAAAAAGGCACCCACGTACTAAGCAACATGCAGCGCACACGCAGAACCACACGCCAACCCGGTAGGCCCCCGAAGCGCGCCACATGGAGATCCCGCCCGGACCAGAGTCGCGAGCAGCTCGAAAGTCCGATTAAAGATGGCGGCGATGACGTGTCCCCGGCGCACCGGCGGCCCGCAAAGCCAAAGCGGGCCCCCTCTACCTCCGCGGCGAGCATTCGGCAGGACGAGATTCTGAGTCGAATGCAACAAACCATGGACACGATGGAGGAGAGATGGAGGCGGGTCGAGGAGCACGTCCTACGGCAGGAGAGGGCCCTTGAGGAGGCGCGCCAGGCGGCGCCCCCTCCGGCTGCGGTGGCCGGCCGGCCACCCCGCTCTCGGGAACGGACGCCCCCGGCTGCGGCGGCGGGGCGTGCCCGGCCCCGGCCCCGGACGCTCTCCCCCCAGTCTCCGGCTTACCTCCCCGGAGACCTGGACAGCGACATCCCCGAGGCGGGCTTAACATGGGAAACACTGCCCCCGCTGCGCCCCCGCCACGACCGCAGGCCTCGCGCACTCTCCTCCGAGACCCCGCCACGCGACCGGGCGCCGACAACAATGCCGAGAGCGGGACGACTCCCGGTACCGTAGCCCACAGTCTACGGCAGAGGAGGCAGTCAGGATCATCGCGGCCATCGCGGAAGCCAAGACCTACTCCAGGAAAAAAGGTATTTCCTCAAAGTATCTGTTTCCCTATGACCTGATTGAGCGCGGAGACGAGGGGAAGTCGGTCAAAAAAGGCGAGGCTACACGCGAGGAGTACACGCTGGGTCTCAAACGCCTCGAGACACAGCGCGGTTTCCCCTCACACGCTCTGACAGCCCTATCAGCCCACCAAGAAGCCGTAGCACAGGACAACTGCACCCTTCTGTGGAATATCGTGCGTAGATATTCGGAAGAGATCTTCACCCGCATCGCTGACGGCCGCCTACCGCGAGGCTGGCGGGACGAGGCGGCACTTACGGCCATATGGATCGAGGTTATCGCGATGGCTGGACATACCGCGGCTGCGGTGAACGGCAACGGGGCCGGGACTGACACCAGCAAGCCGGCGAAGCCCGGGTCGGAGACCCGAAACACCTACGACAAAGCCGCCATCGGACCCCCCTGTACCGTATGGAACCGGGACCCCGATGCATGTGACAAGGCCCAGAAGGGAGAGTCGCACGGCACTGGAGCCAACAAGGTGGCGCACGTGTGCGGCTACTGCGCCAACGTGCGCCGTATACTCACCACCCATGCCGAAGCCGTGTGCTACTCCAAGCGATCCCGGGAGAGAGGGCCCGCGAAGAAAGGATCGGCGGATTTTTAGAGACTAGGCGGGGTCCCCTCCCCCGCCACCGTACTGCACACCGACCAGGATCGCCCACGGACACTCGCCTGACACACGCCGCCCCGGAGAGCCGGCCCCCCGAAGGTAAACAAACCAGCAGCCACCTCTCCGCCCCGGGCCTGAAGCCACTCCGCCGCCGGGTTCCCCCCGTGACATCACTGGGATACCCCCTCGGCCCCCTCCTAACCTACATAATAATAAACATCACACCTCGGCCGCTGGTGCCCGGCCCGCGCCGCCCCATGCCCTGGGCACGACTCGGCGCGGGCCCGGCATGCCGGCCACCAGCGGGGGAATACCCTCCGGGGAACCCCCGCATGACCTCACTGGCCCCCACACAACATTGACAATAGTAAACAACGCCAGCCCGCCACTGCGATACAACGTGTTTGTCCGTCGCCTGCCGGACGGTGCAGCCTCCACCCCCGGCCGGCCCGAGTCGCACACGGACAGCCAGCGGGGCCAGACTCACTTACACGAACCCGAACCCGTCGACGGCCTACACCAGCAGTCGCTCCCGGTTGCCCCCCACTGCGGGCCCTCCCCCGGCGACTATAGAACGACACTGGACGCCATCTGGCCAGTCATTTCCGGCAGAGCTTGGGACCGATACCCGCAGTACATGGCGGCATACGATGCCGCCAGAGCTGCGGCGCTCCTTAACTTTTTGGCCGCCCGCGTCCCCATCAACTCAGGCCTCAACATCGGCGCTTGGAGGAAGGCCCTGGCCGACCACCCGGACCTTACCCTGGTCGACCAACTGGAGTTTGGTTTCCCGGCTAACTACTGTGCGCCTACTCCCCCCGAGCCCACCTACCACAACCATCGCGAGGACCCCGCCCACGCC
The DNA here is from genome assembly GCA_030323885.1 of Branchipolynoe longqiensis. Classification (NCBI taxonomy): domain Eukaryota; kingdom Metazoa; phylum Annelida; class Polychaeta; order Phyllodocida; family Polynoidae; genus Branchipolynoe; species Branchipolynoe longqiensis. The sequence goes on from CM059194.1 coordinate 28,075,699, forward strand.
CGTTTCATCACGGACTATGTCACCCGGGAGCTCGAGCTGGGCGCCCTCCTGGGCCCTTTCGATGTGCCCCCCTTCTCCCCTTGGGCGCAGTGCAGCCCCATCATGACCAGGCCCAAGTCCACCCCGGGGAGACGACGCATAATCGTCGACCTCTCCTACCCCAGAAGCGTCAACGCGGGGATACCTCGGGGCGAGTACCTCGGCCTCCCCGCGCTCTACACCCTCCCCTCCGTCGCGGACCTTGGGCGCAGGATCGTCGGGGAGGGCCAAGGGGCATTCCCCTGGACGGCGGACGGCGCCCGGGCGTACAGACAGCTCCGAGCGGACCCTTGTCCACCGCACTCTTCTGCATAACTGTCGACGGCGGGACGTACATCGACATCGCCCTCCCGTTCGGCTGCCGGACCTCGGGCGCCGCCTGCGTCAGGATGACCTCGGCCATATCCTGGGTCCTCGCCCGGGCGGGCTTCCACTCCATCGTCTACGTCGACGACTTCGTGGGCTCGGAGGCCTCCTACCTCGACGCTTGCCAGCCCTTCGACGCCTTCCGGGCCCTCTGCGCCGACCTGGGCGTCGACCTGGCCGCCGATAAGTGCACCCCCCCCGCCGTCAAGGTCTCCTGGCTGGGGTTCGACATCTGCTCCCAGAGGATGATCATCGAGATCCCTGGGGCAAAACTCGACCAGGTCGTCGTCGAGTGCAGGGCCTGGCTGTCGAGGCCCTCCATGTCCAAGAAGGCCCTCCAGCGCCTCATCGGCAAGCTCGCACACATCAGCGGATGCATCCCCGACGCCCGCAAGTTCATGTGTCGCCTCCTCCGCAGCCTACGGGAGCTCCCCGGCCCGGGCGTCGCCGACGTGGACCCCGAGATGCGGAAGGACGTCCGCTGGTTCCTGAACTACGCGACCGGCGGGAACGGCCTCTACCTTCTCCCGGCCCCCACCCGGCCGATCTGGACCATCGAGTGCGACTCATGCCTCACCGGGGGAGGGGCGTTCTCCCCCGAGGCCTGTTTCTCCGAGGCCTACGACGCTCGACACATGCGGACCTACCCCAACATCCATGAACTCGAGGCGGTGAACTTTGTCCTCGCGGTCAAGGCCCTACGCCCCCGGGTGTCAAGCGGCCTGGAGATCATCGTAAAAACCAACAACGCCGCCACCGCCGCGGCACTCGAGAGCGGGCACGCGACCGACCCGACCTTGGGGGCCTGCGCCCGTGAGCTCTGGCTCGAGGCGGCGCTCGGCTCTTTCACGCTCACCATCAGACACAAGCCCGGGGCCGAGCTGCTCCTGGCCGACGCCCTCAGTCGAGCGCACTCCTCCCTCCCTGCCCTTCACTATGTTCGCAAATCCTGTAATGCGCTTCACCTCATTCGAACTCGTGTCCACCACAGTCCTGACATCTTTAACCACGACCTCTAATTGCAGACATCGACTCCGGGGACCACGATCACCTGATGGGCCTCCACCGTGCGGCACTGGCCCCAGGCACGTGGCGCAACCGCGCCAGGCACGCTGCACGCTACGCCGAGTTCATGCTCGACCACGGGGTCGACCACCTGGCCCCCTCCCCCTACGACGTCGGGATGTTCGTGGCCCACCTCCATCGCCTGCTTCCGTCCCCATCCTCCGTGGCCAACGCCTTCTCGGGGGCGCGCTCCTGGAGGCGGCTGGGGACCCCGCCCCCTTCGACGCCCCCTTTGCCGTGCAGATCCGGCGGGGGGGCGAGAGACTCTACCAGGTGCCCGTAAGACGCGCACCCTCCATCACCCCACCCATGATCCGCATCATCTACGACCACCTCCGCGCCAGAGGACATCGCGGTGTGGTCCCTTGGGCGGCAGTCATCATCGGTTTCTTCACCCTGATGCGGCAATCCAACCTCCTCTCCCCCTCCCGTGGCGGTTGGGGAGGCCCTCACACCATCCGGCGCGGAGACGTCGCCCGGGTCCCCGGGGGCCTCCGCGTCGCCATCTCCTCCTCCAAGACCATCAGAGACCCCGCGCAGGCGGTCGCCCTGTTTGTGCCGGCCCTCCCCGAATCGCCCATGTGCCCGATCCGCGCCTGGCTCCGGGCCCTCCGGCAGGTGCCCGCCCCTTCAGACACCCCGGCCTTCATATGCCATAAAGGCACCCCACTTACCCCCCAGCTACTGACCCCCATGGTGAGGGAGGCGCTCGCGGAGGCGGGTGTCCCGGAGGCCTCCCGATACACGCTCCATGGCCACCGCAGAGGCGCCGCCCAGGTGTGCGCCGCACGAGGCGCCGACCTGGCGGCCATAATGGCCCAGGGCACCTGGGAGTCGTCGGCTGTGTTCAGCTATGTCCCCCGCCTCTGACGCTGCTGGCGAGGAAGCGCAAAAGGTATTTGCCAATATGACTTTTGCTTTCGCCGATCAAGACAAGATCAAACCGTTAACTGAAGCATTTCAAGTTTATTGTGTCGGTAAAAGCAGTATAATTATCACACGGTACAAATTTAATTCGCATAATCAAGCGTAAAAAAATATGGCGACGTACATCACAGCATTAAGGGACAAAGTCAAAGACTGTGAATACGGAGCGGTGGAGGAGTCGCTTTTGCGCGATCGAATTGTGGCTGGCGTAAGAAATGTGAATTTGCGGAACAAATTGCTTCAAACTACTGAGTTAACGTTGACAAAGTGCATAAGTATGTGTGAAATGAGTGAGTTCAGTTCAGATCTGTTGGAGGACACCAAGTCAGACGTGGAAAGTAAAGACATAGATTTCATTCGGAATTATGCTAATGTGCGTACCGGTGCACCGGCGGTCCGGTCAGCGGCGACGCCATCTTGGAAATCGCCATCTTGGATTGCCGGCGGCGCCGGTGCAGGAGATTTCAAGATCCGCTGCCAGAACTGTGGATATGAGCACCGCCGGGGAGTCTGCCCAGCGAAAGGAAAGGCTTGCATTGCCTGTAAGAAGATCGGGCACTTCGGGAAGGTCTGTAGGAGCAGGCTCGGGAGAGTCAACGAGCTTGACGTCGAAGCGCCCGACCCTCACAATGCTGAGCAAGACCCGGATCCGGCGGAAGTCAATGTACTGGCAACGGATCTGTTTGTGGGCGCCGTCGATCGCGGTGCTGGTCGGGATGCCGAGCTGTGGCATGCAATCGTTCGGGTGAACGGTTGTCCTGTCAAGTTCAAGCTTGACACTGGATCGGAGGCAAACGTGCTTCCGAGGTTCGTCTTCGACAGAGTCGCTCCGGGTAGGCTGGCGAACACCAGATGTTCGTTGGTGACGTTCTCCGGTCACCGGATCACGCCGGATGGAGAGGCACTGCTTGATGTCAACGACAGTGTGCTTCGGTTCCAGGTGGTGCCGGATTGCCAGCCCATCCTGGGCAAGCAGGCTTGTGTGACTTTGAACCTGCTGGCATGTGTGGATGAGGTGCACAGGGCCATACCGACGAACATTGCCAAACCGACGAACATTGGCAAACCGACGAACATAGCCAAACCAACGAACATTGCCACAGCGACGAACAGTTCCAGCGCAGGGGCAGAGAAGCTGGTAAGCGAATACAAAGACGTATTTCAGGGTTTGGGGTTGATCAAAGCAAAGGCTATCATTCATGTCGATAAGTCTATTCAACCTGTCATAGATCTGCCTAGACGGATTCCGTTTGCAATTCAGAGTAAAGTACGCAGTGAGCTTGATCGTATGGTAGAGTTAGGTGTTATAGTGGAACAGGATGAACCTACCGAGTGGGTTAATTCTATCACGATCGTAAAAAAAACAAATAAAATTAGAATCTGTCTGGATCCGACTAAATTAAACAAAGCGATAAAAAGAGGGCCGTTCCCAACCAAAACTATTGATGAGATTATTGCCAAAACAGCTGATGCTAAGTATTTTTCAGTTTTGGATGCGAAGACAGGGTATTGGCAGATAGAATTGGATGAGGAAAGTTCACGTTTGTGCACGTTCAATACTCCGTGGGGCCGATACAGGTACACACGCTTGCCTTTTGGCATCAAAACAGCGAACGACATTTTTATTCAGGAAATGCACCGTGTCATGGGCGACATACCCGGTATCGGGATAGTCACGGACGATATTTTGGTATATGGGCCAACGGTTCAGGAACATAACAAGCGGCTCCGAGCTGTTTTGGACCGAGCTAGGTCGGTTAATCTTAAATTAAATGTTGCTAAATCGTTGCTATGTAAAACTACAGTAACGTATGTAGGTCATCAACTTACCCAGCAGGGTGTAAAGCCTGATCCAGACAGAATACAAGCAATAGTAGACATGCCAGAGCCGCGTGACAAACAAAGCGTCCAAAGGTTCCTGGGCATGGTTGGATATGTGCACAAGTTCATACCCAACATGTCCGAGATAGCTAAACCACTACGCATGCTCCTAGCCAAGGACGTGGTGTGGCACTGGCAAGCCGAACAGCAAGGTGCGTTCGATAAATTGAAAGAGAAGTTAAGAACTGCTCCTGTATTGACATATTACAATGTTAAGAAGCCTATTGTAATTCAGGTAGATGCTTGTCAGTCAGGTTTGGGAGCCGTGTTGGTGCAAGATGGTAAACCAATCGCACTCGCATCTCGTGCGCTTAATGCAGCGCAGTGTGGATATGCCACTATTGAAAAAGAAATGCTCGCCATATGTTTCGGATGCCAACAGTTTCATGAGTATATATTTGGCAAGGAAGTTCAAATTCAGACAGACCACAAGCCGTTGGTAGCCATAATGCAAAAACCAATACACAAACTGTCGGCTAAAATGCAAAGAATGCGAATGCGATTGCAGAATTACAATATTCAGTTATCTCATGTGAAGGGCTCTTTGATGTTTTTTGCAGACACGTTGTCCAGGGCGCATACCGCCAAAGTAGGTCATGATAGCCTGTTCGATGACACGTTCTGCGTTGCTGCAGTGGATGTGCAGTCGTCGAGTCTGTTGAGTAAAATTGTAGCTGAGTATGAAAAAGATGTATCTATGTCTATGTTGATCTCACAAATTGAAGATGGGTGGGACACTACGCGTATACAGACACCACCGTGTCTAAGACAGTACATTCCGTACAAGCATGAGTTGACAGTTGAAAATAATCTTGTAATGAACGGCAATCGGGTGGTGGTTCCTCCAGCTCTTCGTGGTGAAATGATAGAGGTGTTGCATGAGATGCATTTGGGGGTGACTAAGTCCAAGCAGTTGGCGCGGGACTGTATGTTTTGGCCAAATATTAACAAGCAAATCGAGGATAAAGTCAGTCGGTGTGACACTTGTCAAAACAACCGAAAAAATTTGCATAACGAGCCATTGATAAATCACCCGATCGCCTGTCAGCCATACGACAAAGTGGGGGCCGATTTATTTGAGTTAAATAATAAGAATTACCTGATAACTGTAGATTACTACACCAAGTTTCCAGAGGTAACGCTTTTGGGCGATACGTCGTCTGTCACTGTTATTGAAGCGTTAAAAGACAACTTTGCAAGGCACAGTATTCCTAGTCAGGTAGTGTCGGATAACGGTCCACAGTTCAAGAGCCATGAGTACAGGGAGTTTGCACTGCATTACGGGTTCAAGGCCGTGTATTCCAGTCCACAGTATCCGCGTAGCAACGGTCAGGTTGAACGGTTTGTACAGCACCAAATGATTAGTGTGGGCACCAGTATCTAAGTTAGATATGTTGGATCAAATCTAAGTAAGTGTTTTAGTTTTGAAAATATATTTATACCATCGGACCATGCAACTTTAAAGAAGTGTGAGAAAACTGGAGCTGATTTTCAGTTAGCATTGCTGAATTATCGCAATACTCCGTTGCCTGTCCTGAACGTATCTCCAGCGCAGTTGCTCATGAGCAGAAGGTTGAGAGGCAGATTACCTATGGCAAAGGGTATTTTGGTGCCTGAGACGCAGGGTCCTAAGAAAAGGCAGACAGCTCAGCGGCAGGGCAGTCAGAAAGCGTTTCATGACCGGAAGTGTGGCAAGGCGCACAAGCCCATGAAAGTTGGAGATAAGATAAAGTACAAAAATAATGCTGGGGAATGGAAAAAAGGTGTTATTTTGGGACGGACTGGGGTGTCCGGGAGAGAATATCAGATTTTAAATGAGTCAGGCAACATGTTATATCGTAACCGAGTGCAAATTATTGGAGCGCCAGTGGAGGGGCGGCCCGAGTTAGTCGTGCAGACGCAATCTGGGTCAGCGTCAACGCCGAATGTAAACAGTACGGTTAATCTAAGTAGGTCAGGTCGGCTGATAAGGCCGGCGAGCAGGTTAGATCTATAGTAGGTCAGTGTGCTTCCGACGGTTGCAGGATTAACATGTGCATGTACAGTTAAGTTTATTTCAGCTTTTGTGTTTACTGTTGATACATATGGACAATATGAGATATCAGGCATTACGGCCGGATTATGAGGACTTAAGTGCATTGTGCACTCGGACATTTGCAAGTTAAGTGCGCATATATTTGATATTGTATATTTTGTGTTTCTTCATTGTTATTTTGTAACATTTCATGTTTCAGAAATACTTTGAGGGGGGGGATGTGATATATGCGTAATAGACGTCTAGACCTGTGGGTAATATATGTTAACGATATGCAGAGTTGGGGACAAAGAGATATGCAAATGAGATGATGTCATGGAAAGTTTTGCCGGCGGGTCAAGCGTGCCCTACGCCGTGAATAAACCATTCAGTAACCAGAAGTCAAAGTGTTCAGACGTTGTACTTTCACAAGTCCTACATGGGTTTTTTTGGTAATCACACAGATTAATGAAATGGAAATATAACTAAACTATGCAATCAGTTAGTTATATCGGTTATTAAAATAAAAAAGTTTTGGATTGACTACATCACGGTTCAGACTGCGCATGCGCTGAAAACGGCCTTGGGAGCAAAGCAAAGGCGTCCGGCCATTGAGTTCACCGATACGCGCATTGAAAAACATCAGTTTTATTCAAAATTAATAGAAATCCAAAACCCTAACCTTATCAATTTAATATAATCCTTTTGGTAAACATGTTTTCTATATATGTTCCACGCGGTTTGTGCCTAGGTGGTGTGGTTTTATCAATATTTTACTTTTTCTCTATGGAGATTACTCACTGCCATTGACAATGCATTGAGTACTCTGGCTATGGCTCTAACACTAGTCTTAGTGCCTAGATCTTTCTAAAGCCGTGTTTACACGGGGAATTGTGAAACGATCTAGACAAAGCGATTTATATGAGGCGTTTTTGAGGCGCGTTTACACCGACAGAGTTTAAAAAGTGTTTTGGTGCCGGGAACCAGCAGCCTGTGGTGCACCTGTAGCCGGCGAGCACCTAATTGGGCCCTAACACTGCCGGGAACCAGCTGAATCGCTTCAAATAAACCACCTCCCGAGGTGGTATAGATGAAGCGTTTCATATGAAGCGATTCAGCCCTAAAATGCCACAGAGCCGCGTCTACACGGCAAATGTGAGGCGATCTAGGCAAGGCGTTTTATATGTGGCGTTTTAAATCGCCCGTGTAAACAGGGCTTAAATCTAAATGCACATGGCATAAGATGTGCTGATTATATTGATGTAAATGCAATGCTGGATAGAAGATTAAAATCTTAATTTATTATATACATTTTTTTAGTTAGTATTCTATGTTTCAAACAAGATCTGAGATGAGCTGAAACTAGCACATTTCATAGCTGCACCCAGTGTATTAGCATGTGCCATGTGCTTTTGGGGGGTTGTTTTGCTCTGACGCATCCCACAATGCACCGCGCCGCTGGAACCGTGATGTAGTCTATTAAGCCACCATTTTTTCCACCCCAAGCATGGAGAAGCGTATTCGATTATTCTACCCAAATCTATGATGTCCGCATGCACCAAAAAGTGGCTCAGGTGACCCGCGTTGATTAATCGATTACGCCCTAAATGAATCAAACCAATGACTTACAACGCGATGCTCATCTCCGATGCCACATGCCAAGGGACTGCAGGCTGTCCCCTTCTGCTGTATATAACGCTGTGTTCATATGGTCCTGGTGAATATGGTGAACTTCCCACTTACTGCTGGTGAACATGACCATGTAAACTGAAAGCGTTCATTTGACAATTTGTGGTAAACAATCAACCCGGGAAATTAAATCCGAACCTTGCCCGTTTCAGGCTGGGTGATAATAGAGGCAAACTACAATACATGCGTAAATAACACGTTTGTTTGTTGTTTTACGTCCTAGCAACATCTAAGGTCATATCAGGATGGGTACCGACTTGTGACAGTGCGCACTTATGGCGACTTTATAGTGCTGCCCCACTGGAAGACCAGGCCACCAGCACCATGACCTGATATCCCACTCAGTCACATTATCCTGACACTGAGCCAACCAGTCTTGTCCTATCCTAATAATGCCGAGTGCCAGGCTAGGAAGCGACAACTATCAATTTTTAAGTCATTGGTTTGACTCGACCAGGGTTCGAACCCACGACCCCACGGTCTACCAACATGGGAGACGGATGCTCTAACTCATTCAGCTATTCCCTCTGGTCCCTAAATAACATGTAAACTGCACTTTTTTGTTAGATAACATCCACTACTATAATATACACCATGTATGATTTGTTTTAAGACCACACATCATGGACAATGGTTTCATTACAAACATATTTTTGTCAATTTATTATGGAACCTTACCATGCAACTTTTCTCCATTCGCTGCCATTATTTCACAAGTGGTGAATAACGAGCCGCTTAAAAAATCTCCAGTTCAGAGGTGGTGTTCACCAGTTGTGAAGTCAATTGAACGCAATTCACCAGTTGTGAAGTGGGAATCACCATATTCACCAGTTCATATGAACGCAGCATTAGGCCGCGTGCCTACCACTACCTTCACTACACCTGTTCACGCAGGCACCTGTACCCGTTCCCCCGCCCCCCTCAACGAGCGCCCACGAGGATTTCTGCATCAAGATTGGTGGCGGTGTCTAGTGGCAATTTGTTGAACTAATACATTTGTGAAAGATGGAAGAAGTTAGGCAAACATTTTCCTTTTATATAGTGTAACTGACAAATTTCAAACGGATGCGCGCAAAACACATACATGTGCATCCTCATATACATTTAGACCGCCAAGGATATGCGTACTGCTCACATACGGTATGCGTAGACACTATGTATATGGCAATAGCCTGAACCGAAACCAGTAATTATATGTGGACTCTAAAGTTGTTAGTCTTGTGGGTTCAAACCCCATACAGTCCACTACTTTTTACATTCAACAACAAAAAGATGTTTTCCTTCTATATGTGTTTCTGATTGAATTATGCAATGTAAGTGTACTAACATGTATATTTAACACCCTAACCACCAGACTACAGAGGCCACATGAGCTGGTTGTCTCAGTTTAGGCTATTTGTATATACGTCATATATACAAGGTGTATGAATACATCCATGCATGTATATACCTTGTATATATGACATCAACTATACAAGGTGTATGTATGCATGCAAGCATGTATATCTTTATATACCTTGTATATATATTTGATGTATATACTAGTGCATATATAAAATTTCTAATGTGCTGTGTAGCCATCATACGGCAACCCTAAAGTCACTGCACAGCCACCGCACAATATATACAAGGACGTCATATATACATGCATGGATGTATTCATACACCTTGTATATATATGATGTATATACAAATAGCCTGAACTGAGACAACCAGCTCATGTGGCCTCTGTAGTCTAGTGGTTAGGGTGTTACATATACATGTTAGTACACTTACATTGCATATATATATATACATAGATGATACATACAAGGCATACATACATACACACATATACATACACACACACACCTTGTATATATGACGTCCTATATACAAATAGCCGGAATTGAGACAACCAGCTACATGTGGCCTCTGTAGTCTAATGGTTAGGGTGTTGAACTTATAATCTGAAGTTGTTTGGTGTTGTGGGTCCAAATCCCATACAGCCCAAAACTGTTTTACATTCAACAACAAAACGTTTTCCTTTTATGCGTTTCTGATTGAATTATGCAATGTAATTGTACTGACATATATTTTACATAAAAGCAAATATAAAATCCTGTTTGAACTACTCTAAAGAAAATTAAAAATACCTCAGTTTTACTCTCCCTTCTCACCACTCACCCAGCCATCTTCACAACAGGTTTCACGTGAACAATCTAGGTCACTCTACACCACCAAGTGGAAGAGTTCAGTACTAAGCATGCACCACCCTGTGGCACAAATTAGAACTATTCCGAGTTTTCCCCGACAACCTGTACCTTTTTCCTTTAAAAGTGCATCAGTATCTAGGTTAGATACGTTTGTTTGTTGTTGCTTTATGTCCTAGCAACATCTTAGGTCATAGAAGAACGGTTAGAAATGTAGAACCAAATCTAGATAATTGGCCACCCATCCAACCCCTGTGTGACGTCACAGAAGTCATGGGTACTCACTCTAATTGTGCTGTGCAGTTCAGTTCTTACCTACTGGGTTCGAGCACAAATAGCCCATTCTAAGCGCAATGTAGTTAGTCTTTCTTGAATATGAATATTTTGTCACAACACATCTGATGTTCATGTGAGAAATATACAGTGAGATCATGTCACCAGATCTTTATATAGATAAAATACTTCTAATGTTAAAGCTGCATAGTCCGATGAAGCATCAACATTTCAAAACCAAAGCAATTGATTTTACATATCTAACTTAGATACTTATTAAGCATTTGTTGCCACATGGCAGGGAATACTGAGGCAATTTAATAGAACCTGTTACTGCTAAAGCCTAATTTGACATGTTTGCACTTCAAATATCTCAAAACATAACTGTTTAAAATAAACAGGACTTGAGGCTAAAGTAAGGTCGATTAAAATGATCAGGTTAATCTATTATCTCAGAAAAATTACAGAAACTCAACACCATCGGACTATGCAACTTTAAGTGTTGGGCTGGTGTGAGAAATTCTGATGCATTTGGAAAATATTAATTCCAAATAATGTCAATTAGGGCTCAGGGCTTTATAGTGCTGCCCCCATGGGAGATCAGCATGCCCCAGATTTCAGATTGTCCTGATACTGAGCTAACCAGTCCGTCCTGTCCTAGTAATGTTGATCACCAGGCTAGTTAGTGATAAGTATTCATTTTCTGGTTATTTTGACACGGACAGGATTCGAACTTCCTACCTTCAACACAGGTGTCCTGACATCACAGGCACAATAAAATGAGACGAAAACAGTACATTGAAAACCGGACAGGTTGGCCGAATTGGTAAAATCACGGACTGGCTTGTGTGGGAGGCTGTGGGTTCCAAACCCGGCCAAGTCAAACGAATGATTTACAAAATTGATACTTGCCACTACCTAGCTTGGCACTTGGCATTACTAGAATAAGGCAAGGACTGGTTAGCGCAGTATCAAGATAATGTGAATGAGTGGGAAATTAGGCCATGGTGCTAGCGGCCTGGTCTTCCAGTGGAGCAGCACTATTGAGTCATTATGAGTGCATATTATCACAAGTTGGTACCCGTTCTGATGACCTTGGATTTTTCTAGAACATAATATCCAACAAAAATTGAAAAATTGTTCAACTCGGGAGGAGTACACTAACCATAGGTGTCGCTGAAGACAGGTACTACAGTAAATCCTCTATAACCGACCACTTCCACCCATACATCAATCACTTTATGTGGGTCCCAAACGATCGGCCATATACCATTGTAACGATATTTTTTAATTCCTTAAACCGACCACCTCCCTAAATGGACCATTTAAAGTCGGTCCCATGGTTGGTCGATTTAGAGAGGTTTTACTGTACTGTAGTTTCCATTTTAAAAACAAAAATACACCAACAAAAATTGTTTTATTTAACGATGCCTCTAAAGCAGATTGATTTTTATCATCAGCTATTGGACGTCAAAACATTTCATCATTCTGACATATTTCTTTGGAGGAAACCAACTGCCACCACATAGGCTTCTCTTTACGATAAGCAGCAAGGGGGTCTTTTATATGCATTTTCCCACAGATAGGACAGACTTTGATGAACCAGTTGTGGACCACGGGTTGAAACAGAAAATAGCCCAAACTGCAAATGTGTGCACTGAGCAGGATCGATCGGATGACCCACACCATCACAGGTGGAGCTATGTCCCGCACCAAAACAAAATTACATGGTGGTTTAGATGACTCAAAGGAATGCGCAACAAACTGTTTGGGTTCTTTTTGTTTATTGAGACCACTGGCATAATGAACAAGAACTTTGGCGAGAACAAATATTTTGTTATCAGAAATGAAAAGTGCTTGTGTACTATGAAAAGTGCTTGTGTACTGTGTGGTTGACAATGATGAATTTAGTTTTCCAGTCCATTTTTCAATATGTATCACGGGCGCAGTGGTGACTAGTACATCCATTATAGATCTTGTACCGGGCGGGTGAGGGATTGGGGTAGAAGAGAGGGTTCACAGTGGGGGGGGGGGGGGGTGGAGGAGGAGTGGACTAACAATTTCTCCACACAATGGCGATTTCATCTAACAATTTCTCCACACAATGGCTATTTCATGTCAGTTAAAATCCAACATTCAGGGATTGTGAACTCGTTAGCCGATCACAACACTGAATGCCTCAGTAGAAGGGTGTCAACGAGAACAATCAATCATAAAGATCGCTTCGCAATACGAGTTAAATAAAGCATTAGCTCCGCATGTCATAAATGTATATGTTCTTTCAGTTCGTAATGCACAACACATTACTATTAAAACACACGCAAGTTTATACTCTGTAGTACATGAATTACTTCAAGTAGATCAAGTAGCAGCGCCTTCTCCTGTTTGTGTCATAAGTCGTGAATGTGCATTTCTGATTGTCGATGAGTGTGAGCTCCTAACAGTTTTCAGGCAAATAAAAGTTGTTTAAATGGGTGCTATTGCTTCCCACTATTTGTGTTTTGTTGTTGTTTTTAACAACAAACAGAGTCTGCTATCCCAACACACCGCACGGTGCTTCTGTTGCCTCGCTACCTCGCTCTTCACGGCTGGGATATATTTATGTCTTGACACCGCTGCTTTTCCAGAGTCCAACACAGTCCGTACTGGGAACATGGTAAAACGCCGCCTGGTGGTGTTGGGAATGTGGTAAGCAGCTCCCAGCCTCGTCAATGCCGTCTCCGTGGTTCATTCATTCATCTAAGCCAGTGGTTTTTTTTTTATGGGGTGGGGGGGGGGGGTTGCTGGGATTTTTTTCTACTAACAGTAGTGAATGGAGAGAGGGGGAGAGAGTGGGGGGGGGGGTGGTTGGGAACCCCAACAACCGTGCTCTCCTCCCCACTCCCGACGTCGGTTTGTAGGTGGCGCTGGAGTAGGTTGATTAAAACGCTGTAAAAAACGTAGGTGAATGAGAACACGTCCAGAGGTGTGATGTCCAGTGCTGTGACGTCATTGCGCGAAGACTGTGTGTGTAGCCGACGTAGACATTACTAGCTGCATGGCAAGCAGGAGAGTGGTTTCATAACTAGAAGCAAAGAACCTAACCACAACATATCAGGCCCCCCCCCCTCCCCAACCCCGCCTTTCTTTTGTCAGTCTTCCCCCAAACTCTACAGTGCCAAAGAATTGATCAGTTTAAATAATTGAGAGGGTTTGACATCCTCAATACATGTTCAAACGCAATGTACTTACCTGCATCTACGCCCACACCCTCAACAACACAGCTGTAATTCCTTTTTTTTCTATCTCTCTTTTTTTTTTAAATACATGATTAGCAAATTTGAATAGTTTTTGGGGGGTTTTCTCTTGAAAGAAAAGAACAAGAAAAAAATTGCCAATAAAAAACAGGGAAGTATTCTAGCCACAAACGGTTCTTGCGTGCTTTTTGTGATTAATTTGTGACTTTTGATAAAGAAAACTAACTAGACTACAGTACATGAAAGAAAATTAAGAAATTTCAACAACGACAACAAGTGTTTAAAATCAACACTCCCGCAAACATACTTCATGTCAAATGGTATCTCTCTCTTCTAATGAGGGGGGGGGGGGGGAAGCGAATAAAAATTCTAAGAATTATCTGAGCAACCTGTCTCAAGCCGGTAGATGGTGCCACTGCTTTCACCAAACCGCCACCAACGAGGGAGGAAGGGGGGGGGTGCCCCCTGAGACCGGCGCCGCCTGGCGGCATCTGTAGAACTATCACACCGTGTATGATGCAATCCGCAATCCAATCTGGCGCTCATCCGACTTGCAGTGTGTTGCTCATCTGCTAATATGGGCCTAGCGCTCTGCCAGGTCTTCAGCGCCTTCGCTGAACTCGGCTTCGGCTTCGACTATGCCGTCCCCGAGTGTCGCGGTTCTTGTCTAGCCCTCGGTCTCCAGGCCTGTTGCGGTCCGGAGACTGGAAATAATCAATTGCATAGTGCTAACGTGTGTCGCTCTATGGTCGCAGGATTTGATTTTACATGTGCGTAGGCATACATAATAGTCTTCGCAGGTGGACGGAGTGATTTCAAATGGACTTCAACCAAAGGCTGAGGCCCATTTGAAATGACTACGCCTACCAGTAATGACTATTACTGATGGTACAAATAAAATCAGGTTTTTTTATATTCGCTATGGAACTGACAAGGCCAAACAAACTGACTTCTTTCTGAGGTATCGACATCGTCCTGCTCAATCCTTTTCACAGTAGCAATTTTTTTTTTAAGAAAGTGAAATAAAAACAAAATCCTGCCATTTGTTAAAATTTAACATACCAGCAACAGCTAAGCTCAATTTGGACAAATTTCTCTGACTCAATAGAAAAAATATAATAAAATATCACCACCCTAAACCATGAACCAAACATAAATACATACAAACAAAATAATTAAGCACCTGCCAACCCGCCCCAAATTCCAAATTAGCGCTAAGAAACAGCCCATACTCGTCTCTGAGGCCCGTCACGGTGGCGTATGCGCTCTTCGCGATCTTTCTCACGTTGTCTGCGCATGTCCTCGTCCTTTTTCAGCAGCTCCTTCCGACGCCGCTCCCGTTCCTCTTCCTGAGCTTTTATCCTCTGGGCCCGTTGTGCAGCCTGGATTATAAACAATTGATTGATTGATTAACTTGATTAGGCCATATTTAGGACGAAATATAGTTAGTTGTTTTACGCCCTAGCAACATCTAAGGTTATATCAGGACAGGTAGACTTGTAACAGTGCACACTCATGGCAAGTTTATAGTGCTCCCACACTGGGAGACCAGGCTTCCAGCACCATGACCTGATATACCAGTATTATTATTATTATTATTATTAGTCCTTGCCCTATCCTATTAATGCTGAGCACCAGGCTATCTAGCGACAAGTACCGATTTGATAAGTCACTGGCTTCGACTCAGGTGGGATTCGAACTCCCGACCTGCACGGGAAGTCCTGACTGCAGGTGAGCTGACATAATAGGCACAATCATATGAGACAAAAACAGTTTGTACATTGAAAACTAGACAGGATGGCCGAATCAGTAAGCACACTGACTGGCTTCTCATGCAAGAGTCTGTGGGTTCCAAACCCGGTTGAGTCAAACCAATGCCATGAAGTCATTAGTTTGACTTGGTATGAAGTTATTGGTTTGACTCAGCCGTGAATCGAAGTCCCGGCCTTCCGCACAGGAAGCCTACGCTCTTACTGATTCGGCCACTGTGATCCGCATACCAGATTAAACAGAAAACCATAAAGAGTGGAGATGTTAGGCACCTGTTCCTCTGTGAGCGGCAGCCAATAGATGCAGGGGGTCGACTTGGTCTTACAGAAGAGATCATCAAGTAGCTTGGCAGGTGCTTCTTCGGTCTCTTCCTTTTTTTCTAAAATTACACAACAAAAATAGGAAAAATAATTAGCGTCCATTTGCATTTAAGAAGTAAACAGCTTCGCCTACAGCCAGTCGCCTATCAATAATTAAACAGCCTCATGTACACAGTCAGTCCTATGTCAGCATATCGCTAATTAAACAGGCCAGTCCTATGTCAGCATATCACTAATCAAACAGCCTCGCCTACAGCCAGTCCGAGGACAGCCTATCACTAATTAAACAGCCTCGTGTACACAGCCAGTCATATGTCAGCCTATCACTAATTAAACAGCCTCGTGTACACAGCCAGTCATATGTCAGCCTATCACTAATTAAACAGACTCCTGTATACAGCATCTTAGTGTGCTTTCTGCAGGGATGAAAGTGGTCTCGAAGGAAAAAAGCGGAAATGCAGAAATTCTCCCATAGGTTTAACATTGTCAGGGAATCAAGGATATTTTACGGGAGTCAGGTTTCATATATATTGGTATATGCTGATAGTGCTGCGCCGTTTGAAGCACATATTAGTAGTATACGCTGAGTGCTGCGGTGTTTGTAGCATTTACTAGTAGTATATGCTGATAGTGCTGCGGCATCTGCAGCATAATCCCGGAAATCCGCGAAATCGTGGAGATCTTTCATCCCTGTTTCTGATAGGTTCTATCGATAGTCTGTGTAACCAATGGCGATTCAGCGCAGAGCAAAGAGTCGGAAGTCGGTCGGAACACTGTTTGTTTGTTGGCGTTTTACATTTTTCATATCAGGACAAGTACCGACTTGTGACAGTGCGTGCTATGTCAGCCTATCACTAATTAAACTGCCTCGTGTACACAGCCAGTCCTATGTCAGCCTATCACTAAGAGGAGGAGGTTGTGGTGGTGGCAGTTACCTTTGCGCTCCTTCCGCTCCTTGCTGCGGTCCCGCTTCTTCTTCTCCTGCTCCCGAGACTTGTCGCGCGACCTGTCCTCGGCGCGGCGTCGATCGGACTCCCGCCGCTCGTGTGACCGTGAGCGCGACTGCCTGACCTTGTCACGGTCCCACTCGCGCACGGGCTCTAGCCGCGAGGTGCGCAGGTCTTCCTTGCGGCCCCGGACCTCGACCGCCCCGCCCCGCAGCGGGTCCTCGACGGGCGGCGGCGCAGGCTTGGCCGTCACGTCCTGCCGCACCTGCCGTTTGATGGACGCCGGCGTCACGTCGCCGCTCTTGTGGTAGTCCACCTGGTGGGGGCAAGAGTGCGCAGTGAGCAAATGGACAGCCTGATGTGAGAGGCCCCGCTAGGGTCAGATTCAGGGATGAACGTGGTCTCCAGCAAAAAAGAAGAAAAAGAAAGACAGAAAGACAGAAAGACAGACACACAGACAGACAGACAGACAGACAGACAGACACACATTAATTAAGGTTAATCACACCGTGCTATTTAAATTCAGAATAACATAAAAACAGAAAGGTTTTATCTTGTTTACATTCACATTTTAAGATATTTTTGTTTACTTAACATTGAATGTTAAGTTTGCCTTGCATTGAATGAAACATGAGGGGTGTTTCTTTGGTTGGCATAATTTGATTTTGTTTTAAATATACGACTATCATATACCAAATTAAAGCTCATTTAGTGCGCTTTCTGACAGGTTCTATCGATAGCCTGTATAACCAATGGCGATTCAGCGCCGAGCAAAACAAAACCGCATGCTTCGGTACTTGTTCTGATTAATGTGATGCAAAAGTGCCTGTAATAGTCAGGGTTGCCACAAACCAGAGATGTCAAATTCTCTGACAAATTTCATTTTCCCCTGACAAATAAGACGAGAAAATCTTTTTACTAAATGGCATCCAACCACCCTTACAGCCATCCTTTCCTCCCATTTATTTTGTTATTTTAGGCCCAGACTTTCGAAACACCATACCTTAAACTGTTATATGCCTTTATTGGCAACTCCTGTAGCCAAGGTGATTGTTCTGGGTCACAGCAAGGCCCCATACGTTGTTACTTTTCATGACAACCAAATATATACTAAAAATAATTGCATAAATATGTGGTTATTTGTTATGAGCAGAGTGGAATCTGGTATATTTTCTTTTCTTCAATATACACAGATTTTAAGGGTGTCAGAGTTGGCCAAATCTTCACGCATAGATCTGAAAATGCAATTTGTCCCTGACAAGGGTCAATTTTCCTTGACATTTGTCAAAATTCCATTTTTCCCTGACAAAATCCAAAATTCGGTGACAATTCACTGACCTTGAAAAATGTTGGTATCAAAATAAGAGTAAAGCTTTAGTTCATTCAAGAGTACTTTTCTGGTATAATAATGCATTATGTTCCTAATAACATTATCGCAATAATCATGTCCTTACCTCATCTGGTGTGGCATAATCAATCCTGAGCAGCTTAGGGTTGGAGGAAGGCCACCGGGTCCCATGCAGGGCTTGTCGGGAAGCCTTCGCCTGATCTTCAGACTCATACTAGAAACATATATATAAAGCACTGTCAAGAATCAAATTACGAAATCTAACCACACAGTTTATTGTAAAGCGAGACTCATAAATTGTTATAGATTGTAACCCTGTGAGTCTAAATAAAGGAATTAACAAACCCTGCCACCTCACATGAAGAGAAGAAAATAATAGACAAACATACACAGCATCAACGCTGCTAAGAAAACTCACCGTGGCATACGCATGCGACTTGATATTATCGATCCAGAAGCCATTCTCGACCAGTGTTCCTGTGCGCCCGAGGACCTCCTTCAGCTGTCTGAGTGTGTATGGACGAACCAGATTCCGGATGTGGATGATGCACGAAATAGGATTGCGCGCAGGCGAAGGAGACCGCCTCGAAGGCTGCGGCTCGTCAGGGGCGACCAAGACATCCATACTCCTTCGTGGTTTATGGGTTACTTTAGAAGCTAAATCAAACAAAGCCACGGTTAATGAACCATCAATATTTCACCCCCCTTCGATTTAGTTCACAGATTTATTCCCCTGAATATTACACACATCGGTGTTGAATCGCTGGGTTTCCATTAAAAACTAATTAATTGTGGGGGTTGGGTGGAAGTCGGTCGGAACACTGTTTGTTCGTTGGCGTTTTAATAGTTATTAGAAATAGGGCACGATAATAATGTTAAAAACGCGGAAAGCTGCGAGATCCCAATCATTCACTCCAGAAATTGTGGAATCTTCTAAAAACTTAATAGTCATCAGAAATCAGACATGAAAAAAACATGCAAAAACCTGAAAAATCGCCATCTTTCACCGCTGTATGGAGATATTTTCCTCCAGCAAATCAAAGGAGTAATTACCGAAAAGAAATATCATTGATTTCTGTCACATAAAAGACGATATTCATCCATGTTGATAGGTGGAAGTTCCTTTTTGTCTTTACGTCTTTACGTATTTTAAACAACAACTATGCATAGCAAACGAATTAGTAGCAGCACAGCAAGGTTATATCGATCCATTAAACGCGCTGTAGACTCAAACCAAAGACAACACGGTCTACTTACGTTCTTTGCTTTCCTCCTTGGCGATGGTTGCCTGTGGCATCTCGGCCACCTCTACCTGTCTGACGTCATCGTTCTCTGGTACAGGAGCAGGGGGTGGCGGTGGGGCGGCCTCCTTTACCTTCACAGCTGGAGAGTTCACCTCCTGTAAAACACAAATATCGAACCCAGTTGGGTTGGTTGGTTGTTTTTACGTCCTGGAAACATCTACGGTTTGTTTGTTTCTTTGTTTGTTGTTTTACGTCCTAGCAACATATAGGGCCTTTTTAGGATGGGGACTCACTTGTGACAGTGCGCACTCAGTGACTTTATAGTGCTGCTCCACTGGAAGACCAGGCCACAGGCACCATGACCTGATATCCAACTGAGTCACATTATCCTGAAACTGAGCTAACCAGTCCATGTCCTATCCTATTAATGCCGAGCGCCAGGGGAAGTAGCAAATTTGTATGTCATTGGCTTCACTCGATTGGGAATCGAACTCCCAACCTTCTGCACAAGAAGCCTGCTCTCTACCAATTTGGTCATTATGTCGGGTCCCAAAAGTTGATCTATATGATAACCCTTATTTATGTCCGGTTCCAAAAGTTTATCTATATGATAACCCTTATTTTATATCCGGTGTCTCACCTGGGTGACGGTGCGCTGGATCTTGAGGTCCTTCTTGAAGGTGTCTTCCGCAGCCTCCTCCTGGTCCATCTTCTCCTCCTCCTCCTCAGGCGGCGCCAGCTCCAACACCGGCTCCTGGATCAGCGTGCTCGGCTTGATTTCCGGGATCAGGCCCTAGCGCAGGGACCGAAGTGGTTCATTAAAGGCTCAACCCACGTTAATACAGTAAAACCTCTCTAACCGACTACATCCACAGATCGACCACTCCCCTATATTGATCGCTTTATTTGGGTCCCAAACGATCACCCATACAAGGTGCCACTCAGTGTCCTGATTGGAAGGTACACAAGAAGACCATAACACCAACACTGGAGGCAGCACCCCGATACCTGGCAAAAATGCACACCTGGCGTAAATAAAGGCTGGGAAGTGCCAGCGTCTAAATTGCCAACGAACCGGTTCATCCTGCCACTGAGAATCTGTCCTTTAAATCAATGCGCTTTGTTCAGCATTCTGTTGATTGGGGTTATATACATTAAAAACATGTAAGGTCATACATATCAAGAACATTGAGTGAAAGTGAGTGACCAATTATGACATCTGATTATTGTTTCCCCCACCTACACAAAATAACTTTTTTCATTTAGAAATGTTGAGAAATCCTTTTTTATTTCAACAAACATCAAACAAGACATTGTAGTGTACCTTGAGCGAATCAGTGGAGACAATGATGGCAGCCTTCGTGGAGGTTGTTCGTGTCGAGCCCCAACGCCGACGTCGCACAACCGGGACGCGCTCTGCAGACTTCGGTTCTGCCAAGTGTATGAAGCTATACTCATTTTCCCAATCTTCCGCAATTTATAACTGATTAAAGTTTCAATGTTGGAAATATGTGGAAGTGAAAACATGTCAAATTAAATTTTCAATGGGCACACCGAAATGCCGGATAGAGGCTTCGTTTACCCCTTTTTGAGCATGGCAGCACAGTACAGGAGCACCAAACTGCTTCAAATGTTAATGAGTGCGCAAGTATCTAGTTTTGGTTTAGAATATTTTATGCCTTCATCATACTATGCAGCTTTAATGTAAAAATGAAAGAGGGAAACATTCTCCAGCTTTGCAGTCTGATTGGCTGATACCTTATTGAATTCAATTGTATGAATCTCTTGCTTATGAATATTTCTCAAATCTTCAATAGAACTGCATGAATAAAAGTTACATCAGAGAGAGAAAAAAAGCGGAAATTGATGGTGTGGTGGGCAACAAAAAGAGTCACAACAGCAGAACACGCTCCAAGGATACTCTGTACTAACTGATCAGCGCAATGGAGCTGGGTCTCCTGAAAACAGGTCAGCATGGGATGGGATTTTAAAACATCAATAAAAAAACTTCCTACTTACTTTTTTCCTTATACTTTTCATATTCATGTTCAGATTTTATGTAAGAAATAAGGGAAATAAAATAAATTGTGTGCAACTTTGGTCCTTTTAGTTATGAAGTGTTTTGGTACCCAAAAAAAACATTTTACAGTCAACCATTTGTAACATAACATATGGGACATGGTTGGATCCTTACTAACATCTTGTATTGCATTGATATATCAAACAAAACAGTTCCCAAATCAAAAGGGAAGTATTTATTAACATGTATGCATGCTTAAATCTTTTTAAAGATTATTTGATGTCTTCAGAAATAACATTACAAATTTCCATCACAGATGTAACCAGTGGTGTCTGGATGCCACACAAATGTTGTACACTAATTATTCAGTGAATAAAGCATGTATATTATGCCATAATTAATATGCTTCTAAGTATGAAATTATTTAATTCTGCTTAAATTTTTATTAAGCAGACTGTGTGGTGTCCTAAACCTGTGTTACATCTGAGCAACACATGTTATACTGCCATAATACATAGCTTAATCATGGACTACACCTTTATTATTTATTTCATCAATTTATATTTTACATATATGTAAAGGGGAGATTTCCAGCTTTCATTTGCAACCAAAAAATGTTCAAAATTCAAATATTAGATTTTAACTCTCCATGTGACACTTCTGGCCAGTTTTCAGGAGTGACCCAGCTATGTTGGTTGGTCGGGTGATTGTTGGAGCTTTCCGTCCAGGCAATATCTAAGGTCATATCAGAACGGGTACTGACTTGTGACAGTGGCACTCATGGTGACTTTATAGTGATGCCCCACTGGGATACCAGGCCACCAGCACCATGACCTGATATCCCACTCAGTCATATTATCCTGACAATGAGTCAACCAGTCAACCAGTGCTTACCCTATCCTAATAATGCCGAGTGCCTGGCTCGGAAGCGACAAGTATCAATTCTTAGGTCATTGGTTTGACTCAACCAGGGGTTCGAACCCATGGATTCGAATCCCACGATCTACCAAAACGGGAGACGGATGCTCAACTCATTCGGCCATCCCGTCTGGTCCTTAATGGAGCTAGGAGAGTACTGGAGGCTAGGAGAGACTCAGAAAAAACCCAACTTCCAGTATTCGCTAAGATTCCTTGACAATGCTAAGGCCACGGAAGAATTTTTATGTTTTCATGGAAATCAGTCACTCAGTACAGAGGAGGCCCAACACCAGCTGGCTCCGAACACAATGGCGACTGGCTGCCAGCCTAACACTAGCCATCACAGAGAACCTGGCGAAGAGTTAGATTCTTCAAGTCTTTTTGGAATTGTGAGATATTAGATAGTAGATGGGAGAAAATGCATAGTTGAATTGTCCTAGAGATTTTACAAACACAAATTGCAGATTACCAAAATTCGTGGAAATGCGAAATTGCAGAGATCTTTCATCCCAAATTTATACGAGGTAGACGTCAGCAACCAAATTTAAGGCATTTCAAGTCAGAAATTCTAATTTTAAGATGCAAAATATGACACTATAAACATTATATACATTATCTCGTTATGATCCTATATCACCACGTTTCTGTATGCTATTACCATGAAGCAGGGGAAGCATGTTAGGGAATAATCCTTCTTAAAAACATATCTAACACTTATCGTAGATTAGCTAACAACCCACAAGATTGGTTGCTCAACTTCCATTCATTTTTACGTCTGACTTTCATGTCTAAAACATCAACATCTAAATCTATGCAATTTTGATTCCAACATTTGGAAAATAAATTACCAAAATTCAAAGGCTTTTTAAATCTAAGGCCTTTTGAAGAGACATCTTCAAATTCAAGGCTTTTTTCAGATTGTGTGAACCATTTGGCGGAAAATAGACATGGTGATCTTTAGCCCTCAATAACTACACCATTAAAAATAATTTGGCTCCATTCAACACCATCGTAGTAAACTGACCAATTTGAGCGCATGTGCCATCTGAGAGCGCGTATTCTCCTGCGCCAATATTTGATGTCGCCATGTAAACACAGCCTTAATTGAGGCAAAGCTTCCTTACCACCACCATCACCGTTCACATCAGGTTTCTTGACAGCTGGTTCCTGTAAAAGCAAATAGTCAAGAGAGTTAGAACTGAATGTACGGGAACAAGTGCTTTTACACTTTCACATATTCAGTAGTTTGTCAGAGATCCTTAATAGGGCATCAATTTGACTACTACGGGGAAAAAAGAAAACTATGAATATAATCAACAACAAAAAATAGTTTTTATTAAAGGTGTGGGGAAGAGTAAATATAAGGTTGGAATTTTGTAATGCTTTCAGTTTAATGAAACTTAGTTTCAAAATATTATAAGCCTAAAATGTTGGTGAATTGTTCATCAAGGGGAGTAGGAATAGCTCGCCATTTAGGTACAAATATAAATTTCATGTGATGTTTGGAAAATAAATAAATAATAATTTGTTAAATAAGAGACAAAAAAAAGTCGGGAGGAGTAGGGTTGGGGGAACAGCATTTATGAGTGTATGAACCGTGCATGTTGGTCTGCAGCCTGGCGGTTAGGGTATCAGCAGTTGGTGTAGGTCACTTCGCGTCAGTCATGTCAGACACGTGACATCTTAAAACCCCCAATCTGTTGGATTTGTGCCTTCCTAGCGATGCATTATCGCTCTCAGCTGCCATTAGCGCACCATCAGCAGCGCCCACTGCAGCTTCTTTAAATGACATTCCGCATCATTTCTGATCTCTAAGGGGCCCCGGGTATGTAAAGGTGGATAGATGTGTTGCCATGCCCATCAGCCAATTGCGTACCACACCTTTTTTCAATTCGCTTCTGTCCAAGACACGGCCAATATCACGTTCCAAACACCGGTTCTCATCTAATCACCAACGTTAAGCTTCGTCAATACTTGGATGGGTGACCACCTAGGAATGAGGTTCCGTAGACATTCTGATGCCAAATCAGGAGTGAATGACATGCACTGGACGTAGACAGCCATCTTCATACCACTTCAAAGTCCGTCTCACTAGCAACTGCAATATCTTTCTTCTCAAACTATTCCACTTCGGATGACTGCGTAAGTGAATTACTGTTGATTGAATGCCACATCACAACCAAAGGCCACGACAACTGGTGAAAGGTGGCTACTGCGACCAAGCTAATCTGTCCCATTATCAATCAGTTTTGAGGAATAGTTTGCATTTGTCAAGGAAAATCTTGGAAATCAATGAAAAACGCTGAGTTCTTTCATCCTCAAGAACCACGTCACTTAAGTAAACACTGTAGTCTGTAGAGCAAGTCCAATTCAAGCTTTACTGAGTTTCACAAATGTCCACAGGTGTCATCTGATTTAGATTTATGAACAAAAGTATTCAGATATATAGTGACTGAAGTTCTTCAGAAATTCATGTTGTTCAAGCACTCTATGTGTGTCAGTCACCTTCCAGCCTTTCGTGGTGACTCCCTGGTGTACAATGCTGGTGGTATTGGTTTAACCAGGATACTTTGCTGGTGTGCTCCTGAACACACATGGACATACACACTCTTCCATATGTCAGGCACCGCTGCCTCCAAGTCGACTTCGCAGCACAAACGATGGCTGTCCGGGCGACAGTCGAACACCACCACGGATGGTTGCAGAGGTGTGTACTCATACCTAGGCTGGTGCTCGGCATTACGAGGCTAGGTTGGCTCAGTCCGAGGATGAGTGGTGTTGGAGACATGGTATCCCAGTGAAGCAGCACTATAAAGTCGCCATCAGTGTGTAGCCATTTGTTGGTACAGTGTTGATGACCTTAGATGTTGCTCAGACATACAAAACAGCCGTGTCCCATACAGATAACATTCCAGTCACCCATCACACACCGCAGAAGCTATAATGAGCACCAATGACACACTTCGATAGCAAAGGCCTTGTTTCAGGTATGGGTGCAAAGTCAAACCTCATCAGAAACTACAGATCAGGCACTGCAGATGGTTGTGTCATAGCATCACTGCACATTGTTAGTGTCATGACAAGCACTGAAGATAGTTGGTGGCACAAAAATCACTGCACAATGTTCATGTTATGACAATCGCTGGCGATGGTGTGTCATGACAATCACTGAAGACGGTTGTGTCATGACAATCACTACATATGGTTGGCATCATGACATCGCTGAAGATGGTTGGTGTCATGAGATCACTGAAGATGGTTGATGTCATGACAATCACTGCATATTGTTTGTGTCATAGCAATCACTGCACATTGTTCATCTAATGACAATCGTTGAAGATGGTTGGGGTCATGACAAATCACTGTACACTGTTCATGTCATGACAACCACTGAAGATGGTTGGTGTCATGACAATCACGCATATTGTTGGTGTCATGGCAATCACTGCCCATCGTTCATGTCATGACAATCACTGAAGACAGTTGGGATCATGACAATCATGCCCTACTGTTCATGTCATGAAAACCACTGAAGATGGTTGGGGTATTGACAATCACTGCATATTGTTGGTGCCATAGCAATCACTGCACATTGTTCATGTCATGATAATCGCTGAAGATGGTTGGGGTCATGAGAATCACTGAAGATGGTTCGGGTCATAACAATCACTGCACACTGTTCATGTCATGACAATCAATGAAGATGGTTGGTGTCATGACAATCACTGCATGTTGGTGTCATGGCAATCACTGCACTTTGTTCATGTCATGATAATCATTGAAGATGGTGCCATGACAATCACTGCACATTGTTAATGTCATGACAATCGCTGGCGATGGTGTCATGACAATCACTGCAGTGTCCATGTCATGACAATCACGGCATATTGTTGGTTTCATAGCAATCACTGCACATTGTTTGTGTCATGATAGCTAACATCACAGTGCTCCATCACGGGAACCAACTGTTCAACCTGTTCCCTTAGTCCAGCATCTTATACAACCATCAACACATGCGTTGAGAATGAAGTAGTTGGTGATTTCGACACTTAATCACGTGGCTAACACACTCTGTCCAACACACACTATCAGACAGAGATAGCAACCAGATTGCTGGTCATATATGTGTTAAGTAGTCCAACAAACTGCTGAAGAAATTCACTTGTTCACTTTCTAAAAGTGCATCATAGAAAATATTGATGAGAAGCCATAGATGCCAGCAAGTTCAGCTGTTAAAGTCGAAAGACAGTCCAGCTAAATCTAGGGGTGCATCTAAATGTTCATCAGCAGGTGGCAGAATTGAGCGAAATGTCTAGTTTATTTTTTTAGTATTTCCTTCATATTTCATGGAGCAGTTAATCCTATTGGCATATCATATATAATCTGAATGCCTTCAACAAGGGGAAGTGAAGACTTTCCCGGCACAAATTCTTTTGTTTCTTCTTCTGGTGCGGTTTATTTTTAAAGCGTATAGTAGCAATAAGTAGGTGGTTGTTCTTTGCAGCAAGCAGGCAGACAGCAGATAAAGATGTGCTTCACCCTGCTCCGATTAACTGAGCGGCTTGTGCGGGTATGTGTGTGTGAGTGTAGGAATTGTGTGGTCTTCCTTCGTTCAGAACCTATACGCATCTCTGGTGTCTTTGGATCGGATTGCAATTTGGCAGGCTGGTGCAAATGGGCAGAGAACATCAGTCATCCTGGCAACGTCCTTAAATAGGTGCAGGGGCGGAGCTAGTAGAGGGCTGGTCTCAGCCAGGCGCTGCAGCCAATCGGTGACCCGGCCTCTAATATGCACATTGGATAGAGAGGTGATATATGAGGGAAGGAGCGCATTAGTCTGCATTACGGAGTCTGCTTTAAAGCCTTTCTAGGTGTGTACACCCATGTTGAAAGATTGCAGCAAGATTATAAGGAATTACTTTTCTCTACATTAGAATGAGCTTGTTGATGTATACATGCAACATATGACTATTTCGATCTTCCCCATGCCCATTTTGTTGGTTTTTTTTGTAATGCATTGCATAACACACATGCACACTTGAACCATAACAGGTTTTCATAATCTGAGACTTTTGATAACCTGTGATGGGGTTTAGGCCAGATCGCTTCCTTGCCACAATCTTGTTACGTAAAACGATAGATGGGGGATAACCCTAAAGTTGTCATGCTACCAAACTTTAAAGAAGTCTTTCTGATAATTTTAACCATGTACTCCTTCCCTTAAATACAGTTAAAAGAATTAATTTAAAAAGACAGAACACCCCCACAATACTCTGCCCTACCTGATTTGGTTCTACTGGCTTGGCGGTGTCCATTGGCTGTTCCTTCCGTTCAGCTATACTAGAGTCATCACCATTCTGTTGAAATAGGGAAATTTGAGACTGATTGATTTAATGCAGTCATCAGTTATGGCTATATATATTAAAATGGTGTATGGAGAGGAGTTGAAAGTAGCGATTCCAAGTGCTTCATTTTAACTAACCAGAAAAGATGACAGATTTAATTATTTGTGCTTGCCTTTCAACAGTTCCAAAGCTTTCTAAACTTACATGTTATTCTTACTAAATTTACAGGTTATTCCTACTAAATGCACAGGCTATTTCAACTAAATTTACAGGCTATTCCTATTAAATGTACAGGTTGTTTTTATCTACAAATTAAATTTACAAGTTATTCTTAATAAATTGTCCACATAATAAGAGGTCTTGGAGAACTCCATGAAACCATTACCAGATTATTAATAATATACCTTTCGGGGTGTTTCTTTTTCAGAAGTCTTCTTCGGCGGGGCTTCTGGAGATCGTGACCGTGAAGCAGAACGTGTAACTCTTTTTGCATACTTTTTCTTTGGAGAATTTGACCTTGACCGTGACCGAGAGGATGGTGAGCTAGAGCTCGACTCCGATCGTGATCCAGAAGAACTGAAATAAAACAAAATATATGTATAATCTGTGTTATAAATACAAACTGTAAATTACATGATTAAGATTTGTTCTGTCTGCTGATTTAATCAAGTATTCACTTCACACGGAATCGTATGGATGATTAAATGAAATTCTAATTCGTATGAAAACGTTGAAGGTAAATGGTTCTGCTAATAGTGGCAATATAACTGAACCATCGTAATTAAGTATATTTATAATTTATACGGTGGGGATGCCGGGGGATGAGGGCGGACAGAGGGGGGGGGGGGGCAGTCCTGAGGATTAGTGAGGGGGTGAATGTGATGGGTAAACCACAATAGAACACACCTGCTTGATGCTGGGCGACGACTTCTTACTGGGCCATGACCCCTTTTTTTGGATTTAGTGTGTGCTTTTAGCGTAACCCCCTTTCCGGATTCATTAGATGACGATGAGGCAGACCGCTTCTCAGATTCAGGGGAAGTGGATCTCGCCTTCACCGGAGAACGTGACCGAGTGCTATCCTTTTCTTTAGCTTGCAGAGCTAATTTGGACTCCGACATTTCCTTAGCTGGGGATGGTGACCGCGACCGTGACTTCTCTGGAGTTGGTGATCGTGACTTCCCCACAGCCTTCTCTGGAGATGGGGTTTTTGATGGCGACTGGCTAGTAGTCTTAACCACATCAGGCGAGCGAGAACCTGACTTTGCTCTAACCGGTGCTGGTGTCGATTTCTCAGTGGTGTGAGACTTCTCCGGTGGTTCTGAATGTGGAATATCTTCTTCAGGACTTGAACCCTTCACTTTCCTTTTCTGCTCAGGCTCTGGCGACTTCGACTCTGACCGTGACAGTTTACGAACTTGTGATTTCACCTCCATCGCTTCTTTATTTGAGGCTTCGTTAGTTGGGGATACATCCTTCGCCTCTGGTGATAACTCTCTTGATATACTACGCTTACTCTGTGATTTGGCCCCATCTAGGCGATCACCAGCATCATCAGGTACAGGCTTTAACTTAGCGAGACCATCTCGCGTCAAATGAATTCCTCGCTTTCCCATTCCATCTGAAAAGTTTCAGAGGAAGCCATGTAAGAACATAGGTATTCATATCAGCTGGTCCTTCAGAAAGAAATGAAAATCCGACCTAGTGTGTAAACACGCCAAGTCACAGCTTCAGCTTACACATCAAAAGGGGGTGTTGCCCCCCCCCCCCCCTCCCAGTCCAACCATTCACTATACACCCCATATTTTACTCACTTTAAACCTATAATCAAATGCCTTCTGATAACCAAACTTGGTAGGATTCTTTTCCTACATTTGTTTTGAATTGCAGATTGTTGTGTAATATGGGTTCATGCAAAAGGTTGGTCACTAGATTCAAGAGCATTCAAAAACATTTTCAGTGAGACATGCAAAAAATACCTATAGAAACTAAATCTCAAAATAAACAAAACTGCATATACTGATGTTATGGGAGTGAACAGAAGGCAGCACAGAGGACTGAATGTTCCATCCTGATGCATTGGCCACAGCTGCCAATGTCCAGCATCTGACAACCAAAGTTCTGCTTGATTTCAGTTTGCAGCTGCTTGTTCAATGCCATCTTGTTCGATTTAAGAACACTCAAGGACATACAGCCAAATTGAAGAACATTTGAGGATACTCGAACCAAAAATGTAAATTAAAGAACTTTCAAGACCTTCAGCAACACGTGCGAACCCTGGGTGTAATTGCCATAGCAAATATTTTACCCTAGGTAAAACATCACTTCGTATGTGTTCACTAACTCTCTACTCATCACCCACACCGTCCTAATTCATGACCTTGGTAACTCCCCAAACGTGTCCGCAAGCACCTTACCTTCATCTAAGAGTGTATGCATACAATAAATCTCTAACCGAAAAAAACAGGAGGTTACAAACAAGGTACATAAAAAGCAACAATAGTCCATTACTAGCAATGGTAAAATCAAAATACAGTGCATATGATCGCAGTGCAGCTAACATGAGTGCCAATATTTTGAATAAACTGCCAGCTGCAACACGAAATTCAGAAAACATAGTGTTTAAGAAACTACTAAGAAAAACAGATGATGTTTAAATGAACTAACACAAAGTATAGTAAAAGCTGGATTTTGGACTGTTTGCAATCTACAAACAGTTACAAGCCAGAAAGCAAGAAACACCAAAATTATTACAAAAACAAAATTCAGATTTAAATCAAATTGGATTACTGCTGTCCAGCGGTGAAAACAAGTGTTAACCAGCTTCTAAAAAATGTTATGCTTTCATCGGACGATGCAGCTTTACACCGCAGGCCGCACTGTAATAATCTAGATGAATGCTTCAGTGTGACCGTGATGGAGCAGCAAAGCAGCCTCTACCTATCTAAGGCATGCAAAAAAGTTTGTTTTATTTAATGACGCCTCTAGAGCACATTGATTTCTATCATCGGCTAATGGACGTCAACCATATGGTCATTCTGACATATTTATTTGTGGAGGAAACCTGCTGCCGCCATATAGGCTACTCTTTCCGATAAGCTGCGACAGATCTTTTATATGCACTTTCCCACAGACAGGACAGCACATACCACAGCCTTTGATGAACCAGTTGTGGACCACTGGTTGGAACGGAAAATAGCCCATACTGCAAATGGGTGCACTGAGCAGGACTTGAATGGATGACCCAAATCATCACAGGTGGACACGCTACTGCCTGAGCTATGTCCCGCTCCCTAAGGTATGCAATGCAACGTCAAATAGCAATACCATGTACAGCAGACAAACTGCTTAACTAACCGGGAGAGTGATTGTTTGGCGCCTCCTTTGTAGGAGAGTTAACCTCGTCGCTTGTATCATGCCCAGACTCCTCTGCAGACTTTTCCTCTGCAAAGATAATGACAGCAGTGATATTTTAGAAATGAGACAGTATCAAATATCAGTCATTTGCCCGAGTGTAATTCCTTTGATTATCTCTGCAGTGGTCTCCCCAGTATTCAGGAAAGGAATGGCGGGAATGGCGGGAATCGCTAAAAGAGATTGCTGAAATCGGCACAGCTGGTTCCACTTATAGGCAGTACCTCTGTTGTGCAATTTACGCTGCCAACAAATGACAGGCTTAATGAAATAAGTCAACTTTCACTGTGGTTATTACATCAATGGCGAATTTAGGCGAAAAAGTGTTGCCCCCACTGGGAGATCAAGACGTCAGCACCACGGTCACATTATCCTGACACTGAGCAACCAGTCCTTGCCCTATCCTAATAATGCCGAGTGCCTGGCCAGGAAACAACAAGTATCAATTTTTAAGTCACTGGTTTAACTCGACCAGTGTTCGAATCACACAATCTACCAAAATGGGAGACGGACGCTCAACTCATTCGACAATCCCATCTGGTCGTGTAGTTAGTGTATTAAAGGATAGGGAAGCTGGTGAACACACATGCATACATGACACAGGAAGTATATTACTGTATGTAAAATAGTTCACTGCAATCTACATTAGAAAAATATGCATAGCAAAAATGCTGCCAAGTTTCGTCATCAGGAAGAATGTGGTCATAGATGCAATGTGCGTTTAAAGTATAGGGTATATAGTGAAGGATCGGGCTGGGAGGGGCACTATCACAAACTTCCGGTGTATAAATTGAAGCTTGTTTTTTGTTGTTTTACATCCTAGCAACATCTAAGGTCATATCAGGGCGGGTACCAACTTGTGACAGTGTGCACTCATGGCGACTTTATAGTGCTGTCCCACTGGGAAACCAGGCCGCTGGCACCATGACCTGAAATCCCACTCAGTCACATTATCCTGACACTGAGCACACCAGTCCTTGCCCTGTCCTAATAATGCCATGCGTCTGGCTAGGAAGCGACAAGTATCAATTTTAAAGTCACTGGTTTGACTCGACCAGGGTTCGAACCCACAACCCCACGATCTACCAGCACGGGAGACGGATGCTTTAACTCATTCGGCCATCCCATCTGGTTAAAAACTGAAGCTTTTTACATGCCGGGCCACAGCTTCATTCGTTCCTGAAGCACCAGTGGACAGTAACTCGGAATACCCATGTTGTACATTTTAAGATACATGGGACAGAAAAGCTTAGACACAAGGGAAATGCAAGCAAGTACTGACCCGCCCACTGTTTCTTGAGCTGCGATTGTTCCTGCAGCAGCTGCCTCCTCTTTGCTAAATACTCATTGATGACATCATTTTGTGGAGCATCATCCGGCAACTAGCATGGAAATAAATTATAAACATACGAGATAAAATTTGCCAGTTTGGTACAAAGCCATTCATATTCATATACTTCTTTGTTTATAATTATATACATTTCAATTTTATATAATGTGTCTTTTCTGTTGTTCAATTTTATATTACATGTCTTTTCTATATACATTTCTATTTTTATATAGAATGCCTTTTCTGTTGTTAATATGCATTTCAATGTTATGTAACATTACTTTTATTTATATACATTTTAATTGTGTATAACATGCCTTTTCTGTTGTATATATCATGTCTTTTCTGTTTATATACATTTCAATTTTATATAGCGTGCCTTTTCTGTTGTTTATATTCATTTCAATGTTATATAACATTCCTTTTATTGTCTATATATATACATTTAAATTTTATACCACATCGCTTTTCTGTAGCATATATATTATAAACATTTCAATTTGATATCCTAAACAGTTCTAGAAGTACTAGCAGGCTATGCTCACATTGCAAATATACGAGTTATTTTAGCTCGCTCTACAAAGAGATGAGGAAACAGATCAGAACAAAAATAATTGCAACATAAATTGAGAAATAAAGGACGACTTAATCAAACCAAGTATGTCTTAGTCAATACATCATTACATGCAGATACTGGATTTGTAATAAATCTCATTGAGCTCAAATTGCCATGGCAGTTTGTTTGTTGTTTTACGTCCTAGCAACATCTAAGGTCATATCAGGACGGGGCCATGGCAGTTAATTTACTAATTAAATGAACCAAATAATTGAAGGTTGGGCATTTTATTTCAAAATTAAAACTTACCGATAGGTTTGGGGCACCTGAAATATACAAAACAGATCAATATTACGTAAAATGACAAATATTAATGCCGCTAGTAACCACATAATAACCCAAGATTCAGCTTGAAGACTGTTTAAGTTAACTTCTAATTCTAGTTCAGACCCAAATTAAAAACCATAATAGAACCCGCCGATTTTTAAAATTTATTTGTTAATGAGTAGTAGCTGCAAATTCCTAAAACCCTGAATAAATCATAGCACACTTTCAGTAAGAACCGACACTTCCCAGTAATTTAATTTGTCTTCAGCTAAGACTGATCTCGTTTTACTGTTTGTCAAATGTGTGATTTCAGGCGTATGTGACCATGAACCATGATTCAGTGTTCCTACTCATTTTGACATTATCAAATTCCAGGAATTTCCATTAAAAATTCCTCGACGTTTCCTAAGACGGTTTAGTCGATTCACTGTGTAAGATGTGCGGGGATAAAAGTGGTCGTCGGTGAAAAATGCGGAAATCAAGCCAAGATTATTAAACCGATTGTGAATTTCCGCTAAGACAGACTCTCCCCCCCCCCCCTTAAGGCCCTGTCACATTACAGCGTATGGCGGGAGCGTATGGCGGCGTTACGTCATATACGTCGGCATACGCTACTCATACGCCGTCATGTGCCGGCCTATGACGGCGTAAGCCGTTGTACGCCGCCACACGCTTTCTCCCGTCCGTCCGTCCAAATTTTTTTGTGCATGCTCAAAAAATCTCGACCTATGGGAGCGTATGGTTCATACGCTACTCATACGCCGGTGCACGCTCCTCGTACACTAGGGGTGCGCCGGCGTAGGTTACACATACGCTCAACTTGCTTCACCGGCGTATCTCTAGCGTATGTAGCGTACGCATAGCCTACGAGTTACGTACGGGAGCATACTCCTAGCGTATGCACAGCGTATTCAAAGCGTATGCCATAGGTCTCGACATCGATCTTGACTCATACGCTACGCATACGCTACGCATACGCTACGCAACGCATAGGTTCCATATGCCAATCAAAACTGTCAAAAAATGTCACAGTACGCTCTCATACGCTACTCGTACGCTCCACATACGCTAAAAAACACCCGATAGGTCACCAAAGGTCATCATAGGCCGACATTCGCAGGACTTACGTAGGTTTTCAATACGCCCCCGCCATACGCCGTAATGTGACAGCCCCTTAAGGATTAGCATTGTGAGGGAATCGCAGGAAAAATATCGGAAGTTAGGTTTCAATTATCCTCGTTGTGACTATATTATCACCCATTCCTAACTCTTTCATATTTTGTTTTTATGTTCTAGTAACATTTTAGGTCATATACGAATGGGATTCAAACTAACCAACTGTTGTCATATATATCCGGATTCCATGGCATTTTGCACTGCATGGAAGTGTTAAAGTAGGGTTCTGCTCACCGATTTATACCTCCCAAACAAGTTGTAAAATATTCTGATAATGATGCATTGGTGGGGGAATACAAATGTTCTATTTGTGAAACAGGTATACATGGCCAGGGGCATAGATGTGTTTATGTAGTTGCTGGTGGTGCTTGATTGATAGGTAAATAGACATAGTGGTGCTAGTAAGATAGTGTGTAAGGGGCACTTAGAGCCCTACCCACTACCCCCTCCCCCATCTGCTAGTCAGGATCACCACAGGCATGCTCAAGGCAGGTGGTGGCCAGGGGAGCCACGCAGCTTGGTGGTGGTGGGCAGATCACTGTAACCATGGGGACCGGGAATGCTTGTTTCTCATTGGTGGAGCTAGAAATGCTTGTTTCTCATTGGGGTGAGGTGATACACTATACTGGATCCATGTACCATATAAATAATAAACCAGAGAGCTTGACTCTCTTCTTTCACTCTTCATTTCTCTTTGCCTGTATTGATTTCACCATAGCCTGCCTACACAACCACAGATTCGAGCCGTGGACTTTAGAAAGTGGTCAAGGAACCAGCCATCCCCATTAGGACAGGATATTTGATAGCCGGTGGCATGTGCCTCAACACTCAGTCACATTATCCTGATACTAAGTAAACCAGTCCATATCATCTTCTAGTTATGCCGAGTGCCAGGTTAGGTAGCGACAAGTACAAATTTAATAAGTCATTGGATTGACTCGGTCGGGCTTTGAATCCACTATCTCCCGCACAGGAAGCAAACCAGCACTCTTACCAGTTTGGCCACCCCGTCCAGTGGGTATGTATCAATCATGCATTAGCAATTACAAATACGTCAAGATGACACACTCACCATCGTCGTCATCCGTGTCGTCTGCCGAAGCTTGAGATCGACCTTTTTCAAGAAGTATTTGCTGAAATACAATTACAATTATGACTTAGCCATAAGTAGGAATTCTTTTTTCTTTTTAATAATATGCAATAGTTGATATTGGCACTTGTCCTGAGGGCAGAGATAATGTCTGAAAAATAGCCTGCCCCTGATTTTTTTCTAGAGTTCAGCTGGGTCACATGATCCAAATACAGCATTCTGATTGGTTTGTCATGTGTTGTTGCTGATATCTACATGAGGTAGGCCATGCGCTTTTGTTGCGTTTATTCATTTTTAAACTAATAATTGTCAGATATTTGTCACAGGTACTGCACATGTATACATTTAAAAGACA
Organism: Branchipolynoe longqiensis; assembly: GCA_030323885.1. Taxonomy (NCBI): domain Eukaryota; kingdom Metazoa; phylum Annelida; class Polychaeta; order Phyllodocida; family Polynoidae; genus Branchipolynoe; species Branchipolynoe longqiensis. The sequence continues at coordinate 28,111,541 of CM059194.1, forward strand.
CCAGTTTTCTATATGACTTTGGGACTTTTCATTAATAATTTGTGTTGTTTATTTACTACTTTACTCAGGTCAAAAATCATGCAATTGAAAACCAATAGAGTAACTGTGAGATAATTAGCCTATACTCCTGATACATAAACTGTAATAACTTTGCTTCTGCTAGGCCTATTAAGTCCATCTATATGTCAAATTAAAGGGATTAATGTATTTTAACAGAATATATTTGTTTTGTACGGCTACCTAGTATTTGGATTTTGTCTGCAAGTCTATCTAGGGAGAGTGGGGAGACTAGTGAAATACTGCCAAATATACATTTAAAAAATACAAATAAAAACCGCCCGCCCCTGATTTTATTTCAATAGGACAATCATCAACTATTTTTTATAATTTCCCATACCTATATCAGTCAAGTGCGACTGAGGTATCAATCATACTAATTAATAGATGGGATCACGGTTCCGACTGTTCATGCGCTGAAAACGGCCTTGGCAGCAAAGCAAATGCAAATGGCCATTGAGTTTGTCGATACGCATAGGGAAAAACATTGATTTGATTCAAAATGAATAGAAATACATAACAATTTGGCATAAACATGTATGCACACATGCAATATAATGATCTGATGAATATAGCTAAGACAAAACTAGCCATAGTTAAACATTTTGAGCTAAGAAACATACAATTCCACACAAAACAATCAGTGATATCCACATCGCCATTATTAATTCTTGTTCTAAATATTGAAATGCCAAATGTCTCAACATACACTTGTTTCAGAGAAATATATAACCAATATCTGATTAACCCTACTAATTTTCTAGTTCTACATATATCATTAACCATAGGATATTATAAAATCATTAATAAAAATAAGTAAAACTGACTCTGGCTATGGCTCTAACACTAATCTGAGTGCCCAGATTTGTCTAAATCTAAATGCACATGGCATAAGATGTGCATATTATATTGATGTAAATGCAATGCTTGATAAAAGATTAATATCTTAATTTATTATATATATTTTTTTAGTTTGTATTTTATGTTTCAAACAAGAGCTGAGATGAGCTGAAACTAGCACATTTCATAGCTGCACCCAGTGTATTAGCATGTGCCATGTGCTTCTCGCGTGTTTGTTTTGCTCTGACGCATCCAAGAATGCACCGCGCCACTGGAACGGTGAAGTAGTCTATTAAAATGACTATGCTACCAGTATAGGTACACTCCTATCCGCAAAGTGGCGCCACTATCGTTTAACCATTTTTCCCCCCACCATTTTTTGGACTACATCTGTGACAGTCATTTGAAGGTGAAATTCACAGATAAGGAGCCAAGAATAGCCATTTTAAGCTACAGAATGTGAATCCTTAGCATTTTTCTTCTTAAAAATGAATACAAAATAAATACATCGTCCGCGAATTGATAGCAAGGCCCGGAATTGTAGGTCTATATTGATTTAGCATAGTTTTTAGAGTGAGTTCCATCAACATTTTCAACAGTAGGTACCCTCCATAAATTTTGAAAGGACCCCAAGCATTGACCCAGAGGGGATGGCCAAATGAGTTAGAGCATCCGTCTCCCATGTGGTAGATCGTGGGTTCGAATCCTGGTCGAGTCAAACCAATGACTTAAAAATTGATACTTGTCGCTTCCTAGCCAGGCGCTTGGCATTATTAGGATAGGACAAGGAGCAGTGGAATGAGGAAGACCAATCGCCTGCGACTGAAATTTCCCCTGCTTAAACAACTAATGTACCCCCAAAAAAAAAAAATCATTACAAGTACAATTTCACTGGAAGCAATACGCTTTTTGAATTTTTTTTTAATAAGCCAAAATTGACTGAGATATATGTATGTGCATTTGAAAGTTTTTGAATTTAAGATATTTTGTCTTATCTAATGTATGCACCCTCCTTAAATGTTCAAACAAAGTGGTCCAAACATTCAAATTATAATTTAACTGGAAACTCCAAAGAATCAAGAGAAATATGCTTTTAGAATTTTTAGATTTTTTTTAAATATTCCAAAATTTGAGTGAGATATGGATTTGAAAGTATCACTATATGGAGGTTAAACTCCTTAACAAGGCACTTCTCCATTGGTAGAGAGACTCGCAGAAAATCTTCACATATCAGATAGGCTTTCAAAACAAATGTATTCTGATAAAAGACTTTAATTTGACATGGATGGACTTAATTCACACCACGGCCATGTTGAAACCAGACCGAGGCCATGTATGCGTCTGCGAGGCGCCGCTGTATGAAAAATAATGTGAATACTTTTTCGTCGACCAATACCTCTCGAAATCACTTAAATTTGAGGGTATTCATTTTTTAAACTACCATATTCATCTTTCCATACCTGGTTTCTATTTATTGGCCAATTTTCATGAAGATTGGGTGACCCTTGCATGGTGGTTTTCCCATTCTTTAACTACAATGTGACTGTCAACTTCAAGTCTGCAAAGTTATGGTGGTATCATGTAATGTAGCACTGTCAGCGTAGTTATCTGTGCAACCCAGTTAAACAAATAGTCTTAGTAATTACAAATTAATAAAAGCTTTAAAAGGGTTAAAATATATTTTTTTAATATATATATATATATTAAGAAAGTTATGCAACTTTGAATTTAAGAAAAGATTGGCAGCCAAGGTGAGCGACTTTGTTGACATTGCCTACTGAAATGCATCTGATCATCACTCAATCTTCATGAAAATTGACCAATAAATAGAAAAAAGGTATGCAAAAATGAATATTATAGTTTCAAAAGTGAATATCTTCAAATTTTACTCCTTTAAGTAGTAGTTCATACACATCGGCACACAGCAGTGCCGTATGGCAATTTCCAATACCCGACGCGTAGTCAGCCTCGTTCTGATGCCGAATTAGGTTACGCGTGAATGGGTCAAGTAGAAGCAAAGTTATGGTGTATAATGTACCCCAAAAATGGGTTATTTACCTCACAGTAAGTACATAGGGTTATAGGGGCAGGAATTTTGACCGGGGTAGCACTGAGCAGCCATGTGAGGGATTTCTTTCAATGAAGACTATATAGGTCTGGTTGTTGGAGTTTTACATCCTGGCAACATGTAATCTCATATCAGGATGGGTACTGACTTGTGACAGTGTGCACTCATGATGACTTTATAGTGCTGCCCCACTGGGAAACCAGGCACCATGACATGATATTGCCACTCAGTCACATTACCCGGCACTGAGTCCTTGCCCTATTCTAATACCTGGCTAGGACTAGAATTTAGTAGGAAGCGACAAGTATCAAGTTTTAAGTCATTGGTTTGACTCGACCAGGGTTTGAACCCCACAATCTACCAAAAAGGAAGACAGACACTCAACTCATTCGACCATACTGTCTGGTCCTGAAGACTAAATAAACCAAGTATGGATGGTCTGCGTCACAGCGGCCGCAGATGAGAGGAGCCGAGGTGTGAATGCCAAGTGGTATGAGCAGAGGTGAGAGTGTCAGCACTATAAGTAAATTGCTTGGCATATACACAGATAACATGTTTAAGAACCATATTATATTAATTTTATATGTGAGATTTACCGATTAGTGGCGAGGAGCTCAAAAAGTTGGGTGATTTTTTAGTTTTTTTCTCAGCTGAACTGTCACATATTTTTTCATGGAAAATGAGCTACCAGAATGTTGATATCCTAAACATTTGAATTACCATTCAACATTTGTACTGTTCATACATAAAACATGAGAAAAACAATGCTTTATAAGGGGTGTTTGCAGGCCGTGACACTCCATGTGATCAACTTTTTCCTATGGAGCGAGGTGTGAGGACCCATACACACGGATTTGCAAGTCTCTACCATTGGCATTCTCGATGTCGGACATCCGGGCACTTTTGGGGTTCACGGCGTGCGAAGGGTAAAACAAATGCTACTCCCATAGAAACAACATTAGAACTACCCTATCTATCACAGTGATTTCTGCTTTTTGGTGCTTTGAAAGCAAATTTCTCTTGTTTCTATTAAATAGTTCAGATCTTTCTCTATAATTTCATGTTCAGCTTTTTTTTTATCAGCCAATTGGAAGTTCTTGAATTTATTTGGCGAAAATAGTTTTTGAGGCCATGATCTGGTAAGGCTAACACTGGCACTGACACTCAGAATATCCCAACTTTCACTATTATCTCTGTTTTTAATACTTTCAGAGAAAATTGCTCTTAGGTTAAATTAAATACCTCAGATCTTCCTCTTCAATCGCGCATTGAGATATTTTTAATCGATTCGATGAAAGTTTTAAAATTTATTTTACAAAAATAAATGCTCCCCATAGACATAGCATTGCCGCAGCACACATCACGGCGGTATTTTACCCTTCGCGGGCTAGTTTCCGGGGTTGTGACGTCATGCCGACATCGAGAATTGCATTAGATAATACAATCTGAAAATAACAAACTTTCAACTTCACATATCTCACCCAACTTTTGGAATATTTTAACAATTCTAAAAGCATATTTATGATATTGCTTTTGAATCATAGGAGCTTCCAGTGAACTTATATTTGGAATGTTTGGACCCTATTGAAAATTTAAGTGTATCTAGTAATCTACTATCTATAATCTAATAATGGGTAGTACCACCGTGGCGACAGTCAGCTGCACGTGGAATGTGAATTTGTTTAATATATTATTATAGGAATAAAAATATATAACACAAATTAGATACCCACAAACAATCACCTAGAGATACTGTCGCACAAATGTATAGTAGTCTTGACAACACCAGTCATGCTGTTAGTTGAGGCGGTGTCACGGTCAGCGCAATTTCATGACGCCGTCATCAGTTTCAAAGGGTTTGTTAACTTTGTAGTCGAACCGGCTTACGCTAAACAACCAAAACATATGGACTCCATTTGACCCTCAGACCCAAATACCTACCGCTTTTAGTCGTTCCACTAGCTCTTTCTTGTTTCCACTCTTCGAAAGTGCTCTTTTATCGAGTTCTTTTTTCAGATCAGTGACCCGCAGGTCATAAATTAACTTGCCATTTATATCTAAAACCTCGTCGTCAGCCATCTTTGAAGGTTCGAGACACTCTCTAATTAGTTCAGCAAGTATATATCCATTTGACGGAAAAACATTAGAGGCTGCTAAAGAAATAGTCCCTTTTTGTCGTTACTAATACTGCGACAATGGAAGATATCGTCTCGTGAATTTATCTGTGAAATGATAATAGTGTTACATAACAATCATGTTCTTAATAAATGCGCATTTATATGTAGATATTCAAGATATTTACGCATCATCTCTGAGTCGCAACGACAAAATTGTTAGCGCAGCCATTACTTCATTTTTTGCACAAAACTCAGTCGATATTACAATCTTTCTTTGGCTCTGATCTCTCTTGTGTTTCGTTAATAGATTCATGTGTAGTCCTTTTGGAAAGGTTAAATTTCAAAATGTTCAGTGTCATTTTATATCTTTTTTGTTTGTTTTAAATTAAAGCAGATCAGGCAGGGATAGCTGCTGAAAGTGTACACAGAAATGAAAGTAGTGCGATTTGCTCTGCTTGGGTGCTGGAACTAGCATTGACAGAAACGGTGAAGGGAGGTATGGATGCGACGTCACCATGATATAGCGCTCGCTCACGCTCACGACCCCTGGCATCTAAGCTAATCAGATATAAGCTTTCAAGGGCTTCGGGGGTGGTCATGCTAAGCCAATCAGAGGGCCTGTTTCATATGTAAAACATTTCAAAATGGCTACTGACACATTTGAGATCAATTAAAGGACTTAGAAGCATCTTACAATATATTCCAGTTACACAATGGGAGGGAGTTGGTATATATATATGGATTATGTGTCTATTTTAATTTCTAAAGCATTTATTATCATATGAAATGGCAATCCTTAGCTGGCTTGTCACACTGAGTGATAATATGGTATTTTGCCATTGACTTTGCACTGGTTATCCCCCCCCCCCCCACCTTCCCCCACCCCACTCCACCCTGTACACTGCTATGGTCAGGACTGTAAGTAATCTATTTGACATGATCCCCACCCCACCCCTTTTATCTACAATGAGACTTGGGAAAAACAAGCATGTCATTTGCAGTTTTTATTTGGAATAAATATTCACAAACTGCACAGTATTTAAATTTTTTATTGTATGCAATCAGTACTACTTAAAAATAGTATAAAATGGTGGACCATTATCAGGTCTTCAAAATGTCAGCATTCTTCTTGAGATGTTTGAAGAGATTAGCCACCATTCACAAATTAAAGCCATTGAGTCTCATTTTGATAACAAATGGCTAGAATTTACAAGTAGTTGCTTCTCTATGTCTTAGCTTATCCAGGTTCATACAAATCTGTAGAATACAAACATAAAGGACAGTGGTGGGTGTGCCATTTACAGGAATTGTTGATTACAATCAATGTATCCTACAAATAACCCCATAATAATTCATAACAAAAGACTGGACTGGGAGTAAATTTATAATTTATTTACATCTTCAAGATTATTCGTAGCAGTATAGGTTCGTACAATCATTCATTTGTAAGTATACATAAGTATTATACCACATGTCAGTTTTAGTCATATCTATAAGAACACACAGGCTATGTTATTAAAACACACACTCAAAATTCCGGGTTCGATTCAACCGAATACCTCTAACACTCAGCCCGAGTAGCCATATCATAAGTACAAGAGGGAGGGAGGGTGGGGAAAACCGCCTTCCACGTGTTTACTGTATGAGTGCCAGGACAAAGTGAGTTGTAGATCCTAGGTTTTCCACCTCTATATTTACTATGGGTTTCCTTGGAGATTGTTTTTGACATTTGATATGATTGCTTGGAGACATGAATGTATCCTCACTACTGGACCTAGCAACCCAGATGCAAAATCCCTGGATCACAGATTGAGTTGAATGGTTATGGCAACGCATTCAAGTTTTGTTTACATCACTTTGGCAACACCAGTTTTGAATAGTCAGAAACCTTCTATGTTGTGGGTTCAGTCATTCCAGCAGAGTTCTTTGGCATTTTTAATAAAGAACAATAGATAGGAATTAAATCTTAGTTTATAAATTACTGATGATTTATATAACATACATAGATATATCTGGGATTTCTAAATCTTTGAGATTGTCCATTAATAGTTGGAGATCAATTTGAATTTTATATAAGTTCATGTTTATAAATTTCAGTAGATACATATCAGCAAGGTATTTGATTTCTTTTAGAAACTATGAGACCATTATCTCTAGAATATGAGTTAACCCAGTTTATCTATTATATTGCTTTAGAAGCTCAATCTAATTAGTAGATAGAACTTAATCTAAGTTTGAACCCATTTGTCAGTTTACAAAGAACAATAGATAGGAATAAAATCCTAGTCTATAATTTACTGATGATTTATATAACATGCATAGATAGAACTGGGACTTCTAATTCTTTGAGAATGTCCACTAGCAGTTGGAGATCAACTTGAATTAAAATAATTTCATACTTATGACATTTTTATATTTTTTCTCTTATATTTGTTATGCTATCAGAACAGTATCTCCAGAATATGAGTTTATCCAGTTATCTATTTAGATTACTTGTAAGCCCAATCCAGTTAGTAGATATAAGTCACTCTATGTAATAGAATTACTTGGTTAATAAGGAGCCAAAGTGAGTTTTAACTGGGTTCTCTAAATTTTAGTTTTAATAACTTTTGTTTTGATAATTTCTTTGCCTGTCAGCATAGTCTACAGAATAATGAGATCTATGCTGTGAGTTAAACCAGTTCTTCAATTTAATTTTTTTTTCTGTTTTTGCAACCAAGTAATTCAGTAGATGTGAGGTGACCAAATGTTATGAATTACTCATGTTATTACATAACATGCACAATATATGAAAGATTCCAATGGACAAGCAACAGGTATGTTCACTAACATTTTATTTATATATATATATTCATTAGACAGATATTCTAATGATCCTACTCTCTTTCTTTCTCTATCTCTCTCACTCGCTCTTCTGTTTCTTCTTCTTTTCTTCTTCCTTCTGTTCAAACTGATGTTGCTAATTCCAGCACTTTCAAGTGTGGCAAATGTAAAATCATTTTTTTTTCTCACATGGGGGAATTATTGAGTCATATAAATTTGATGTTCTCTATGTTCAGAAATTTTGGAGAATAGTAGAATTCTTAATAGACATGCGATTCCATCATCAAAATTATATTTCTACTCCCAAAGCATCTTCTTTTTTTCACTTTTCAGGAGAGATGATAATGATGAAGATGATGATGAAACTAGTAAAATAAAGAAACTTTCAAGGAATAAAAATAATATTACTTGTACAGACTGTGGTAAACGTTTTGCTTCATGAAGGCATTTGATTTCCCATAGAGGTTGTCATGCTTCAGGAGTCGCAACTATGCATCAAGAACCATGGGTTACAGTTTTTAATATACTCCCAGCTTGGGGTGAGGAAGGGAGACAAATATTCCATTGCAGATGCTTTATATGGAAAATAGCAATACTATTCTAACTCCTCACAACATGGGAAGTGTTCGAGGAATCTATCATTTGAAGGTTTGTTGTAAGAAATATATATCTCATCTAACCGCCAGTAGACTACCGCCTATGTATTTCCATCCAGCGGGATTTGATAGCATTTTCAATACATCCTGTATCTCACTCAGATAAATCTTCATCTTAGAAAGCAATAGATTTAAATCTTCTTCAATGATGCATTTGGATTATAGATAACCAGGAATGTTTGAAGATATGCTAACACAAATTGGTTTCTGCTGTGTACAACACCTTAAATTTCTGTGCTCATTCACATTTGCATCATCATCAAGATCATTATCATCATCAGAAACTTGGTCTTCATATACTTCTCTTTCCCGTTGAAGATGGGTTCCAGGAAGTAGACATTCAAAATCATAGACTGCAAACCAAGGAAAGTGCTGTAAATTTGATTCGCAAGCTATATTTAAATTATCTCGCAAGTCATCAAAGATACTTTTGTTTAAAGAAGAATACTCCACTCCCTGATATATATAGATTGAAACTTGTTTGAGCATATATACTTTCTCAACAAAAAGAACAAAAAGTTTATCACACTTCCTTTGTATCACTTTTCTAGCAATAATATTAAAGCATACTCCAAATTTGGAACTTTTATCTTAATTCTATTTCCTTTGGCCACAAATTATGTAACTCTGAACTTTTTGGGTCCACAGTGTACTGGCGGAAAATTGATTCTGTGCTTTTGCGTTCTGTAAAAGCGATGGTTGAATAAAAAACAAACAATTCTCACCGTGAATATGGCCTATGCTGCCGACACGGCATAAAGAAACCACCATTCAATCAATCAACCAAATTTGGTATATCTTCTAATCTCACACCTTCAAACTTTTGTTTTCTTACTCTTCTGTGAATTGCAGAATAAAATCCATTCATCACATAATTTCTGAGAAAGTTGTTGCGTCTTCTGAAAGTTCTTATCTGCGTGAAAAGATAAGGAGTAGAAAAAAAAATTGATTATCATTGTTAATGATTTTCGAAACGGAATGATAGTTATTAACAGAGCGGGGAAAGGTGAAAATTGTTTAATTAAAATAAGTGGTGAAATAACGATATTCACCTGTATCAATCGATTTAAAGATTATTCCAAAAGCAAAGTTAATCTTAAATGGAGATTTTCTATTTTGTAAATACAAAATGATTTAATTAATTACTTTGATTCGATATTCAATAGAATTAAAATGGTTTCAAAAAAATCCCAAATGAATGAATGATTCTCTCTTTCTCTCTCTCTCTCTATCTCTCTCTCTCTTTGTCTCTCTCTCTCTGTCCTACTCTCTCTCTTTCGACCGCTCTTCTGTTTCTTCTTCTTTTCTTCTTCCTTGCGTTCAAACTGAGAATAGAAGAAAATAATCAATTACTACTAATTACTGTGATATTGTTATTTATTTTCAGATTCTTTCCTGCATCACATGCTAGAAGATTTTTGTTTAAACGAAGAAGACATGAGAATAGAGATCCATCCAGAAAGCAGTCACAATCAGCTGCTGTTGCTACTGCGGGTGTTGCTAATTCCACCACTTTCAAGTGTGGCGAATGTGAAATCACTTTTTCTCACATGGGAGAATTAATGAGTCATATGAAGATACATAGAATTCGATGTTCTCTATGTTCAGAAATTTTGGAGAATAGTACTATAATAATTCTTAATAGACATATGCGTTTACATCATCAACATTATATTTCTACTCCTGAAGCATCATCAGCTTCTTTTTTTCACCACATTTCAGCAGAGATGAAAATGATGAAGATGATAGTGATGATGATGAAACTAGTAAAATACAGAAAGTTTCAAAGAATAATAATATTACTTGTATAGATTGTGGTAATCGTTTTGCTTCATGGAGTCATTTGATTTCCCATAGAGGTTTTCATCCTTCAGGAGTCACAACTACACATCAAGAACCATGGGTTACAGCTTTTAACTCCCACCTTGGGGTGAGGGAGGGGAGGTTGATATTCCATTGCAGATCATGCCTTATATGGAAAATCGCAATACTATTCTAGCTCCTCGCAACATGGGAAGGGTTAGAGGAATCTATAATTTCTCTACAGCTGATTTCACTGGGCATACTTCACTGACAGAAGAACATCTTTGTTGTATTTAGGAGTTGAAAAAAAAAAAAGGTGAATATCGTTATTTCTCCACTTATTTTATTTAAACAATTTTTGCCTTTCCCCGCTCGGTTAATAATCATGCTAATCTATTATCATTATTTGTTTACAGCAAATTATTCAGCCGGTGGGTGAGAGTTCCAAATAGTGTCAGGTTTACATCACTAATGTTAATCAGTATGTTTTCAGAAAATCCTTTGCCATTGGGTGAGCAAACGACATTCCAGATTACATACATTCAAAGAGTTCCATCACTCCTTTTCCAAAATCATTAACAATAATAATCAATGGGGTTGTTTTTTCACTGCTTACCTTATCATAGAGAGAAGACCTTTCAAAAGATGCAAAAACTTCCTCAGAAATTATGTGATGAATGGATTTTATTCTTCAATTGACAATGAGTTGCTTTTCAAAAGAGTAAGAAAAGAAACTTTGAAGGTGTGAGATTAGAAGATATACCAAATTTGGAGTGTTGCTTTAATATTAGTATAAATGATTACTCATTGAGAGAAGATGATACATTTATATCTCTTTACACCTCTCAATTCTCCGCTGAATGTGAAAAACTCAATCTAACCTCACCAATTCACATTTTGATCATAACTCCAGTATGGAGTCGTATGCTAGTAAGTACACTTGTAGGAAGTGCGATGAACTTTTTAAATTTTAAAACAGTGACTGCAAAACATGAGAAAGTATGTACAAACAAGTTTTGATTATATATCCGGGAGGGGAGTATTCTTCTTCTTAAAAAAAGTATCTTTGATGACTTGCGAGAAAGTTTAAATATAGTTTGCAAATCACACTTACAGTACTTGGTTCCATGAAAATGCTATGATTTTGAATGTATACTTCCTGAAAACCATCTCCAACAGGAAAGAGAAGTATATGAAGATAAAGTTTCTGACGATGATAATGATCTTGATGATGGTGCTAATGTGAATGAGCAAATACATTTAAGGTGGTGTACAGAGCATAAACCAATTTGTGTTAGCATATCTTCAAACATTCCTGTTTATCTAGAACCCAAATGCAGCATTGAAGAAAATTTTAATCTATTGCCTTCTATTCTAAGATGAAATTATCTGAGTGAGATAGGCCTACAGGATGTGTTGAAAATAGTCTCAAAATCCTGCTGGATGGAAATATATAGGCAGTTAGATGAGATATATATTTCCTACAACAGACCTTCAAATGAAATGAATGACACTTACATCCCTATTGTGAGAGCTAGGGGGAGTGAGGGAGACGATATCGATAATGGTGATGATGATGATATTAACATTGATGATGATGATACTATCATTGATGATTCTGATGATGATGACATTGAAGTCAACGATGATGAATGTGAAGATGATGAAGTTGGTGAAAGTATGAAGTCTGTTGAAGAGGACGATATAGAAATATTACTCGGAGGTGGAGTAGAGTCAGAAGGGGAAGGAGAAAATCTGTTAGACTCACCCATAGCAAATTAATTCAGCGATTCTGACGATTCGAAACGCTCTGAAAAGATAAGATTGCAACTATTAAAATCTATGGAAAAGTTAAAAGAATAGTTTGAGACATATTGTTACTCCCTTCCTTGTTTAGGAATCAACTCTAGTAGGTATGATCTTCAAGCTGTGCAAGTTTCATTCCCAAAACACTTCAAACTTGAAAGCGAATTGAACTATATTGTTAAAAAAGTGAATCAATACAGCACTATTGTAACAAAGAAGTTTGTCTTTTAGATATCAGTCTTTTTCTCACAAGTGAACATATTCCAAGTTTCTTATAGCTTATTCAGATTCAGATTCAGATTTGAAGAGTTATGAAAGGGTAACAAACTTTTCAAAACTTTCTCACTCCAGTCTTCCAGAATATGAGACTTTTTTATTCTAAGCTCAAAAACATTAATGTGTTACAGGAGGAACATATTGAGCGGGAAAAGAAGGGTGATTTTGTTTCCACCCTGCCTAAGACCGGACACATGAATAAAAATGATTTACAAATGATTTGGTATATGCCAAGGTGGGAGATACTTCCCAATCCATAACATCCTGGAAGTTTATCAAGTGTCAATAGACTCTCTCCCATTCACTGTTTTACCTTTCCCAACCTTCACATAGCAAAATATCACAATCATCATCAATGCGAGTTAATAACAACATCTGTTATTCTCTCTAATGGCCCACAACAATTTAAAGAAATACTACCCCTTTCCCTAGTAGATTTGTTCTTTTCCACATCGTAAATCATGAATCGTGATTCCTTATAATCCTATATGTCTACACTGAATCATGAGGAAGAGAATTCGCAAGATTGATTGGTTTAAGGAAATAAGAGGTGGGAATAGCAAAATATTTCTGCCAACTGTCTCTTGGTGTCGGTTATTATTCATGTTAATAGTGAAATTATATGTGTCATGATGTGATTTATTGTGATGTGATGTGATATGATATTAAAAGCAAGAAATCTGATGTTTGCGTTTATCTCATTCTTTCTAATATTAATAATAACAATAACATATAATATAATTTTTACAAACCGAATCTGCGCTCTCCCGCTCATTGTTTGTCACATGTCATAGAATATCTTTTCATTGTAACAGAACGAAAAGTTAAAGAAGAGGGCAGAAATTATGATAAATAAATAATTATATTTCTTTTATTTTTACAACTCTATTACTATTGTTACCCCGTCCAGATGTCGATGTAGAGATAGAATCTCCCACCCAGGATTGAACACGCAATGAACATTTGCACCTTCCCCCTGAGTGCATGATTTTAATCATTCCTCTGGGCATGCATGAATGTTTTCAGCAGGAGGTAGACCCAATGTGCTTACCACTCTTACTGGTGCTGAATCACCTTTGCCCTCCCCTTCACCTTTATTCCAAGTACAACTCTATTACTACCGCTAACCTTCCAGATGTCCCACCACCTGCAGGAATTGATTCACCTAGAACTCCATTCTTGGTGAGAGTTAAAAAGTTTGTTTTAAATATTAAATAAAGATTCAATCGAATGGAGATCTGTCAGTCAAAGAAACAAACAAAGATCTGAATACTCAAATCTATATTTGAATGAATTAGTTTCATCTCTTTTAATTATCTTAACTGTGAAAGAATGTATCATCACAACTGGTATAAAAAAGAAAGCGGGAGAATTAGTCTAACAGACTCTCTTTCCCATTCACATCACAATTCGCGTAATAACGACATCTGTTATTCTTTCTAACATCCCACAAAGTGCAAAGAAATAGTCTCCCTTTCTTATTAATTTTTTCTTTCTTTTCCACATAGTAAATGATGAATCATGATTCCTTATAATCTTATATGTCTACACTCAATCATGAGGAAGAGGGATTCGCTCTTGCATTGTCGAGAATGTGTGAGATTGATCAGTTTAAGGAAATAAAAGGTGGGAATAGCAAAATATTTCTGTCAATTGTCTCATGCTGTCGGTTATTATTGATGTTAATAGTGAATTTATGTTTCATGATTAATGTGATGCAATGTGATCTGAAATTAAAAAGCAAGAAATCTGATGTTTGTGTTCATCTCATTCTTTCTAATAATAAATAACATAGCATTTTCACAAAGGGAATCTATGCCATCTTGTTCATTGTTTGATTCTACTCTCTTGGAATAGAGAGAGAATCGCAGCACATGACATACTCATGGACATAGTGATAGAATACTTTAGTAATTCTTTATTTTATTAGATTATATCAATGAAATGCATAGACATGGAGATATGTCAGTCAAACAAACAAAGATCTGAATAATCGAATCTATATCTGAATGAATTAGTTTCATCTCTTTTAAATATCTTAACTGTGAAAGAATGTACTATCACAAGTGGTATATTAAAAAAGCGGGGAAATTAGTCTAACAGAGTCTCTCCCATTCACATCACAATTCGCGCTAATAATGACATCTGTTACTCTTTCTATCACCCCAACAAGTAAAAATAAATATTTCCCTTCTTTAGTAGATTTTTTCTTTTCCATATCGTAAATGATGACGAATGATGAATCGTGATTCCTTATAATCCAATATGTTTACAGTGAATCACGAGGAAGAGTGATTCGCTTTTGAATTGCCGAGAATGCACAAATAGATTTAAGGAAATGGAGTTATGACATTTTTTGATTAAACTTATATAATCTTATTATATTTCAATTTACATGATAAATTAAAATTCTTATAACAAATATTCAAGCTAATAAATAAAATCGCAAAGATAGATTCCTAAAAATACGTGTTCAAGTGTTCAGCTGAATGGAGATGGTGTCAGATATGCGAGAGTGAGAGAGTGGTGTGGAGTTTAGTATTTAGGAAGGGAGAGAGTGAAAACATATTTATAAATATTTAAATAGCTATATTTATTGATCTTAGCTTTACATGATATAATCAAATTCGAGCTAATAAAATAATCACAAACATAGATTCCTAAGAAACGTGTTTGGTTAAGATGAATTGAGATGGTGTCAGGTATGCGAGAATGAGAGAGTGGTGTAGAGTTTAGCTATAGATTTATTTAATTATTTATTTATCTTACACATGCACATATATAAGTATATAAATTTCATTAATATGATGTTAAAATAATTAATCAGGTAATCAAGAACAATGAAGGCGGAGGACTAGATTTGGTTTGTAAAAAATTATATTATATATTATTTATTATTACTAATATTAGAAAGAATGAGATAAACACAAACATCAGATTTCTTGCTTTTAATATTATATCACATCACATCACAATACATCACATCATGACACATATAAATTCACTATTAACATCAATAATATCCGACAACAAGGCTCAAGAGACAGTTGACAATGTCAGAAATATTTTGCAAATCCCACCTCTTATTTCGTGATTCAGTGTAAACATATAGGATTATAAGGAATCACAATTCATCATTTACGTTGTGGAAAAGAACAAATCTACTAAAGAAGGGGAAGTATTTCTTTATACTTTGTGGGATTTTAGAAAGAATAACAGAGGTTCTTATTAACGTGAATTGTGATGTGAATGGGAAAGAGAGTTGCAAAGGTCAAATGAGTTCAACCAAAACCAGATGCCCATCCTGCAAGGTAGAATGGTGACGTCATCAATCCAGTCAAAAAGGTCAAATGAGTTCAACCTAAAACAGATGGCCATCCTGCAAGCATGCAATGGGTCATTTTAAGGTCACTGTCCCTCAAGACAGGGGTCAACTTTATCAGTGAATTTATATATGACACGATGTGATGTATTGTGATGTGATGTGATATGATATTAAAAGCAAGAAATCTGATGTTTGCATGTATCTCCTTCTTTCTAATATTCTAGTAATAATAAATAACATATAACATAATTTTTACAAACCGAATCTGTGCTCTCCCACTCATTGTTTGTCACATGTCATAGAATACCTTTTCATTGTAACAGAACAAAAAAAATAAGCAGGGTTTTGAGAATTTGACAAATATAAAGAAGAAGGGCAGAAGTTATGACAAATAAGTAATGATATTTCTTTTATTTTTACAACTGTATTACTATTGTTACCCCTTCCAGATGTCGATGAAGAGATAGAATCTCCCACCCAGCATTGAACATGCAAGAATGTGTGCACCTTCCCCCTGAGTGCATGATTTCAATCATTCCTCTGGGCATGCATGCATGTTTTCAGCAGGAGGTAGACCCAATGAGCTGACCACTCTTATTATTGCTGATTCACCTTTGCCCTCCCCTTCACCTTTAGTCCACTTATAACTCTATTACTATAGTTAACCTTCCAGATGTCCCACCACCTGCAGGAATCGATTCACCTACAACTCCATTCTTGGTGAGAGATATAAAGTTTGTTTTAAATATTAAATAAAGATTCAATTGAATGCAGATATGTCAGTCAAAGAAAAAACAAAGATCTGAATACTCAAATCTATATCTTAATGAATCAGTTTCATCTCTTTTTATTATCTTAACTGTGAATGAATGTATTATCACAACTGGTATAAAAAAAAAGCGGGAGAATTAGTCTAACAGACTCTCTTTCCCATTCACATCACAATTCACGTTAATAAGGACCTCTGTTATTCTTTCTAAAATCCCACAAAGTATAAAGAAATACTTCCCCTTCTTTAGTAGATTTGTTCTTTTCCACAATGTAAATGATGAATCGCGATTCCTTATAATCCTATA